>JAWWNH010000183.1:0-458930 GCA_034641385.1 Darevskia mixta
GGGGGGAGAGGGATAACAGAGAAAGAAAGAAAGACAGGAAAATAGGGGAAATGAAGGATTGCGAGGATCAAGAGAAATAGAAGTGCCTTCAAAAGAATGGAAGAGCAATGAGATGGCACCCCCTCCTAATTACTTTTCTGAAGCCAGATTGGCCAATCGTGAGGGATGATGGGGGTGGTAGTCCAGGAACATCCCCACTTCTCCTCTACAGGAAATAATGTAATAAAATGTAAACATGTCCTTTATTACATTTATAATGCAGTACTGCTCAACCTTCTGTTTCTCTTTACAGTGGTACCTCGAGTTACAAACGCTTCGGGTTACAGACTCCACTAACCCGAAGGTAGTACCTCGGGTTGAGAACTTTACCTCACTACACCAGTAAAAATGGTAAAAATGTATAAAACCAGTTCAATATATGTTGGAAATGTAAAGAAAAAGAAAGGACTTTTCATCATATGTGGTGGGAATGTAGAGAAGTCAAAAAATATTGGGAAATGATATATAATGAATTGACAAAAATGTTTAAAATGACATTTGTTAAAAAGCCGGAAGCATGTTTATTAGGAGTTTTAGGTCAAGATTTGCCAAAGAAAATAAAGAATTTATTCATGTATGTGACAACTGCAGCAAGAGTTTTGCTAGCACAAGGTTGGAAGAAGGAAGAAATTCCAACAAAGGAACAATGACAAGAAAAGCTGATGAACTATGCGGAACTGGCAAAACTAACATATAAATTATGTGAGAGGGACAACCGGGACTTTAAGGAAGAATGGGAACTATTTAAAAAGACAACAAAGAGACTTGGATTCATTGGCAGGTTTTGAATAAATATACACAATTTTTTATTAGTAAAATATGAATGGACATGGAAATGATATGTACAATTTTATAACCTGCAGAAACAATATGAATTAGCAAACCAGAAAAGGGAGCTGAGGGAAGTCTGGAGGGTGGGAAAGGAGGGGCGGGGGAGGGAGGGGGGAAGGGGGAAAATGTAATTGGTTGTAGTACTGATAAATTGTATTGATTTAAATTTTTCTCAATAAAATATTTATTTTTTAAAAAAAGAGAACTTTACCTCAGGATGAGAATGGAAATTGCGCGCTGGCGGCAGAGGGAGACCCCATTAGCTAAAGTGGTACCTCAGGTTAAGAACAGTTTCAGGTTAAGAAAGGACCTCCAGAATGAATTAAGTTCTTAACCTGAGGTAGGCCTACCAATGTATTTCTAAAACAAGCACACAGCAGTCTTGGCATTTGTTGAAAAGCTTCTTATGGATGCCAGTATGACATGGGTTGAATTATACCTTGCCGCATAAGCTCTTAATGCATGTTGGAACAGCTTGGGTCCTGCCTATGCAAGTCTGAATGAGCTGGTTTTTCCTCATAGCCCCACCTTCAACTCCTACAAACTCCTAGGGCTTGGTAACCAAGATTATAATTTTTCCTCCTCATCTTTATATTCAGGGCCTGTGAGAATTTGAACTCCTGCCTGACATCAAGGGCAGATTTAGGGGGGCACAGAGCCTTGGGGGTGCATCAGACAACTATTTTGTAGAATGGAAGGCAAGAGACGCCAAATTTTGAGACCCCAATACATTCCCCACTGCTGCCACTCCATGCAGACGCTGCTGACATTCTTTTTTAAAAAATAAATAAATATATTTTTATTCAGATTTTATAACATATTTTATTATGTTTGATTATTGATTATTTTAAATTGATTGTTTTAGCATAATAAAAAATTCAAATTACATTTTACATTCCAATTAACCCCCCCCCCCCCACGACTTCCCCCAATTTCTCTTTCTGGATTATAGCATATTCATTTCTTCTGCTTATAATTTTATACACCTTATATACTTAAAATTAAAATTATACCTTATTAATCTGTTCTTGAAACAAAATAAAAAAATTCCTTCCAGTAGCACCTTAGAGACCAACTAAGTTTGTTCTTGGTATGAACTTTCGTGTGCATGCACACTTCTTCAGATTGGTATCTGATTGGTATCTGAAGAAGTGTGCATGCACACGAAAGCTCATACCAATAACAAACTTAGTTGGTCTCTAAGGTGCTACTGGAAGGATTTTTTTAATTTTGTTTCGACTACGGCAGACCAACACGGCTACCTACCTGTAACTAATCTGTTCTTAACATTATAACCTCATATTTATATATTCTATTATTTATCCATCGTAAGTGTATTACTCAAATCCTGCAAGTGAGTTTATTTCAGTACATTGTTTCTGTATATATATATCATAAAAGGTTCCAAATCTTTTTTAAAGTCATTATTGTCTTTATCTTTAAGTCTTTCAGTTAACTTCGCCATTTCAGCATATTACCAGATCGTCTGCATAGGCTTTAAATTTATATGACTTTTTCCCTATTTTGATTCCTTTAATATTTTCATCAGCCCTAATATTTCTCACCAGGACTTCTAGTACTAATATAAATAATAAAGGTGATAATGGACATCCTTGTCTTGTGCCTTTTTGTATTTTGCATTCCTCTGTTACCACCTGATTAACAATAAATTTTGCTTTTTGATCTGAATGTATGGCTTGAATTCCTTTCCTAAATTTATCTCCCAAATTCATTTCTTGCAGAGTTTTTTCCATAAATTCCCAAGAGACATTGTCAAAGGCTTTTTCAGTATCTATGAACATTAGTGCTGCTTGTTTTTCATTTCTCACTCCAGGTACTCTATAATGTCAATAATATTTCTAATATTATTTTTCATTTGTCTGCCTGGAAGGAATCCCGCCTGATCCTGATGTACATAATCTTTCAATACTGATTTCATTCTATTGGCCATTATGTTAGCAAATAATTTGTAATCATTATTTAGTAATGAAATCGGTCTATAATTATTAACTGCTAACACATCAGTCTCTTGTTTTAGAATTAAAGTTATATATGCCCCTTTCCAGGGGCGTAGCAAGGGGGCAGGGGGCGGGCTGCCCCGGGCAGCGCCCTGATGGGGGTGACACTCGGGGCGGAAACCCCGCCCCCCGCAGCCGCCCTGCTCTTTTCCTTTTTTTAAAAGGCTATTTTCGGCGCTGCCGGGGCAGAGCCGCAGGGGCGGCCAGCGAGGAGGGGTGTCACGCTTGTCGCTGACGTGACACCCCCCCCCTCGCTGGCCGCGCCTGCGGCTCCACCCCGGCAGCGCCGAAAATAGCCTCCCCCCCACTTTCAGCGGCTTTTTCCCGCCGCTGGGCTCCCTGGGCGGAGCCGCGGCATGGAGGAGAGGGGCGGGCCAGCCAGGAGGAAATTATAAGCAGAAGAAATGAATATGCTATAATCAGAAAGAGAAGTTAGGGGAAGTCGTGGGGGGATTAATTGGAATGTAAAATGTAATTTGAATTTTTGATTATGCTAAAATATGTTATAAAATCTGAATTTTATATATATATATAAATGAATGTCAGCACCGTCTGCATGGAATGGCAGCAGTGGGGAATGTATTGGGGTCTCAAAATTTGGCGTCTCTTGCCTTCCATTCTACAAAATAGTTGTCTGCTGCAACCCAAGGCTCTGTGCCCCCCTAAATCTGCCCTTGATGTCAGGCAGGAGTTCAAATTCTCACAGGCCCTGAATATAAAGATGAGGAGGAAAAATTATAATCTTGGTTACCAAGCCCTAGGAGTTTGTAGGAGTTGAAGGTGGGGCTATGAGGAAAAACGAGCTCATTCGGACTTGCATAGGCAGGACCCAAGCTGTTCCAACATGCATTAAGAGCTTATGCGGCAAGGTATAATTCAACCCATGTCATACTGGCATCCATAAGAAGCTTTTCAACAAATGCCAAGACTGCTGTGTGCTTGTTTTAGAAATACATTGGTAGGCCTACCTCAGGTTAAGAACTTAATTCATTCTGGAGGTCCTTTCTTAACCTGAAACTGTTCTTAACCTGAGGTACCACTTTAGCTAATGGGGTCTCCCTCTGCCGCCAGTGCACGATTTCCGTTCTCATCCTGAGGTAAAGTTCTCTTTTTAAAAAAAATAAGTATTTTATTGAGAAAAATTTAAATCAATACAATTTATCAGTACTACAACCAATTACATTTTCCCCCTTCCCCCCTCTCTCCCCGCCCCTCCCTTTCCCACCCTCCGGACTTCCCTCAGCTCCCTTTTCTGGTTTGCTAATTCATGTTGTTTCTGCAGGTTATAAAATTGTACATATCATTTCCATGTCCATTCATGGAACATGAATCTCCTCCATGCCGCGGCTCCGCCTAGGGAGCCCAGCGGCAGAAAAAGCCGCTGAAAGGGGGGGGAGGAAAAGTGCCTGCTTTGTCTTCCTCCCCCCCCCTTTCAGCAACTTTTTTCTCCGCGGCATGGGGCAAGGGGCGGAGGCGTCGCTCCATGTGCATGCGCATCATGACATCACGTCCACGGAGCGACGGCCCGCCCCCAGGGGTGCCGCTTGGCTTGCCGCCCCCGGTAGCCAAGCGGCACGCTACGCCCCTGCCTCTTTCCATGTCTCTGGGACTTTTCCTGAATTTAAAATTTCATTCATTATCTCCTGTCTCACCAATTGGTTATTTAATTTCTTATAATATTTTGCTGATAATCCATCTGGTTCTGGCAATTTCCCTGTTTTTCCCAGCTTAATTGCATCTAATTTTGTCATATTGTGTTGCCATATGGGCATTTAAAATTGCTAATTTAAAATTTAATTTAATTTAAAATTGCTAATCTTACTTCCGGTCGAGGTGCCGGACAGCGAGACTGTGATTATTGGGAAAATGGTGAGAGCTCTGTCGAGTAAAGACATGGAAATAATATTAGCAGTGTTGCAGGAAGCAAGAGATGACATCAGAGCATCTTTTGAAAGATGTTTTGGCAGACAAAACAAGGATGAGATCATACCAGATGTGCCGAGGGAACCGCTGGGGAAAATAGTAAGAGGACAACACACCACAGACCGTGGGAAAGACACAAAGTTGAAAGGGAAACTTCGCAACCAGCACAACAAAAGATGCAAGATAAATGGAACCAGATCTGGCAAGAAGAAGAAGATGATGATAAACAACATCATAGCCAGCAAAAAGGCCACGAAGAAAAAAATGTCAGAATACTCTACAGAAGGAGGCCGAGTAAGAAAAGAAAAACTGAGGAGGGAAAGACAGCAGAGAGTAAAGGATGAAAATTTACTGGGCCAAGTGAACTGGTGGACATGGGCGAAAAGGGAGGGTGTGGGGTGACAAGATTTTATTCAGTTATAATAGACTGCATTTCTGGTTTTGAGGATCAAGAACATGGACATAATTACTGGTATGAGAGTTGAATAAGAACTATGAAATACGCAATGATCAAGTAAAGGAATATATATTGGCTAGATTTTCTGGAACCAGGGGAGGAGGGGGGGGGAAAGGTGAAGTATTTAGGGAAAATGCAAAAGTGTTTTAAAAGTCAAGGTGGAATTATGTTTAAGTAAAGTGAAAGTATGAGATGTTATAAAATATGATAATGAGTATGGAGTATGTTCAGGACAAGGTAAAAGATAAATTCAGAAATGTATGAACAATAATAAATATCAAGGTATGATTAAGATTATGATTAGGTAATGAGATAAGATCAGAGAGTAGACTATGAGAAGAAACTGCAACTATGATTTATCATGAAAATGTAGTAGGGAGGACAGGAGGAAGTCAATTACAATGTAAAGGTATCATGAATGGGGAAGAAAAATTTTGTTTCTGTTTATTGTTCGTTTGTGTTTTGTTTTGTGTTATTGTCTTAATATGTGTGGAAAACCCAATAAAAAATATTCTAAATAAATAAATAAATAATAAAATTGCTAATTTCTCTTCTGTTATCCCCGGCAGATTACTGACCTTCAAATATTGATCTATCTCTTTGCCTTTTTCTCCTCCTTTCCTGTATAGTTCTATGAAATATTTAACAAAGACCTTCCTAATTTCCTTTGGGTTGTCTATAATTTTTTGATTCAATTTGATTTTATTTATGATATTTTTTGGCTCACTTTTATTTAACTGCCACGCTAACAATTTCCCTGGTTTGTTTGCATATTCAAAACGCTTTTGTTTCATTCTTTTTATTTTCCACTCGATTTCTTGATTGATAATTGTTGAATATTGTGTATGTAATAGTTAAATTGCTTGCTTTATGGACTCTTTATTTGGTTTGTCAAGTAACTTTCTTTTTTGTGCTGACATTTATTTTTTGTTTGTGTGTGCTGACATTTATGAGGAGTTTTGGACAAGTCACTTTTTCCTTTGCCTCTCTTCTGCTGGTTGGCTGCAGCCATTTCAGGAAGAACCCATGACAGATGCTTTGTGTTTTTCTTCTTGTTTACCAGTCAAGGCAGGGAAATGGAAGGGCCTTCCTCTTTGTCCACTTCCTCTGCTGATTGTGAGGTCTTGGGCTGAATTCCCAGACTGTAAATCCTCCTTGACCATGACTATTTTGAGAAACTTGGAGGCGGAGAGGGAGAGGCACAAGACATCTCAAGGGCTTTGTGGAAACGAAACATAAGAAACTTGGAAACGAAACTTAAGAACTCATAAAGTACTTAGCACTATTAAAACCAGGAATGGGGTGGGGTGGGGGATCATATCTGAGCTGCTTATCAACACCCACAATGTGTCAGTTAGCTAGCTACACCCGTGACAAAAGAAAGAACATGGAAGATGGAAGAGAAAATAAGAATTAATTTTGGGAGGGAGGGATAACAGAGAAAGAAAGACAGGAAAATTGGGGAAATGAAGGACCGTGAGGACCAAGAGAAATAGAGGTCTGTTGAAAAGAATGGAAGAGCAAGCAAATGGCACCCCCTCCTAAATATTTATATGCATTCAGTGTGTGTGTGTGTGACCATGCATATGCACATCATATTGGATCCGGAAGTGACTTGAAAATGTCACCAAAAAATGACCCATTTCCTTGGTTCCAATGGCTAATGACTCTTCTGGAAGAGGGGAATCCAGGGCTTCCTTGAGGCATAGAGTCATGTACACCTCACTCTTCCCCAGAGGTGGAAAGAAGATAACGATGGACCAGACAGATATCCGTTGATGGAGTTTGCTGAAGCCAGGTGTCAACAAAGCCCATCTTCAGGAAAGCCCGGGCAAGGATAGGTGTAAATAGTTTTATTCTTCTCTTGGTGGTTGGTACTTAGAAGGTGTCTGAATCTGATAACGGGGATGAATGATGGACTCATGTTACCAAGCAAAATCCCCTCTTTGGTAATGTAAAACATCTGGAAATGTTTTATGCGAAGGGGGAAAAAGGACTTAAAAGTCCATGAAACTCATACTCCGTGTGTGTGTGTGTGTGTGTGTGTGTGTGTGTGTGTGTGTGAACCTTGTTGCAACAATAAAGATCAGGTCTACTGACCACTGATTTGTTTTTTTACTTGGTTGGAGATTCCTTCTCTTGCTGACCAGGAGAGACCTGTGGGGAGTGGCACCCTGATCAGCTGGGCAGCGGAGTAAACCTGCACCCAGGATTTTTCTGTTACAGCACTCAGCTTGTGCAATGAAGAAGACAGTGCTGTCTTTACCCGGGGTGCAAGGGGTGCCCGCCGGGGCGCCCGCCGCTGAAACCGCCTAAGCTCTTAACTACAGTATCTACCTGTTATGAAATAATCTGAGGTGTCTTGGGTGAAGGCGCCGTGGGGCCGGGTAGGGGCCGACGGTGGTAGCCGGGCTGTGGCCACGCGGTTGCACCCAGGGGACCCTGGCCCTCCCACAGGCTTGCGAGGAGGTGCTTCCTGGAAGTGCTCGTTCGCGGCTGGGTCCCTTCTTCTGCACTGAGGCGCCGGTGCCATGAAAGGGGCACAAGCAAGTGGGGAACCCCCGTGGGCAGGAACGGGTCATGGAGCGCAGTCAGAGAAGCTGCAATTTGGTGAGCCAGAGAAGCAGCGGCGGTGGAGCGGCCAGTCTGGAGCAGCGCTAGCTCTGCCGCCAGTGCCGCGTGCCCCTCCGGCTGGCATTGCGTGGGCGGCGCTGTCAGCCCTGTGCCTGGCAGGCTGCTTGCTCCTCTCCCCGGCCTGGCCCAGCCCCCGCCCAGCAACCGGCGGGGGGAGAGAGAGGCACCTCCAGAACAAAGAAGCAGCAGCAACATGCACTGCCTCCTGCTCCGCTGCCTTCAAGACCCTGCTTCCCTCCACCGGCCCCACTGAGCAAGCTGCAGGTGGGGGCTCTCTGCCTCCCCCCCAACGGGCCCAATCCTAGTGGTTCTCCTTCCCAGGAAGGTGGCGGTAGTAGTGGCTCATGCTGGTGGTAATAAAGGCCTCCGTGTCTTGGACTGGGCTGGCGTTTGGAAGCTCCTTCAAGGGACTTGACCAGCCGAGAGACTAGTTTGCCCGAAACACAGTCTCCTCTTCTCTCTTGCGGAATGAGAGTCTTTTAGAAAGCAAAAGGAGGAGGGAGAAAAGTTCTCTCAAACTTTGCCTGCAAGGCTTCAGGAGGAAGATGGGGGGGGGCTAAATTAAATTTAGGGGTGCTGGGCAGATCTTTGCACCCTGGCAGCACATATACTAAAGACGGGCCTGGAAGAACTAGAAGAGTTTGGATTTGATATCCCGCTTTATCACTACCCGAAGGAGTCTCAAAGCGGCTAACATTCTCCTTTCCCTTCCTCCCCCACAAGAAACACTCTGTGAGGTGAGTGGGGCTGAGAGACTTCAGAGAAGTGGGACTAGCCCAAGGTCACCCAGCAGCTGCATGTGGAGGAGCGGAGACGCGAACCCGGTTCACCAGATTACAAGTCTATCGCTCTTAACCACTACACCACACAACTAGCCACAGCAAGCAATGTGAAGTGCAAGATGCATTGACCACTGACACGTCAAACACATTTGTAGCCCTGGGTTCCTCCTGGGACTGCACCTGCCTTAGCATCACCTGAACGTCAGTCGTCCATGGGTCCCACCTACCTTGCTCCTCTGTGGGTGATGTGGCAGACTGGGGGGAAAGATCCCTCCTCCCCAAACAGGGCCTTCGACCCCCTAAGTCCAGTCTCAATGCCCCTGGAGTGGCTTCCTCCAGTCCATCTGTCGCATGAGGTTACTTTCCTCTCCTCTACAATCAGCCCCACCCTTCTGAGGGGATCTGCGCTGAACCCTTGACTAGCCCATGAGGGGGCAGTTGAGTGTCCAAGCAGAAATAACAGGTACTAATCTTTCTAACTTAAATCTTATTTAATGCACATACCCACATTGATTTACTTCATTGGTATCCAAGAATAAAAGCAGAAGCAAAGCACAAGCACTTTATTCTGAAATAAGAAGTAAATCTAAAGAAGCGAATCTAAAGAGGAACACCTCAGCATTAGCAATTCCCCATTTTGACCTCGGGTGTTTTTGTAAACACTCCCTCCCTTGTGGCCTTAATGACTAACATACCATACTTACAATTAGTTTGTGGATTTTAAAAAATGACTGCGGTTAAAGGCAGCTGACAGTGTATCAGCATACATTCCAAAAGTCCCCAATTTTCCAGGGACAGTCCTGAAATTACGAGAGCCACCCTGGCTTCTGCTTTGATCCCGGAATGTCCCCATTTCTCCCACCAGTTCTGCCACCACTGAGCTCAGGGAGGAGGATGAGCCAACGCTTCTCCCAAGCGATGGTGGCAAGGTTCCTCTCCCCGGCCTCTTCCATGGCCACTGTCGCTGGCCTCCTCCGTTGGGGAGAGGCTGCCACCACTGAGGCCCAGCCCCACATGATGCGCCACCTCTGAGGGCCAGGCAGGGGACAGGGCCGCCCTGGGAGGGAAGAAAGGGGTCCTGGTTTTTTTTTTTATGCTTTGTGTGTCCACGTCTAATCTTGCCCCTTTCTAAAATGTATTTATTGGTGTGTGCTTTTCTTTTTTGTAACTCTACCAAGGAACAAAATAAGATAAAATCAGGACTGAGGGGCTTTCTCAGGATGGTGGAGGATGTGCTGTGTCCTGTTGGTGCAGTGGGGTGGGGGGTGGGGTGGCAACCCCCCTTCTTATGATAGGAAATGCTGGGGAGGGCCCCACAGAAATAGGGGGTTGCAGAGGGTTAGTTGTGGGGTGGGAAGTGAGAAATGTCTCTATTTTCATCTGGGCTATGTTGGAGGGTATGTATCTGGCTGCAGGTCCCACTGGCAGCTGGTGGCAGGACGACCCCATTCCTTGAGTGAATGGCGGGGTAATCTGAACCCCACCCTTTTCAGGAAATGCAGTTGGGAGAATGTGATGGCAGGAGTCATGGTGGGAGGCAGGAATGAAGGGATTGAGGGCTTCCATGCAATCATCCTCTGAGACCCTTCATTACAGATCTTTTGGCGCCAGGCAAAAACCTTTTCCTCCAACCAGGCCTTGGGCTGATTGAGCTTTCTATGGCCTTTGAAATGTGTTGGGGTGGGGGGTTGTTGGTTTCTGTTTTATTATGTACTTTGTGTTCTCATTTTTTTTTAATCTGGTGATCTGCCCTGTGATCTTTGGATGAAGGGTGATATACAATTTAATAAATATTAATAATAGTGGGAAAGTTGAAGGAGTTTCATGTGAGCAGGGTGTGCTAAGAAGCCGATTGCACAAATGTTTTTTGGGGAAAATGCTGATTGCAACAGATTGCAACAGAGTTTCTTAATACAGTCTTACCCCGTGTTGCGTACGCTCCGTGTTGCGTACGTTCGGGTTGCGTACTCCGCAAACCCGGAAGTGCAACACGGAGCGCGGACGCTTCTGCGCATGTCCGCGCGGTCCGTGGAAGCGCAGAAGCGTTCTGCGCAGTTCGTGCATGCACAGAAGTGTGAGATCACGCGCTCTTGAGTGCTCTTACGAGAGATCTCTCGCGCGCATGCGCAAAAGCGCCACCCAACTTGCGCACTGTTTGGGGTGCGAATGGCACCCCAGAACAAATTGAGTGTGCAACCCAGGGTACCACTGTACTTCACCTTAAACCAGGGGTCGGCAACCCGCGGCTCCGGAGCCGCATGTGGCTCTGTAACACCTTTGCCGCGGCTCCGCCATGTCGCCGAGAGGGAGGGCAAATTGGCTCTGGCGCTGCCGGCTGCTGACCCAGAAGCTCGGAAGCGGGGGAAACAGAGCTGCCCAGGCCAGGCCAGCCCAGAAAAGGGGCCGAGCCTCTGCGGGGAAGCTCCCGCCCCGCCCCCACCTGGAGGAAGCATCGCGGCGCCAGGGTCGCTCTCCCCTGCTTGTCCCAGGGAGCGCCGCTTGCGCACGTGGGCGGATCAATGGCCCGGTGCGGAGCGGTGGTTCCCGTGTAAACGGAGGAGGTGGGAAGAGGTTTGTTGCGTGCCATCGCTTGCTGAATCAGGTGGGAGAGGGAGGGTGGCTGGCTGGCTGCCGGTCTTCCCTTCCCTTCCCTTCCCTTCCCTTTCCTCCCGCCCCCGCCTGGAGGAAGCATCGCGGCGCCAGGGCCGCTCTCCCCTGCTTGTCCCAGGGAGCGCCGCTTGCGCACGTGGGCGGATCAATGGCCCGGTGCGGAGCGGTGGTTCCCGTGTAAACGGAGGAGTTGGGAAGAGGTTTGTTGTGTGCCATCGCTTGCTGAATCGGGTGGGAGAGGGAGGGTGGCTGGCTGGCTGGCTGCCGGTCTTCCCTTCCCTTCCCTTCCCTTCCCTTCCCTTCCCTTCCCTTCCCTTCCCTTCCCTTCCCTTCCCTTCCCTTCCCTTCCCTTCCCTTCCTTCTCTCTCACCCTTTGCTTGCTTGCTTGCTTGCTTGCTTGCTTGCTTCCTTCCTTCCTTCCTTCCTTCCCTCACCCTTCCTTCCTTCTTTCTTTCTTTCCTTCCTTCCTTCCTTCTCTCTCTCTCTCTCACCCCTGCTTTCCTTCCTTCTTTCCTTCCTTCTTTCCTTCCTTCCTTCCTTCCTTCTTTCCTTCCTTCCTTCCTTCCTTCCTTCCTTCCTTCCTTCCTTCCTTCCTTCTTTCTTTCCTTCTTCCTTTCCTTCTTTCTTTCATTCTCTTTCCTTCCTTCCTTCCTTCCTTCCTTCCTTCTTTCTTTCTTTCTTTTTCTTTCTTTCTTTCCTTCCTTCCTTCCTTCCTTCCTTCCTTCCTTCCTTCCTTCCTTCCTTCTTTCCTTTCCTTCTTTCCTTCTTTCCTTCTTTCTTTCCTTTCCTTCCTTCTCTCCCTCTTCCCTCCCCTCCCAGCCTTTTAGAGGAGGAAAACCAGAAAAAAATATTTTACACCCACCCCACCCCCACCCCCCACAATGTTTGAAAACGTCAGCTTTGTACTTAAACACAAATTGGCCGGGAACTTCATTGTCTGTGTCTTTATTAATTTATTTAAAGAACAACAAACTGGTGATTGCAGTGTTATATTTGTTTTAAATGTCGCAATGGTTTTGCGGCTCCCAGTTTTTTTTTTCCTTCGGAAACGGGTCCAAGTGGCTCTTTTTGTCTTAAAGGTTGCAGACCCCTGCCTTAAACTGTTTAGGCCAGCTTCTTCTCAGTGCCTTTGCCTTGCATTTAAAGGTCTCATGATTTTCAGTATTACAACACAATGATCATAAGAACATAAGGAGCGCCTGCTGAATCAGGCCAATGACCCATCCTGTTATTTCCTCTTTCTGTGGAAACAGAGCATAGTCATCGCGGCTAGTAGCTAATTCCCCATAATCTGTGTGGTAGAACAGGTGACTCCTTCCTGTGTCACAAACATGAAAGGTGCTTAAGGAAGGCGTTCTTCTGGCAACATAAGCTTAAAAATTGCTTAAAAGTGAGATACTCTTTGCCAGCTCTTTTGCTGATTCCCCACTATGGGAAAATAATCTACTATACAAGGTTTTCGTTTCAGGGCTATAAGAAGCCCCTTGTGGGAGGCGTTCAGGAGGGGTAAGAAGAGATGCTTCACTTGGGACACTCATGCCCTAAGGTGGGCTTGGACCAGGTGACCTTCAAAGGCCCTTCCAACTCATTCTGTGTGGATGGACTTAGTTGCCACTTGGATATTGTAATGTGGGATGAAGAGCACTGGCAGACAGACTGCACATGGCAGCAAACTTGGGCTTCCTTCTTTTGGTTCTTCCTGGTTGCAAAGCAACGAGCCCCCCTTGTGAGACCAGTTTGCATTCATGGCTCTCTGGTTGCAGACAGAACTGTTGGCTGTCTATGTACACTGTGTGTCTTCTGGCATTATACTCATTTTTTAAAGGCAATTTGCCACATGCCCTTTTTGGTCTGACCCCCTATCATTGCTATTCCTGCCATATATTTAGATTTTGATTGTGTTCTGTGAACCGCTCTGAGACCTCCGGGTATAGGGCGGTATAGAAATTCAATAAAACAAAATAAATAAAATAAAAATAGAGAATTTAAAATTAGAAAGCATAACAGAATGGAAAAGTTCTCAGCAGCTATTTAAAAGCTACCTATTTATCTACTTGCACTGGTGTGCTTTTGAACTGCTAGGTTGACAGGAGCTGGGGCAGAGCAACGGGAGCTCACTCCGTCGCGGGTATCCAAACCACCAACATTCTGATTGGCAAGCCCAAGAGGCTCAGTGGTTTAGGCCACAGCGCCACCCTAGTCACATAGTACTGGGCCACATAGTACTGGGCCAATTACCTATTGGCACTTTTCTACATATATGGTGGAAGTGCGGGAAAGTAAAAAATCTTCTGGGAGAAAATTTATAATGAATTAAAACAAATATTAAAGTACTCATTTAAGAAAAATCCCGAAATCTTCTTATTAGGAATTTTAGGAGATGAAATAAAAGAAAAAGACAAAAGTTTCTTTATCAGCGGTGAGACTCATGATAGCTAAGAATTGGAAGAGCGCAAATTTACCCGATCTAGAAGATTGGCAAACTAAGCTAATGGGATATCAAAGGATGGCAATAAAAATAGCAGAAAATAGAGGAATATCTGACCAAGAAGTGGAGAAAAACTGGAAATCATTTCAGGATTACATAGGGAACAAAGTTGAGAGAGCCAATCTTCTGTTGCATATATAAGTGGGCTCACAGCTTAAGCAAATGAGAATAAGCAAAAAAAAAAAGTAAGGTATATAATGTGATAAGGATAAGATACGAAGCATAATAACGGTTGGACTGGAAGTCAACACGGGGGGAAGGGGTTTTTTTTACTTTCTCTGTTTTTTGTTTTTTTGTTTTTTCCTTTCTTTTCTTATATTTGTGTACTTTGATGAAGTTATTTTGATAATTTTTGCTTGTATGTTTTGAAAATTCAATAAAGCATTAAAAAAAAAAAGTCTCGGTTTCTTGTTTCTGCCAAATGAGCTGTACAAACTCTCCACTACCTTTGCCATTACCACTGGTGCTCCTTGTCAGGGGGTGAGATGCAAAGCAAATGAATTTAAGCAAAAGAGAACAACTATGGCGCAAGAGATGCATGAAGTCAAGTCAAATTTATTTGTTTAAAACCATTAATGATTGCCAAGTTAGGCAAAAGAGGCCTCTGGTATACAAATTAGCTGGGAAAATATAGCACAAAGGAAAAGGGAAACGTTACCATGACAGTATCAGAAATGGTCCCCATCGCGTCCATTATCCTTTTCTCACCAGTGGCCAACCAGTTGCCCATGGGAAGCATGTGAGCAGGACAGGAATGGGTTCGTTGGTACAACTCCCCTCCAGACAGAACAAAAAATATATATCTTAGCCATAGGCTACATTGCAGGAGGGGAATTTTGGGATGAACAAGGGGAAACAACCTGACATTAAATCCAGGTGGTTATTATTATTTTAAAATTATTTATTGGGTGTGGGTTTTTTTTAATTCCACCTTTCTTCCTTAAGGAACCCAGGGTAGCAAACAAAAAGGCTTTATAACAGTTAATACATTCTAAAAACAATCTCAGTCTTCCATCAAGTGATCTAGGGCTTGCCCTAGATGTTACGGTAGGTACTTGGCTCCCAAGTCATTTAGGGCTCCATATGCCAGTGCTAACTATTAATTGGGCCCAGTAGCTCACTGGCAGCCAGTGCTGGGCATACAGGGCCAGTGTTACATCGTCTATGTAAGAATGTCTGTGCACTTGTACCTCTGTTAGGTCAGATTCACACCAATACTTGCATCACCTGAACTCTAATAAATTATTATTATTATTATTATTATTATTATTATTATTATTATTATTATTAATTTATATCCACTCTGGGTGGCTCCCAACACAATATTAAAAACACGATAAAACCTCAAACATTTCCCTAAACAGGGCTGCCTTCAGATGTCTTCTAAAAGTCAGGTGTTTATTTCCTTGACATCTGCTGGGAGGGTGTTCCACAGGGCAGGTGCCACTACCGAGAAGGCCCTCTGCCTAGTTCCCTGTAACCTCATTTCTCGCAGTGAGGGAGCCACCAGAAGGCCCTCAGAGCTGGACCTCCACCCCCTGAATGATGGGGGCAGAGATGCTCCTTCAGGTCTACTGGGCTGAGGCCGTTTAGGGCTTTAAAGGTCAGCACCAACAATTTGAATTGTGCCTGGAAACGTACTGGGAGCCAATGTAGGTCTTTCTGGACCGGTGTTATATGGTCTCGGCAGCCACTGCCAGTCACCAGTCTAGCTGCTGCATTCTGGATTAGTTGCAGTTTCCAGGTCACCTTCAAAAGTAGCCCCACGTAGAGCGCAATGCAGTAGTTCAAGCGGGTGATAATTAGAGCATGCACCACTCTGGTGAGACATCTAGCTGATGTCCAGCCTCTTTAATAAGCTAGAGCTCCTCAGTAAAGCAAGGAGCCTCCTGGACTCCCCCTGGCCAGAGAGGTGCTTATGCCTGATTGTATTGACGGTGCTTTCCATCTCAATATTACACAGTGAAACTAGAAGTTCAACGGGAGTAGCTGGAAAGTCCCACAAAACATTCAGAAATGCCTGAGAAATTAATCAGATTATGAGTGTGGATCTAGCTAACCCAACCCCTGCAGTCATCACCAATCCAAACCTCACCAGGCAGCTATTTTTCTATGACAACAGGGTAATAATATTCACACAAACACCTGTCTAGGAGATCATTTCTAGTACCCTTTGTAGTGAACACCAGATCTAGGGGGATAACCTGCATTCTTTGCTGGGTGGATGAGGCATTGAGATAGCCCCTTGGTTGTCATGACTGCTATGAAGTCCACAGCTGGCCTAGCCAAGGCAGCATCATGGATACTGAAGTCCCCCAGAACTAATGTCCTTGGCTTTTCCAACACCATGCCAGGGACCGCCTCTGGCAGCCCAGGGAGGCAGGGGCGGAGGAACCCTCTCCGGCACCTGGGGTGGGACGCTGAGGGGCAGGACAAACCGCCCGGTGACGCATGCGCGACGTCCGTACGGAGTGTGCATGTGTGGCATCCCGTATGGATGGCGCACGAGAGCAGCAGCCCGTACGGTCGCCGTGCGAAAGGCAGCCCGTACGGATGCCCATATGGACGGTGCGCGAGAGCGGCAGCCTGTATGGTCACCGTGCAAGAGGCAGCCCATATGGACACCTGTATGGACAGCGTGCGAGAGTGGCAGCCCGTACGGACGGCATGCGAGCGGCGCCCATACTGACTGTGCTTGCCCTCAGCCGCTCTACAGCTGGGGGGAGGCAGGGGTCATCTTGTCACCCCCCAGAGTGGAACCCGGGGCGGCTCACCCCCTCCGCCCCCCACTTCGTAAGCCCCTGCAGGGAGGTAGTTGAGCTGTGGCGTGGATGGTATACCAATGAGATCCCAGTTCTGTGTTTGCCTCCCAGTACCAAGTACAAACCCTCACATCCAAGTCCCAGCTGGTTTACAGCTGGTCCTCGATGGGGTGACCCCCACCCTCCACAGAAAGATCACGTCCACAGCTTGGGAGTTCTTTTAGACTCTGGGTTTATTGTGGGAGTCAAGGCCCAAGTCATCTGAAAGACCCCCTCCCACCCATATTGTCCTGTCTGCTCTCAAAGATCTACACAGAGACCATTCTTGTTTTCTTGCCAGCAAAGATAGAGAGATTGGTCGGAAGAAGAGGGACCTTTTTTTTCTGCACAGCTCTGGAACGCCTCACCTGCTGATGTTGGCAAAGTCCATCACATTCAAATCATTTCAGCAACCTGTGGAAACATTTTCAGGTGGCTTTTAGATAGGCAACATTATTCAGGTGTGGGGGCCTTTTACTTCTGGGTTTTCCTCCCCAAGTTTCCATCTCACCATGACTTAGATCTCCCTTTCGCTATTTCTGATTGTGGGTGACCAAAATAAGAAACCACCAACGCTTATGGGAGCTCCAATGTAACAGACTCATCTAGAAACCTTTTAATTTTCACAGCTCACATATAAAGACAACCACATGTGTCTATATATGACTGGTCAAAGAAGCAGAGTGTGGGAGTCCCGGTACTTTTTTTACAGACTAAACCAAAAGACAGATTGACAAAGTTCTCCACTGCCCTTATTCCTTGGGGCAGCCCCTCTTTTCAATTCTTGTCCCTCGCTTTAAAAAAACAAAAAAAACTGTCCCTGTTTTACATTTGTGATTTTTAATGACATCATTTAAAAGCATTGTTAGCTTAGAGGACGACTCACCAAGAAGTTTGACTAACTTGTTAGTTCTTGTTACAGGTAGGTAGCCGTGTTGGTCTGCCATAAGGTAAAGGTAAAGGGACCCCTGACCATTAGGTCCAGACTCTGGGGTTGCGGTGCTCATCTCGCCTTATTGGCCGAGAGCCGGCATACAGCTTCCGGGTCATGTGGCCAGCATGACAGAGCCGCTTCTGGCGAACCAGAGCAGTGCACGGAAACGCCGTTTACCTTCCCGCCAGAGCGGTTTCTATTTATCTACTTGCACTTTGACGTGCTTTCGAACTGCTAGGTTGGCAGGAGCTGGGTCCGAGCAACAGGAGCTCACCCCGTCGCGGGGATTCGAACCACCGACCTTCCGATCGGCAAGCCCTAGGCTCTATGGTTTAACCCACAGCGCCCCATAGTCGAAACAAAATAAAAAAATTCCTTCCAGTAGCACCTTAGTAACAAACTTAGTTGGTCTCTAAGGTGCTACTGGAAGGAATTTTTATTTTGTTAGTTCTTGTCCAACTTCTTGGTGATCCATCCTCTAAGCTAACATTGGTTTTAAAAGATGTCATCAAAACCCCAGTATGGTTCCCCTTTATCACATACACAGCCCAACAAGACAACAACAAGAATCTACTGCCAACATACTGGCTAACCTGATACAAACACACACAAAAAAACAAATCTCACTACAGCCAATCAAAGACAACCAACCACACCCTAGGCCACCCCAATCTCTCTCACCACCAAGGAAACACGGCAAGCGAATAGTAAGAGAAACCACACAAGTAACGCAGACACAAAACCCCACAAATACACTAAGTAAAAGAATAGAAGCATTGCCACCCCACCCCACTCACCATTCCCCCTCCCCCTCTTCCCCCTCTTTTCTTCCTAACCTAACACTGTATGCAACACTTTTTTGTCGTTCAGTCGTGTCCGACTCTTCGTGACCCCATGGACCAGAGCACGCCAGGCACGCCTATCCTTCACTGCCTCTCGCAGTTTGGCCAAACTCATGTTAGTAGCTTCGAGAACACTGTCCAACCATCTAATCCTCTGCCATCCCCTTCTCCTTGTGCCCTCCATCTTTCCCAACATCTCACAACACTAATATGCAACACTAATATCTCACAACAAATGGGACTGATCAGTAGAAACCGCAACTTGAAAAAAGAGACAATGCACGTTTTTTTGTAAACTAAGATATCTTTAATAAAAATATATTAAAAGGCTTAAAAAAGATGTCATCAAAAATGGATCACAGAACATGCATTTAAATGAGAATTAGACAAATTCGTAGAGGATATAGCTGCAGTGCTTAAAACATGCTTTGATTTTGTTTTGTTTTTTGTTTTTTTACAGTTCATCAAGCCACGTTGGTGGCTATTACTCCTGTGGGAGAGAATTTCACAATTTAACCATGCAACACGTGATTTCTTTGGCATTTCTTGAATCTTCCAACCCTGAGTTTCATTGGATGGCCCCAGGTGGAAAATCTCCCCACTTTCTTCACTCCTTGCCTAATCTTATACACCTCAATCACACCCCCTCCTTACTTGGCATTCCCCCCAAATTTAAAACTCCCCAGTGTTGTAACGTTTCCTCATAGGACAGTTGCTCCATTCCCTTAATCATTTTGGGAAAGGGACTACAAATTACGTGGGGTGTGGGACAAAGGAGCCGAGCTGCAAGAAGATTGTTATGTCTCTACACATGCAGATGGAAGGAGAAGAAGTTTTATGTCAGTTGATGTTAATTAAAGATTTAGCAGGGATTGACAATCTGATAAATAACCTCCCTTGTTGAAATTGGAAATGTTAACTTAATATGCATGCAGGAATCAATTGATGGATAGTTGTTTGAAAAGGAATTAAGTTAAAAAGCAAATACAGTATATTGTAGTGTAATGTAATGTAATAATGACGTCTGTAATGTTTGAAGAAAAACTAGAAATAATTGGGGAATATGATGCAACACTAAGGAGAACCTATCCATTCTTAAGGACATCAGCCCTGAGTGCTCACTGGAAGGACAGATCCTGAAGCTAAGACTCCAATACTTTGGCCACCTCATGAGAAGAGAAGTCTCCCTGGAAAAGACCCTGATGTTGGGAAATATGGAGGGCACAAGGAGAAGGGGACGAAAGAGGACGAGATGGCTGGACAGTGTTCTCGAAGCTACTAACATGAGTCTGACCAAACTGCGGGAGGCAGTGGAAGACAGGAGCGCCTGGCGTGCTCTGGTCCATGGGGTCACGAAGAGTCAGACATGACTAAACAACAACAAGGAGAACCAATGACACATCCAGGAAGGCGTGCAGGAAGTCAGATTTGGAAAAAATGACATCTGAAGACAGCCCTGTTTAGGGAAGTTTTAAATGTCTGATGTTTTAATCTATTTTTAATTTCTTGTTGAGATGGGTGGGGTATAAGTAATTCTTATTATTATTAATTATTATTATTATGAGACCAATTTGTAAAATTTGAAAATCAATGCAATTTTTTTTTGCAAAAAACCCAAAACATTTTGGCTCTTTTCTGAATTTTTTTCTAGATGTATGACACCCCCTTTTAGACGAGGCACCCAGAATTGTACATATTATTCCCAGTGTACTTGCAGCACAGATTGTACAACAACTTATTATATAGACCAGGAGTAGTCAACCTTTTTATACCTACCACCCAATAATGCATCTTTCTTGATGGTGAAATTTCCTTCCCGCCCACCAGTGCTCGATGGAAGGAGGAGTCAGCTTGTGCCGCAGAACCTCCTACTGCCCACCTAGAATCCTAAAATGTCCACTAGTGGGCGGTAGGGACCAGGTTGACAACCCCTGATATAGACGGTTTTATGTCCAGTCCTTTTCCTAATGATCCCTAGCATGGAATTCACTTTTCTCACAGCTTCAGCACACTGGGCCGACATCTTCATCAAGCTCTCCACCACAAACCCATGGTCTAGTTCCTAGTGAGTCACCACCAGTTCAGACCCCATTAGCATATTTGTGAAATTAGGATCTTCTGCTTTAGCCTACACTGAATCAGCATTAAAATGGAAAATGCAGTTTGCCCAGTTTTGGATCTCCACAGAATCCCCATTTCTTCTAACCACCCTGCCAATTTGGTGTCATCAGCAAAGCTGGCTATCTCCCTGCTCACTCCTAACTCTAAATCACTTTTAAAAAAACATGGGTCCCAGTCCTAATACTTGGGGGACCTTGGGGCATTGGGATAGATGGTTAGGTCTTCAGTTTCTGCCTTCTCCCCCCCCCCACCATAGAATTGCATCCTTAGCCCTTTGCTTGGTCCCACCAGCCTCACAGGTGCACCTGGTGGGGATGCAGGAGAGGGCCTTCTTGGTGGCTGCTCCCAGACTTTGGAACTCCCTCCCTAAAGAAGGCAGACTGGCTCCCTCCTTGTTGTCCTTCTACTAGCAGGTGAAGACTTTCTTGTTCCTACAGGCTTTGGGGAACTGCCTGCTTCTAATGAAAGGGGTGGTGCTGTGCCATTTGTATTTTAATTAGTTTGTGTGTGTGTGTGTGTATGTGTGTGTGTGTGTGTGTGTGTGTGCAAGTGCTGGCTTGCCCCCGCAGAATATTGAGGGGCCCCAGTCCCCTCCTTGAAAATTTCAGGGGGCTCTTGGCCCCTCGCCCACCCCAATGGTGCCCCTGTTTGTGGGTGTATATAGATAGATAGTTTTAACCCTATCAATTCTTAGAATCATAGAATCCTAGAGTTGGAAGACACCACAAGGGCCATCCAGTCCAACCCCCTGCCAAGCAGGAAACACCATCAAAGCATTCCTGACAGGTGATTGTCAAGCCTCTGCTTAAAGACCTCCAAAGAAGGAGACTCCACCACACTCCTTGGCAGCAAATTCTTAATAGTTTTTAATGATCGCTTTTTCTATGTTTTTTAGCAGTTCTTCTTCTTTTTATCTATAAGCCACCTTGAGTTCCGCAACACAAAAAGGTAGGGTTTAGATAAGCAAACAAATTAATAAAAGCATTATTTCTCTTCTTTAAAGGAAGAGTTTATTATATGGCAAGTTTAGCAAACACAAGATGAAGCTTAATTTATGTGCAGTGTGCAGCAGGACAGCAGCTGTTTTACAAGAAACGAAAGTACCTCTTCCCATCAGTGGCGCCTCGAGGGTTTGGCAGAAAATAAAACAGGGTCAACAGGCTGACGACTAGAAACGAAAGAAATGTGGAAAGGCGAACAAAGGCGTAACTCTCTGTTAATTGTTTCAGCTCCTTTTTATTGTATTGTATCAGAGCAACCAGCCATCACACAGTTTCAGGGAACAAAGCCCTGGGATCAGTGCTTTTTTTTCTGGAGGGACGCAGGGGGACGCATACCCCTAAACATTTTGTGAATCTACCGGTAAATTTAGCACTGCCTGGGATCATTGAGTTTCATATGGGACAACGGCCAGGAAAACAAATAAGGCACATGAGGAAAGAAGGAAATGAAATGCAAATGAATATAATAGAAAAGAAGCATTGCAAATGCATCCTTTACAGCACCTTTTCAAACCTGCTAACATAGTTTTTGAAAATGGGACACACCTGCCATGATAGGACACGGGGTGCATTAATCTCTAGTAGCTGGGCTTCCTTTTGAATTTTAACAATAACAGCAAAACACACGGAAGGCCTGTAGCTCAGTGCTAGGTCCTCTCCAGGGAGAATTGTGAGATCACCCTGCCTAAAACCCTGGGTTTGGAGGTTATAATAAAAGTTTCCATTTGCTCCCTTACCTGGTTGGATTCTGTTCCAACGTCTCACCAAAGGTTTAGGTGACAGTTCCCCTTTTACAAAGCAAAGCTCTATTCCCCTCAAGGGAGCAGACCGCTTGCCGTTCAGAATCCATCAGGAGGAGTCTTGCAAAAATCACGCAGTAGAAAAACGTCTCTTCCTCTGTTGAAACCAAGAGATGCCAGTCGATGGAAATATCCTTAAGAAGTGAACTAAGAAGAATAAAGAAGGATCCTCGCCTTCACCGGCTTCGCAAACGGACTACTGCACCCAATTTGGTGCCCAATATATAAGAAAGTAATGCAATGGCATCATTTCTCAGAAGAATCAGATCACCTGAGGGGCTGCTTGAAACTTTGGAGACAGAAAAAGTACCAACAGCTGCCATCTAGTGGGAGGTCTGCAGTATTGTGAAAGGAATACACAAAAAGCCGTTCTTTATTTCCAGAATGTACCGCTTCCTCCTTGACTATGAAGTCAAGGAGGAGGAGGTGAAGGTGGTAATGATTAAACGGGCACAAGACATCGGGCATACCATCATGATGGGTGAATGGGAAGCCCTCTGGAAAACTAACATGAACTTTATGGCATGTTACACAATTGAAGAAAATATGATGGAAATGCAATTCAGGTGGTACCTTACGCCACTGAAACTCTCCAAGATGTACAAAAACATTTCAGATAAATGTTGGCGATGCAGAGAAACAAAAGGAGACATGCACCATATGTGGTGGACTTCCTGAAAAATTAAAGAGCTTTGGAATCTCATTTATGATGAGATGAAAAAGATCTTTAAATTAACATTTGCAAAGAAACCAGAGGCTTTTCTTCTTGGAATCTTAAGCAGTGACATCCCAAAAAATATAAGAGAAATCTTTTTTATATGCAACAGCCGCTGCCTGGTTATTAATTGCATCAAATTGGAAAGGGGGAAAAGTACCAACAGTAAGGGAATGGCAGAATAAGTTGCTAGATTAAGCAGAATTGGCTCAGCTGACAGATACACTAAGGGGAAATACAAAACAATCATTCGTACAAAAATGGGATATGTTCAAGAAATATCCACAAAAAGATAATACTGTAACGATATAATTTCTATGGCGGCACTTGAATGACCCTTGTGTAAATTACATAATATTAAATAAGGAAACACGGCACGATATGTTATAAGAAAGTACAGTGGTACCTCGGGTTATGTACCCAATCCGTTCCAGGGTGCCGTTCGCACCCTGAAAAGTACGTAACCCAAGCGTCCATTTTGCGCATGTGCAAAGAGCTATATCGCACTTCTGCGCATGCGCAAACTGTGCAGAATGTTTCTGCGCATGTGCAGACTGCGCGGACATGCGGAGAAGTGTCCGCGCGGCGAAATTCACTTCCGGGGTGCCGGAGTTCGCAACCCGAAAAAATCTCAACCCGAAGCGAACGCAACTCGAGGTATGACTGTACTAGAAATTATAGTAAGAGTAAAGCAAGAAATATAAGTGCATTCAATGTTGTAAATGTAACGTACATTGGGAAATGGCGGGAAGTCTGTATTTATATGATTTAGTTTATTGGAATTTAGATTATTGAATTTAATATTTCAATACATTTCTGTTTAGTTCAAATATTATATGAAAAGGGCATGTACATATACAAGTGTAAATTAATATTTAATGGTTCAAGTAATCAAAGCTGTACATGTATCAAAAATTATGTATGGATTTAATTTAATAAATAAAATTACTTTGCAATAATAATAAAAAAGGAATACACAAAAAGCCGACAATTCGCTAGCAGACTAAGAAGTTTGGTGTATGAAGACCTGCACAGCTTGGGATCAGGATACCTGAAGATCGTCTCACCCCTTATATACCCAATTGATCACTGTGCTCTTTAGGCAAGGACCTCCGGCTGATATCATCTTATTAGGAGGTCCGTTCTGCACAATGCAGGAATCGGATCTTTAGTATTGTGACAGCTACCTTTTTGGAATCCCCTCCCTCTCTGAGTATCTGACAGGTGCTTTCTCTGTTGTCTTTTCAGCTCCTACTGTAGACCTGCCTCTTTCAACAAGTCTTTAAAGCTAGAGCTTTCCCAGGCCGCACTGGAATTACTTTTAACATGCTTTTAAAGAAGGTTTTAAATATGCCCCCTGCCCCCGTTTAATTGCTCATCATTTGCCATCTCGGGCTCCTTTGGGAGGAAGGGAGGATATCATAGAATCATACAATTGTAGAGTTGGAAGGGACCCCGAGGGTCATCTAGTCCAACCCCTTGCCGTGCAGGAATCTCAACTAAAGCAGCCATGGCAGATGGCCATCCAACCTCTGCTTAAAAACCTCCAAGTAAGGAGAGTCCACAACCTCCCGAGGGAGTCCGTTCTACTTTTGAACAGCTCTTATTGTCAGAAAGTTCTTCCTGATGTTTAGTCAGAATCTCCTTTCTTGCCACTTGAAGCCATGGGTTCGAGTCCTACCCTCAGGAGCAGGCGTAAACAAGCTTGCAGTCTGAAAGCAACACCAGCGAACACCAGCTATATTTACTGGATTTATTTCTGTTCCTGGCGTAGGACGAATAAGTGAACATGATTGGTAATTTCCTCTCCCACTGAAATTCTCATGCCTCCCTCCTCACAAATGTTGGCTGCTTGTTGCTCACTCTCCCTCTTATTTCAATGGAGTAAGAGCGATTTATGGGACACGGGTGGGGCTGTGGGTTAAACCACAGAGCCTAGGGCTTGATGATCAGAAGGTTCGAATCTCCTGCCAACCTAGCAGTTTGAAAGCATGTCAAAGTGCAAGTAGATAAATAGGTACCGCTGCAGCGGGAAGGTAAATGGCGTTTCCGTGCACTGCTCTGGTTTGCCAGAAGTGGCTTAGTCATGCTGGCCACATGACCCGGAAGCTGTACACCAGCTCCCTCGGCCAGTAAAGCGAGATGAGCGCCGCAACCCCAAAGTCAGACACGACTGACCTAATGGTCAGGGGTGCCTTTACCTTTAAGAGCTATTTATACTACCTTTGGACTGAGCCACACTGACTCCAGTTCAGCAAACCCAAATAACACACTCACTGGTTCTCTTCCATCCCTGAACTCAGAGATGAAGAACTACGTTAAATGTGAACACTCTCTATGAGGAAACCTATTGGCACACCCACCATCTTGCAAAATGTTCATTTCTCAAATGGCATTGCTTAATCCTCTCCAGTCTTTGTTTTGCAAAGCCCAAACCCTCAGAAGGCATGAGACAGTGAAAGGTGATGGCTGGAACTTGACCTAAGGAGGAGCAAAGAAAAACCTAGCTCATCAGAAGAAGAAGAGGAGTTTGGATTTGATATCCCGCTTTATCACTACCCGAAGGAGTCTCCAAGTGGCTAACATTCTCCTTTCCCTTCCTCCCCCACAACAAACACTCTGTGAGGTGAGTGGGGCTGAGAGACTTCAAGGAAGTGTGACTAGCCCAAGGTCACCCAGCAGCTGCATGTGGAGGAGCGGAGACGCAAACCCGGTTCACCAGATTACGAGTCTACTGCTCTTAACCACTACACCACAATGTTCCAGCATTCATTGCCAACTCCTTGCAACGCTAACAGAAAAATGCAATAGTCCTCCCATGCCAGTAGGTCTGCTGACGTTGGCATGAAAGCTAGGCTCTCAGGATAAGGCGAAGTAGAAGACAAAGAAACAAACTGTGTAAACCAGTGAGAATGTGGTAACTCTGACTGACACTTATCCAGGATCTCTAGCGGTACTGCCAACACACACCAATCAAGGAGCAGCTGACCACCAGTGCCTCCCACAGTGGCACGAAAGGAACCACATCATGCACAGCGATGGAGAATCATCACCATGACATCATGCCAGCCCCTCTTGCATACAGAGCATGGCCGTGAGGGTGCTGTGGCACCTTCGGGTCAGGCAGGTGCTACAGTACTGGCAGCAAGAGAGTCTAGCAACTGGCAAGCTCTTAAGTGCCCTCAGATGCCAAGCACCCTTTGGTGGACCTGCCCAAGAATCAAAGCCTTCTGGGAGATGATATATAATGAAATGAAAAAAGTGTTGAAAAACACATTTGTTAAAAAACCTGAGGCTTTCTTACTTGGAATTGTTAACAAGGAGGTCACCAAGGAGGATAAAACTTTTTTTATGTATGCCACAACAGCAGCTAGGATATTAATCGCCAAGAACTGGAAGACACAGGAACTACCGACAGTAGAAGATTGGTAGATGAAGATGATGGACTATATGGAACTCGCAGAAATGACCTGGAGAGTACGTGACCAGAGGGAAGAAGCAGCGGAACAAGATCGGAAAAAATTTAAAGATTATTTAAAAAATCATTGTAAGTTGTAATTAAGAAAAGATTTGGAATAGAAAAATAGGCTACAGATTGTGATTAGATTAGAAGAAGAACCAATTTATATATATATAAAAGTAAGAACTGTATAAGAGATGAAATTACTGGAAATTAGGATTAGGAAATTGAAGCGCAGTAAGGAGGGACGTGAGGAAGTCCCCTTTTACCATGTTAAGTAATATGAAACTAGTTTAAGTATGATTTATGTTGTGTTTTTCTTTTCTTTTTTTATGTATTTTGTGTATGTTTGTGTTGTTTTGTATGTTTTATTTTTGTGAAAAACTTAATAAATATCATTTAAAAAAAACAACAGATGCCAAGCACCCTTTGGGCTGCACAAACCACAGCAACACACTGAGGAACACTATGGAAGGAGTAGGGATGGAGGAAGCCTTTGTACATGAAACTCCACAGGTGAACCCAGGTGAGAAGAGACAGGCAGAGCCAACAGACAGGCACTGCTGGAGAAGGGTTCAAGTGCAAGACTGTCTACGTATGCGTCGACAGCCGCAAGAATGCTTTTTGCCCAGAGATGGGAGGAAGAGAAAGTCCCAACCAAAGAAGAATGGATAGCCAAGATGATGGACTATGCCGAAATGGCAAAAATGACCGTGAAGATCAGATACCAAGATGATAAGAAATTTAGTAAAGTGTGGGAAAAATTTATAGAGTATGTTAAAGATCACTGTAGAGATTTAAAAACATTAGCAGGATTGTTATAACACTTATATTGTAATAAGGTTAAAGTTAAATATGGACATAAAATTAATTTGAAAAATGTAATTAGATGCAGCAGAAAGAATAGCTAAATATTAGAAACCAGGGGTGTGGTGGGGGGAAGTCCGGGGATTGAAGTAATACCAGATGTGTAAAAAAACCGAAAATGTTTTAAATGTAAACAACATTGTTAAAAAATGGGGGGGGGGAATTATGAGAGAGAGAGAGAGAGAGAGAGAGAGAGAGAGAGAGAGAGAGAGAGAGAGAGAGAAGGGTTCAAGTGCTACTGAGGGGCAAAAGGACCATGTCAAGAGAAAAGGGTGGCCATTGAAGGCACACGGAGCAGAGCAAATGTCACCAGCTCATTCAGGGGCCAAAAGGTCAGTGCAAGAGATTCCACTGCCACCTGAGGAGTGCAGTGGCTCTTGTGCCCCCTCTTCTTGCCGCTGCCACCATTCCTCCTCTTGCTGTCGCTCTGTGCTCCTCTTCTCTGATGCTGCAGCTCCCCTCTTCCTCTTCCTCCTGACTTTTCCCCGTGCCGTTTTGCCACTGCATTGCCAGAAGCACACTGGTGGACCCTGAGGACCCTGCCTCAGAGGAAGTCCTTCCTCAGAGCAAAGCATTCTGGGTAAGGTAAGTGCATGAATGCTTCTGCCGCTGGAGCACAACCCATCCTGTTTAAACTTAGGGTTGTTGTTTTTTAGAACAACAACAACAACTTAAAAGTAAAGGTTACAAAAGTTTACAGAAATTTAGCCACTGTGGCAAACCACAATGGCAGCGTAGTGGCCATGGTATCCAGACTGTCTTACTGTAAAGAAGGAGCCCCTTATCAAGGCAGGGAGCAAGTGGTACGGTAAAGGTGAAGGACCCCTGGACAGTTAAGTCCAGTCAGAGGTGACTATGGGGTTGTGGCGATTATCTCGCTTTCAGGCCGAGGGAGCCGGCGTTTGTCCACAGACAGCTTTCTGGGTCATGTGGCCAGCAGGACTAAACCGCTTCTGGTGCAATGGGCAGTAGCAGAGCACATGCCCGTGCTGTCCTAGGCGGGTGCACTCCCAAGGGGGGCGTGGCACAGAGGGTGCCCTCCCAGGTGCGGGATAGCTGCTCGGGTGCCCGGAGCGTTGTGTGTGCCCTGCAGCCAGGGGTGGAGTGACTCCCAAGCCTCCCCCAAACTGTCAAAAAGAAGGGGGAAGGGGGAAATGCCGCTGGCAAAGTGGCACAGCTCCCCCCTTTACCCTTACAGCTTGGGGTAGGTTTGGGAGTTGCGGGCGAGTGGCACGCCGAATGTCACCCCCCTCAGTGAGGGCACCCGGGGCGGCCTGCCCCCACCGCCCCCCTTCCTACGCCCCTGGCAACGGGACACCGTGATGGAAACCAGAGCACACGGAAATGCTGTTTACCTTTCCGCCATAGTGGTACCTATTTATCTACTTGCACTAGCATGCTTTTGAACTGCTAGGTTGGCGGGAGCTGAGACAGAGCAATGAGAGCTCACCCCATCGCACGGTTCGAACCGCTGACCTTCCGATTGGCAGACATTTAAGGTTACTTTCATATAAAGTCCCAAAGAGCTCTGAACCAAGTTACCTAAAAGAATGACCTCCCCTCCATTGCCTGGTCTGAACAATAAACACAGTGGTACCTCGGGTTACATATGCTTCAGGTTACATACGCTTCAAGTTAAGAACTCCGCTAACCCAGAAATATTACCTTGGGTTAAGAACTTTGCTTCAGGATGAGAACAGAAATCGCACGGCGGCAGCGGGAGGCCCCATTAGCTAAAGTGGTACCTCAGGTTAAGAACGTTTTCAGGTTAAGAACGGACCTCCGGAACCAATTAAGTACGTAACCAGAGGTACCACTGTAAACAATTGAAACCTGATTAGTTTTGACATGGCCTACCACTTATGCAAAATTCAGAGCAGTGCAAATTTTGAAGGACAGCTGTGTTTTGGTTCTCCTGCCGTGCAAATTTGACAGGTTCACTTTTCAATGTCAACTGAATCACATTTCTCCTCCATCCCTAACTCACAAATGATCTTTTACTCTTTCACATATAATTCCTAGGTTCCCTGATGACATGAGAACATCCCCTGAGTAGCAGGCTTTGTGATTGTCATTCTGGTGGTAGTCTTGGGTGAGCATTATTTTATTTTATTTTATTTTATTTTATTTTATTTTATTTTATTTTATTTTATTTTATTTATTTTATGAAATAAGAGTGCTTGCTCAATCTGTCTGTCTGCCTGGGCCAGCTGTCTACTGTTCTGTTGCCATGCTACAGTTTACATGGCCACCTACTGGTGGCCATATGAATTGCAGCATGACAACATTCTTACTACCTGTAACATTCTTACTACTACTACTGCTGCTGCTGCACACATCTATCTTCCTATATACATAAAAATGTAAGGCCGTCATCATGCATTGCAGGATTTGTACAGCTTTGCCGTAATCCTGGATTTGCATGAAGTCAGGGTGGGGGAGGGGAGCAAAAGAGAAGGTGGGTTGCACAACACCAGCGGTTTTAAACAAGAGGTTCAAGTACTGCTGGCATGTGGGGAAACTGAGTGGGGAAAGTGTTAATTTTAAACAATGGCAGAGGTTTGAGCAGAATGAGCAGGGGGGGTGACACTTGGAGGGAGTTTAAAACAATGTATGAGCATTTAGAAAACAACGTAGGAAAGTGCCTGTGAGTTTCCTACTTAAAGGTGGAATAAAATCATTTTCAGTGATTTTTAAATGGGGTACTCAAAGGTATGCAGTACCGGCACAGCCTCCCACTCTCTCTCTGTTAAAAAGTGTAACACTTACTGTAACAACTTCATGGTAAGAACCTATTTTTTCGGGGGGAGGGGGGGAAGCACTGATCCTTTTCAACCGGGATGGCATAGCAGCACAGCCTAATTTAGGTATCAGTGTGTTTTCTTATTCCTCAGTGTGCAAAAAGTCACCATAACAGGTGACTCTGTTGCAGAAGACACAGTACTCCTATCTAAGAACTCGATGAATGTAATATCCATCAAGCCCAATTTTTCTCATCACTTTGCCACTGTAATGGGATTCACATCCATAAGATGCTGCAACCACAAACAGATATGAAAAAGAAGAGGGAACATTGCTTATTTCCTGTATGGTGGTGCTGTCGTGACGGCTATTTTATGTTATTATAATATTTTTATTTATTTATACCCTGCCTTTTCCCCTGAAAGAGACTCGAGACGGCTTACGGAGAAAAATAAGAACAGCTAAAAACAAAGAACAACAACAACAACAACAACAATAAAAACAATTAAACACGGATAGAATTAAAATCACATATATTACATACAGTATATTCAATCTATTAAAAACCATACAATAAAAACAGAATGGCACCAGCCCTTTCGTTAGAAGCAGTCAGTTCTCCAGAGCCTGTTGGAACAAGGAAGTCTTCACCTGCCGGCAGGAGGAAACAAGGAGAGAGTCAGTCTGGCTTCTCTAGGGAGGGTGTTCCAAAGTCTGGGAGCAGCCACCAAGAAGGCCCTTGGGTTGTTGTTTTTTTAGTACGGAGAACAAGATGTCTAAAGCAGAGTGTGTAGATAATTATGAATGAAGACACATGGAGATACTCAAATGAGTACAGATGCCTTCTGACAAATCCATTTAAGCTCTGTTTTGCACAACTCGGAATAGATTTTATTGTCTTCTAAAGCACCACAGCTGCCTTCCTCAGGTTGAATTGCTGGAAATCTGTGGTGAGAAGGGATGAAACTGCTGTCAGTGTATCAGTGTATCAGCAGTAATCCTCAGTATGCTCTGAAGCTAAGCAGGTCTAGGTCTGGTCAATACCTGGACGAATGATTGCCTGGGACCCTTTTACCTATGGGACCGTCTCTCCTGGTATGCCCCGCGGAGGACCTTAAGGTCCACAAATAACAACACTTTGGAAGTCCCGAGCCCAAAGGAGGTTAGTTTGACCTCAACCAGGGCCAGGGCCTTTTCAGCACTGGCCCCAGCCTGGTGGAACGCCCTACCGCAGGAGATCAGGGCCCTGTGGAATTTGACATCTTTCCACAGGGCCTGCAAGATGGAGCTGTTCCGCCTGGCCTGTGGACTGGACTCAGTCTGACCCCCTTCTCATTTTTGATGGAACCCTCTTATATGGGATTTTGTATATAAATTTTCCCTCGGCTCTTTTTGCTGGCCCATGTAGGACCAGCATGGATAGTTGGCCCTGGTGAATATTTGACGTTTTCTCCCCTTATGGTCTTGATCTATGGGCTACCACTAAAACGAGGCTGCATTTTAAGCTGTATTTAAACTGTATTCTAATCTATATTTTAATCAATTTTTTTTCTTTTTAAAATGTTTTTACTGTATTTTATATTTGGTGTTAGCTGCCCTGAGCCCGGTCTTGGCCGGGGAGGGCGGGGGTATAAATAAATTATTATTATTATTATTATTATTATTATTATTATTATTCCCACCCTCTGTGATGGAGGTATGGCATCTTCCATGATGGAAGAAAGACGGAGCAGAAATATAAGAAATGAAAAGAAATGAAAGTGATGAACAAGGTAACCCCACTGAATTCAACAGGGCTGATGTATCAGCAGGCAATTTGGCATATGCCTTGTGTAGAAAAGATGAGCAGAGCTGCAATACCTTTAAGAAGTGTATAGACATGGTAACCTCTTGTCAGCAGAGGCGGAGCAACCTGCTCTGGTAACCAGAGCAGGGGCGTAGCAACGGGGGGAGGGGGGGCGGGCTGCCCCGGGTTCCACCCAAGAGGGGGTTGACACTTAAAAAAAAATTAATTTTTTTAGTCTAAATTAATTTTAACTTCATTGAAAAAAGAGATAACAGACACACACACAACCCCCCACACCTCACAAAGTGGCACCATCAGAGGGGGGGTGACACTTTTTAATTTGTTTTAATTTGTTTTAATTTGTTTTAATTTTTTATTATTTTTTATTATTTTAACTTTATTGAAAAAAAAAGAGATAATAGACACACACACACACAACCCCCCACACCTCACAAAGTGGCACCATCAGAGGGGGGTGACACTTTTTATTTTAATTTATTTTTATTTAATTCCATTATTATTATTATTATTATTTATTTTTTTATTTTAACTTTATTGAAAAAAAGAGATAATAGACACACACACACAAAACCCCCACACCTCACAAAGTGGCACCATGAGAGGGGGGGGTGACACTTTTTATTTTTATTTATTTTTATTTTTACATTATTATTATTATTTATTATTTATTATTTATTTTAACTTTATTGGAAAAAAAAGAGATAATAGACACACACACACAAATCCCCCACACCTCGCAAAGTGGCACCATGAGAGGGGGGGTGACACTTTTTATTTTTATTTATTTTTATTTTTACATTATTATTATTATTTATTATTTATTATTTATTTTAACTTTATTGGAAAAAAAGAGATAATAGACACACACACACAAATCCCCCACACCTCGCAAAGTGGCACCATGAGAGGGGGGGTGACACTTTTTATTTTTATTTATTTTTATTTTTACATTATTATTATTATTTATTATTTATTATTTATTATTTATTATTTATTATTTATTATTTATTATTTATTATTTATTATTTATTTTAACTTTATTGAAAAAAAAGAGATAATAGACACACACACACAAATCCCCCACACCTCGCAAAGTGGCACCATCAAAGGGGGGGTGACACTTTTTAATTTTTTTAATTTTTTTTTAATTAAAGTGGTGGGGGGGGTGACAAAAAAAATTCCACCCCGGGTACCACCTGGGCTTGCTACACCTCTGAACCAGAGCGGTGCTCGTCCGAGGGGATGTGGCATGCTGCCCACAGGGGGCATGTGCGCATTCCAGGGGGTGCGTGGCGAGCGGCCCGTGCCCCGGGAGGTGCCGTCGATCAAGGGTCGGCATTTTGTCACTCCCCCCCCCCTTTGAAATGGCACCCGGGGCAGACCTGCTTGTCAGGCTTCAGGGAATCCAATCCCCCTCCGGCCTCATGGCAGGCGGCCAGTAATGGAAAAACAAGAAGCGTTGCTCTGAGTAAAGTCCCACCCCCTCCGTCTCTCCTATTACATGTCATCCCTGTGTCAGCTCATCTGTGCTTTCTGCCGCTGAGCTTTCTGTTACTCTACTCTCAATGCCTGCCGGGTCCTGGGGTGTGTGTGTGTCCTGGAATGATTTCTAAAGACACCACGTCTGTCAGCTGTCTCTCCCCTGGTGCTTCTTCCTCCTGCCCCTCTCCCAATATTTCCCAGCTTCTCCCTTCTGCAGCCTCTGAACTATGACCTTCTGCAAACCACTGTTCTAAATCTATACTGTCCTCCTCTTCTCAGGAAGGTTCGGGGCGGGGGGGGGGGGAGCAGTCTCCACCGTTCCTCCTCAGTCCAGTCCCTGTCACCTCTACAGCATTCCTTGTCGTAGCTCTTCTTGCAAGTTCATCATGCAAAACTATTGATTTGCACTATTTTTCCTACACGGATTTAGTACTCACAATTTCTCTTTTAACAAAGAGCCATTGATCCAGATCCATTTCTTCTTTGGCAATGACACGCTAAGTCCAATCCATACTACCTTCTCATTTTTCTGGATGAATTCCTATAAAATATGATTTAATCAAATAAGAGCTGTGGAATAGGTCTTAGCACCTACACCTGCCCTCACAAATCCCGATAGCCTTCACATGCCCATATTTTTTATTTCTTTAAAAAAATTGCAGTGATGATTATTGCTTGGGTAAGAAACATTTAAAATCTTTTGCATCTGTGGGAAATCATAGGTCATGGAGCCAGAAATTGCTGGCTGCCTCAGTGCAGCAGTCTGCCGCCTACAATTTGGTGCTGAGGAGGCAGCCCTGAAGAAGAAACATGATAGGGAACTTCTCTTTGGGATTCTCCTTCCAGGTTGATATGAGGACAAGGATGCCACCTCCTTGATATCTTTTCCCAACACCCTCTCCGCAGTCTATACCCTGGGAATACAGAGGCTTTGTGGGTGAATAGTTCTCAGAGCCAAGGAATAGACCAGTGTTATGTAGCTTGGAGGTACTACATCTTGAACCACTGTTGTCACTTGAGGTGCAGGTGGCCTCTGTGGCAAGGAGTGCCTTTTAATCAGCTTTGGCTGGTAAGTCAGCTATGGCTAATGGGTCAGGTTCAACTAAATAGTTGCGGGGTGTATCATCACTGATGCAGTCAAATACAACATTTCCTGTTGCCTAGAGTGGACACAAAGGGGAATGTTGTTCCAGACAGGGAAGACTTCCTGTCATACCTGCTCTGGAGCCTCCTCCCCGTGTGTGACCAGGTAGATGGACGTGACCCTAGCAGACCCTACAAAAGGGATAGCCATGCAGCCATCTTCCCTTCTTCCCTTTTCTCCTTTCAGACTCCTCTTCTGGCTCTTAGCCAGCAGCACATGGCTCATCCTTACAGAGGATGGAAGCCACAAGGTAGAAAGTCTGAGGCCTAGCTCAGACTTCGTTGCTTTCCAAATGTAATTGTAACCACATGATAAAGCCTGCCTTCAGATTTACTGCTATGAACAGAATGTAAGTGAACTTTACTCTTATTTTTAAAGAAGAATGATGTGTTGTTGTTATTATTACTGGTATTATTATTATAGGAGGGAAATAGAAGGGAAAATTTACCAGGAACAGTCCAGACTGAACAAGTCTAACATTGTGTATGCCATCAAATGCCAACAGTGCCCTTCAGCTCTCTATATTGGACAAACAGGCCAAACCCTACGCCAAAGGATAAATGGACATAAATCTGACATCAGGAATCACAAGACAGAGAAACCAGTAGGAGAGCACTTCAATCTCCCAGGACACTCTATACAAGATCTCAAAGTAGCTGTCTTATTGCAAAGGAATTTCAGAAATAGACTGGAAAGAGAAGTTGCTGAATTGCAACTCATTACCAAGCTTAAAACCATGGAGAGACCTGGTCTGAACAAAGACATTGGATTCTTATCTCATTATACATGACAAAGCTTTTTTAACCTTCTCACCCCTTGCTTTTTCCTGTAAGACTAATTGCAGCCGTTAACAGTCGTCAAGAGGTTTACCACAGCTATCAACCTTTCACCCATTTCCACCACCCCTCTGAGAAATACCCCTCCCCACCCTCTCACTATATATAAGGGTCTGGTGACTTCTGTTTCAGTGTATCTGAAGAAGTGTGCATGCACACGAAAGCTCATACCAAGAACAAACTTAGTTGGTCTCTAAGGTGCTACTGGAAGGAATTTTTTTATTTTATTTTGTTTTAACTATTACAGACCAACACGGCTATCTACCTTTAAGCCAGACTGGATCGCTTAACTTAAATGATTCTAACGAATCCATCAACTTGCTTCCAGCAATGTGTGAGGAAATGTGCTCTGCTGCTTCCTCACTAGCATGAGCGAGGAGGGATATTATTTAATCAATATATCCTCTCCAACTTTCCTCAACATTCCCACAATAACTGCATTAGTAGGTGTCAATGCAATGACTCCCACTTGTGCAATGGGAATTCCCCCCTCTCCTCCTCCTGGGCCCCCCATTCCTCCCCCAAATTGGCTCTGGGGGTCAGGAGACCCCCCAGAACAGCACATGGGGGGAGGAGAGGGGGAGATAGTTCCATTAGGCAAGCAGAGATGCTTGCTCTGATGGAGCCATCTCCTTAGCGATGCTTTGAATCTTACCCTATCTAAGGTAAATACATGCGTTGATGGCCTCCTGACTAGATTACTGCAACATGCTTCCTTGCAAGGATCTGGTTGGCCACTGTAGGAACGGACTGCTAGACTTAGATGAGCCTTTGGCCTGATCACCTGGGTTCCTCTCATGACGGGTAGTCACATGAACAGATGGATCCCAAAGCATGAAAGTTCCCCAAATGTATTTCAGTGCCCTTTCAAAACTATGGTGTCGTGTATACTAATTTTGACAGTGATCCTTCACATTGCTGGCTTACGCCTTAATATGGGCAAAACAGTAAACATTCTGTTATAGAGATAAAGCGTGAAAGAGTAAAAATTCCCTGCCTGGATTGAATATTGTGTACCTTTTCTTCCTGATCATCAATCATGAGTAGGTGAGACTTCTTGGCTATACAGTCTTCCTTGCTCTTCTCCCAGGACTGAATCGTTTCAGAAAACCAGTAGCATTTATCCTTGTGCAGACGCCACTGAATGGGGCACAGGTGGCAACTTCCATTCCCTAAGAAGAAAAATTCCCATTGTTTTTTAAATTTGGATTTACATCCCACACAAGCCGTACTTTTCAGGCTAGTCTTTCGTCATTCAGCTTCATGAGTAGCAGATCTCTCGCAGCAGTTTACAGAACGATGTTATTTGCATATTATTGATTATTAGCTGGGGAATAACAGATGTCTTAGTGGTAAATGTATGGTATTCTGTCAGTTTCAAAGAACTGAGGCTCAGCAAACAGAATGTGGCCAAAAATATGCACAGGGCCATCCAAACCTCAGGCTGGGAGTAGGGCTGCATATAAGCAGTTGTTACATTTCCCCCTACAATAAGTTACTCATTTTCCCCATGTTAAGTTCAGTTCTCTACATTTTCAAATCAGTTTGTGATTTGCTGCACTATCAGCAGTGGAGAGATGAATGGAGAGGCCTTATGCACCAGTCTATATGACATATAGAAACACTAGGGGGCTAGGATTGCGCCCATAGTGCCCGTGACTCTACAACAAATGCAGAGAAATTGAAAACTCATCAAATGAGATTGCGGGAAGTTTCTTCTTAGTTAGTACAAACGCCAGGTTCCCCCCTTTCCCTCAGTCTAATGCAGAATATAAATCCTTTGGGCAGGAAAAGGTGTTAATCTTACATTGTGTACCATGTGTGTTTCAGGGCTGGCCCACCCATGGGGCAAGGTGAGGCAACTGCCTCAGGCAGTCGGATCCATAGGTGCAGCAGATCCAGGATCCAATGATACATCTCCCACTGCTGCTGCCACCATGGTGGCAACAATGACTGTGGCGCGATCATTGGAGGCTGGATTTCAGGCCTCCTCAGCATCACACTACAGCTGCCTCTTGACAAATAGGAGGCACTACTAGTCTTCCCCACCAGAAGGAAATGGCAGGGGCTGCCCTCTGGGGTCTTCTCCTTTGTACCTGTACCCAGTGTGATTCAGAGGGTTTCCCTCCCCTTCCCCATGATAGCCTTTGATTCCCACTTCACCTCTCAGATAAGGTTGATTTGATTCTTTCCCTTGTTCCCAAAGTAGATCTTCAAACACCCCTTCTTCCCTGGCGGGGAAGGCGCCATTTTGTGGTTTGCCTCAGGTGGCAAAATGTATTGGGCCTACCAAATGTTAAAATAATAGAAATAGTCTCCAGTATGGTAAGCCCATAACTTACGAGTGCATTTAACACGTTCAGCTTTCCACGTGTGGCAAACAACAACAACAACACAACAACAACAGCAACAGTACAGGGGATGGGGTTCTGAGAAAAGTGGCTTTGGCAATCTCAACCACCGTGGAACTCAATGTGCTTTGACTACCGTATATGCGATTCTGGCTTTAGGTGTGATCCCCACAACGCAACTCCTGTATCAGTTGTGGGTTTACTGTACTTCAGCTGAAAATTGCTTTCAAGGCTGCATTTTCCGGAGCTGAGCACTAGGTGTCGCTATACATTTAGAATATATTTGTTTTAGTAACAGATACAGGTAGGTAGCTGTGTTGGTCTGCCGTAGTCAAAACAAAATAAAAAATAAAAAAAATTCCTTCCAGTAGCAACTTAGAAACCAACTAAGTTTGTTCTTGGTAAGAGCTTTCGTGTGCATGCATACTTCTTCAGATACACTGAAACAGAAGTCACCAGACCCTTATATATAGTGAGTCTGGTGACTTCTGTTTCAGTGTATCTGAAGAAGTGTGCATGCACACGAAAGCTCATACCAAGAACAAACTTAGTTGGTCTCTAAGGTGCTACTGGAAGGATTTTTTTTTTAGTAACGACAGTTTACTTGGAAAGTGCAGCAGAGGCAGATCAAAGGCATAAGCATGTCGCAGTAACTTATGAAATGAATTTACCCGTCTCACACAATTTTTGTTTCAGAGTAGACCTGAAATTCTCTGATGCTTTGTTTCCTTCACATCCTGCAGGGCTGTACTGAGTTGCCTTTGGAGACCATTCAGATGCTTTGACCTGTTTTTCAGGATCCTGTGGAGTTTTATTTATAACTGGGGAGGAGAAAGATTTAGGCAGATATTTTTTACTATGTTGCAAATTTAAAGCTTGATAGTACTGATGGCTGATGAGCAACCTCCACAGCGCCCTCCACTTTGGGGACCTTTAGGTGTCTTGAACTACAACTCCCAGCAGCCTCAGCCAGCATGGCCATGATGGGACTGCTGGGAGTTTTAGTCCAAAACATGGAGAGCACCAGGTTGGGCGAAGCTGCTCTGCCGACTTCCACAGGGATTCATAAAGCTGCTTTGCAAAGACCAAGCTGTCCTTCTGAAGCCAGCAAGGGGCTGAGATATTTTATATTTTTATTTATTTTAGAATCCTTATGGATTCAAAGCAGCTTCGTAAAATGAGCAAACGATCAGTGTAAAATAACATTAAAAAAAAAAGCAAAACAAGATAAGATTCAAGACTTAAAAGCAATGTTTTTGCCTGTTGTAAGTTTAATTAATTTATTACAGTTTTCCAAAAATCATTATGTTATAGCTAGACCCCCAAAAATATGAAGCACGTTCTGGTTTGTTGCTCTGCACCTCCACCATATCTAAATTGTGCTGCTGTATATATGATTAAGTCATACAGGTCTCAGATACCACTGGAATACTAATCAGTATATCTTTATTTTAAATTTGTGCAGAGTGAGTCTGCTGTAGGATATGTGGTTGCATCCATATCTACTTCTTCTGAGACATTTCCCCCCCTCAATTCTTTGTCACAATTACATGGATATGAATTCTTAGAGATGCCCACGCTCCTAATTCTGCTATATATCTTACTCAGAAGTTGTTGCTTCTGTTTGTTTATCGCGAGGTTTTCAAATTGGTTTATCTCTCTTAAATGGCCATGTTTCCTTAGCAGACCATAGTCAACATCATGGGTAGGCAAACTAAGGCCCAGGGGCCGGATTCGACCCAATCACCTTCTAAATCTGGCCCATGGACGGTCCGGGAATCAGTGTGTTTTTACATGAGTAGAATGTGTCCTTTTATTTAAAATGTATCTCTGGGTTATTTGTGGGGCCTGCCTGGTGTTTTTACATGAGTAGAATGTGTGCTTTTAATTAAAATGCATCTCTGGGTTATTTGTGGGGCATAGGAATTCATTCATTCCCCCCCCAAAAAAATACAGCCCGGCCCCCCACAAGGGCTGAGGCACAGTGGACCGGCCCCCTGCTGAAAAAGTTTGCTGACCCCTGGTCAACATGGCTAGCTTGAAAATACTGAAAGAAGGAGGATGCTTTTGCCTCAGTTAGAATCATAGAATTGTAGAGTCTGAATAGGCCACAAGGTTTATGTAGTCCAACTTTTAATGTTTATTGCATCAAATTTCCATACATGCATGTTTATAATTTAAACACAAGGCAGTGTTAATTTCCAAAACCAATAATTTATCGGCTGAACCCATAAATGCAACAGCTCTACTTCACACAGTGAAAATTCCCAGTGTTCAAATATTTCATGCCAGTCTCTTATAAAAGGTAAAGGTAAAGGGACCCCTGACCATTAAGTCCAGTCACAGGTCCTGCCCACCTAGCAGTTCGAAAGCATGTCAAAGTGCAAGTAGATAAATAGGTACCGCTCTGGCGGGATGGTAAGCAGCGTTTCCGTGTGCTGCTCTGGTTCGCCAGAAGCGGCTTAGTCATGCTGGCCACATGACCCGGAAGCTGTACGCCGGCTCCCTTGGCCAGCAAAGCGAGATGAGCGCCGCAACCCCAGAGTTGTCCGCGACTGGACCTAATGGTCAGGGGTCCCTTTACCTTTAATCTATAATCCTATCATTTTAAAGCTCAGGCAGGTTAGTATGGGTGATTGTGCTCTTTGTTGTTTGATTCTCTCTCTTTCCTCTGCTAGACAAAATGTCCAACTTAATCAGGAGTGCCAGCTTGGCCCTGCAGTTGTGGGTACCCGGGGCCATGGGTGCCACGCAGCATGCATGGCCCTGGCACCGAAATTTGTGGGTGCCCGGCACCTTCATGGGGAATTTTGTGGGTGCCCGGGCACCCAGGGCCCCAGGGAAGTTCATTATTACCGGTAAGTCTTGTGCAAATCACGCGTTATGATACTTACCCCAAACTCCCATCACTATCACTGCCGCCACCAGGACGATGTTTCCAGCCCATCCAACCTGCAGCATAATTCCATGCCAGCGTGGGCATTGTTGGTGTTCTGCAAAAACGCAGGTGAAAAGATTGGGGATAATGTTCCAAGGCAGGCCTGCGTTCAGCTTTTATGATATGCACTCTGCATTGCAGGGCCTTGATGGAGACTTCTGCTATGAAATAGGGACATAGAGAAATGCCTTGTGTTAACTCAGACTATTGCTTCATCTAGCTCGGTATTATTGTCCACACTGTCGGCCTAGTTAGGACTCTCCAGGGTTTCAGGTAGGGGTCTTACCTGGCCAGAGAACGAACCAGGGGCTCTTTGCCTGCAAAACACCACTGCCTCCAATAGCAAACTCAACTGGTGAGATGGAATGGAGCCAAAATGAGACCTCCAAGAATTGGGTGTGCACCTGTGATAATTTATTGAATTGTAGAGGATCAAATGGCTGTTTAGCCCAGCCTCCAACAGTTACCAGTGGATCGAACTGTGCCCAGAATCCTTTAGCTACATGCTAAAATGTACTGTACTCTCTACTGCCTAAACTAGGGCTAGCTCAAGACATTTTGACACCTGAGGCTAACCGATTTTTCTCACTTTGCCTGATGGTAGGGCCGGCTGTACTTTGCCTCTTCTTTTCCTTCCTTTGGTCATTTAGTGCTGCCCCCACTTTTTCACCCTTCTTCTTCTTTAAGCCTGGTGCCATTTTGTTATTCATTTTTTCTTAATTTTGTTCTCTGATTAGTGCAGTTTGGGTTTTATTGTACTTGTTTTTTGGTTATTTTGTGAGCCGTTTTAGATATCCCTAGGCCAGAATCACAGAATTCTAGAGTTGGAAGGGACTACAAAGACCACCCAGTACAACCCCCTGCAATGTAGGAATCTTTCACCCAACATGGGGCTCAAACCCACATCCTTGAGATTAAGAGTCCCATGCTCCTACCAACTGACCTATGTGGCATAGAAATACATAACAAAATCAGCGAGCAAGTAAGTAAATAAATAAATAAATAGCAGCAAGGCATTTGTTTCTCAGCTGCCTTTCCTCAGAAACTCCAGAGCCAATGTACAACAAAATACATAAAAACCATATTCAGCAAAATCACAGCAGCGTCAACCACAAAAATAAATCTTTAAAGCAACAGAGCACAAACCAGCTCACCACGCTCATGCAAATCTAAAATGTTTCCACATGCCTTCTAAAGGTAGGTAGAGAGGGGCAGTATCTGGAAGAGAGGTCCAGAAAGTAGATACAGGTGTGTGTGTGTGTGTGTGTGTGTGTGTGAGAGAGAGAGAGAGAGAGAGAGAGAGAGATGATTCACCAATTTAACACCCCCAAGAGATGGCACCTTTTGCCAAGTCTTCCTGGAGATTCTAACAAATTTAGATGAATTCACATGAGTGAAAATACTCCTATGCAAATATGTCCGGGTCCGAGTTTGTAGATAACAACAAGTATCTTGAATTGCACATAAAAAAACCACAGGAAGACAAAAAATGGTGTTATGCTCATGCCGATCTGCTCTTGGACATCTTCCTCATGGTTTGCTCTTGTGCCGTCAGAATGGATGTATTTTATAATTAATATTTAGGAACTTTTAAAACTTTTCAACATGGCAAAATTCATAACAGCGAAAGAAAGAAAGAAAGAAAGAAAGAAAGAAAGAAAGAAGAAAGAAAGAAACGTATTTTACTAAATCACACCACTTATTCACTTAAGCGTACAGCTGCCACATTTTGGTTTGCCATGCAATAAAAACAAATGGCGAAACTTTGCAAATGCCAAAACACGAATGCCTATGCCACCTGGCCCTCCTGCGTCACCTTTAACTGGTCCTAGCCTCAACCCCTACGTCTTGCACAAGCAGTTCAAGATAATTCGCTGATATCAACTCAACATACCTGGCTTCTGAACTGAATCTAAGTTTCTTCCGGGTGGGGAAACTTCAGGTAATTTTATGTCTGCATAGACAACTGCTCCATCCATGTTGAACTGTCACTCTGGAGAGTGGAACTATCTGTGAGTGAGAAGCTTTCTTCACACCCACGTAAAACTCACGGAAACTGAGCTGCTCCTGTTATCTTGCTTACATATCAACTCCCTTTTGTGTGACTGTAGCTAAATGACATCTCCTTCCTCAAGTACAGTTGCAGTTATATTCATCTGTGCTTACAGGAGGAGGAGAAACATTAAAGAAAGTAGCTGCAGTCGAGAAAGACCCTTGGGCGTCTATGGTCTCTGCTGTTGAGGTCAAGAAGGAGACTGAAGTTAAAAGCCCACTACTTTCTTTTTAAACCTTTGTGTGCTTTCATTTCATTAAAGCCAGTTGCTTAAATGCTGGGAGATGGACCTGTGACCCTCCAGACATTGCAGGGATGCAACTCCAATAATCTCTGATTATGTGCCATGCAAGGTGGAGGGACGCGGGTGGCGCTGTGGGTTAAACCACAGAGCCTAGGGCTTGCCGATCAGAAGGTCGGAGGTTTGAATCCCTGCGACAGGGTGAGCTCCCGTTGCTCAGTCCCAGCTCCTGCCCACCTAGCAGTTCGAAAGCACGTCAAAGTGCAAGTAGATAAATAGGAACCGCTCTGGCAGGAAGGTAAACGGCGTTTCCGTGCGCTGCTCTGGTTCGCCAGAAGCGGCTTAGTCATGCTGGCCACATGACCCGGAAGCTGTACGCCGGCTCCCTAGGCCAGTAAAGCGAGATGAGAGACGCAACCCCAGAGTCGTCTGCAACTGGACCTAATGGTCAGGGGTCCCTTTAAGCTGGGGGCAGCTAGTTTGAGTTGGATTCCAACAGCTTGGGAGGGCCACAGGTTCCCCACTTTGAAACCCATATATTTGTTTTAATGGCAAAACATGAAAGGCAAGTTCTTAAACAGCACCTCATTCTTGGTCAGGCTTTGTCAAGGTCATTTTGCTGCCTGAGGTGCAGCAGCAAATGGCGCGCGCGCGCACACACACACACACACACACACACACCCTAAGGCAAGGTGCATCATTCTGAAACCCAGCCAAGTTATATTGGCACCTGAGGCAGAAAATCCCACAAGTACCTCTCCCTGGAAAAATAAAATAAAATGATGGCAAATTAAATAACTAGCAATTTCCTACCCTTTCTTTCCAGGCAAAAATCCGCTACTTGAAGTGCCTAAGGGTAGGACTGGCTCTTGAGTACTATAATTCAGAACAAAAATGAGATACATTTTCTCGATTAGGGTCACAACCGGAGGCCCACACTTCGGGGGTGTTGCTGTTCCTTTTTATAACAGTTATTTACTGCATTAGAAGCATATGAGCAAAAGTCCTGCTGCGAATGTTGACAAGTCGCTTCTGAAGCTTTGCAAAGTGTCAAAAAAAAATATTGTGATATGTGTTTGTGGTAAAAATTCAATAAAAATAAATTTAAAAAATAAAATAAAATAAAGGTTTTGCGGTGCAGTGCAGCACAAATAACTAGTAACTGGTGGGAGCGGATGGGGGGCCAACGGAAAAAGCAGAATTCTATGTACTATTCTTAAAAATAGTAATGAATTGCTAATTGTATGGTGCAGTGTACAGTAAAAATATCAAAGCACCATGAAATTATAAGATCAGAAAATACAGAACAAATGACCAATGCTAAAAAAAAATTCAAATCTCTAAAAAATGCTTGCTGAAACAGAAAGGTTTTCAGCAGGTGACGAAATACTACAATTGTAAGTGTCCAATTGTAACAGTGTAACAGGACTGGTGCTGCAACACTAGAAGCCTTAGTTCATGGAGAAACTAAATGAATAATATACTGTATATCTGTGGGGAAAGTCAAGAGGGCTATTCTAGATTATCACAGTGATCTGGCCAGTGAATAAAGTACCATACAAGGCAGCCCTTCAGGTAATCTTGTCCTAGGTCTTTTAGTTCATTATATTACACGGGAATTCTCAAACGTACTGCTCCCAGGCCCTTGAAATGACTGAAAGTGATTGAGGCTCAGCAATCACAAAATGGCGTCGCAGGGACAGAGCTGGTCACAAAATGGCGGCTGATGTAGGCCGAGTTTCACATAACCAGATGGAAATTACAGACACCACACCACAGGTTAAACAGAGGCATTTGCTCTGGAGGGAATATGATTCAGCCTTCCCATTTTAGGCAGAACTTGCTGATTTAGAGGATCTAAAATGGAAAAAGAATTTTTATTTTCTATTTCTCCCTTCCTACGCCCACATGCCTATCGAAGTATTTTTACTTGTGTCCTGAAATTTCTCCCCCCATCTCCTTTCACACTTAACTTGTATCTTATTCCACTACCACACCCAAACTTCTAGTTTCTTCCATCCATCCTCCCTTGTCCTTTTATCTTCATTTCTTCCTCCTGTAACAACTTTCCTCACTTCTCTTCTGTGTCCAGCTGATTTACTGATGATGATGATATCAAATATTATCACCTTCCCCTAGTTTTCTTCAACATCTCCTCTGGACCTTTTTCTTCAGAGGAAGGAGACCTTTCCCCCCATCCCTGACCCTCCGCCAACTTCTCTGGCTCCCACCCTCCTTTACTCAGCACCCAAGGAGTTGCTGGTGCTGGCATTGCTCCAACAAAAAGGCTGTGGGATGGCTAGGAAGTGGAACAGGTTGAGGAGGCACTGTAGGGTAGGCCATGGCACTGTGCTACACCTGAAAATGGCCCACGGCCCACATGTAGCTTCCAACCCACCAGAAATGCTGTAATATCTCGAATGAAGTTACTTTGTGCCTGACAAGAATTAGGAATTATTTTTTTTTTCAGGGAGAAAGAAAAGGTCCTTCGTTCAGGTCAACTTTCCTAGAGTTGCTGGTTCCCTCAGCTGCCGACTCACTTTGAGGCTGCCTTAGAGTATTCTCTAGGCCTCAATTTCCTGTGGTAAATGCAGCGTCCAACTTGCACTTTGAGAAACTGCTCGTTCCTTCCAGTGCGGGGGTTTGTTTGGCCTGCGTGCTTCAGGAAAAGGGAAGCTGGGGGAAGTGAAGTGAAACATCCTTTCACTGTTATGATGAGGACAGAGGCATAGAAAAGTAGAAGTGGAGATAAGTGATGCCAAAATGAGCAGACTGTCTCCGCTGTGGCAAGTCTCAGGTTGTGGTCTGAGGGACACGTGACAGAGCAACCATGCTAAGGAAGACTGGGTCTGAAAGGACAACACTTGGGATGTCTGCATACACCACCTTGAGTTGCATTAAGAAATACAAAAATAAAACAAATATGTAGGCCATAAACTAGTGCAGCAGCACTACTAGGGATGCATGTGGTGCTGTGGTCTAAACCACCCAGCCTCTTGGACTTGCAGACAGGGCCGGCGCATCCATTTAGGCGAACTAGGCAATTGCCTAGGGCACCAAAATGGAGGGGGCGCTGGCCAGCCTGCCCCCCGCTGCCGCCCGCTGCCGCCCCAACCAGCGGCGGAGCAAGCAAACCACGGCGGCGGGGGGCGCCCGGCCGGCCAGGGGGCGGGGCACCGCTCCGCAACGTGCGTCATACGCAATGACGTCACATGGCCCGCCCCCTCGCCTAGGGTGCCAAAATTGCCAGCACCGGTCCTGCTTGTAGATCATAAGGTCGGCGATTTGAATTCGCATGATGGGTTGCAGGTCTAAAACCTGTTCTTCCTGTTCTTCATCTTGCCAATGAGACACAGGAGACGGAGAGGAGAGAGAATCCAGGTTTTCTTAGTTTGTACAAACTAACTGATTCAGCGGGCTATTTCCCAAAGTCTGATCCCCTGGTGTTGTCCGCTGAGACTTTTTTATAGGGTTTACACACAAAGAATACACACAGAGTCCAATTAAAAGTCCCCCAACCATCTGCAGAGGATAGCTGGCAAAAACCCACTGGATGCTTTTTGCCGCAGTGCTGCACCTGGGCTCTAGCATACTAGAAAGACTGGACCTGTAATCTTGCTGACACAGCCCTATCTAACTTTGTTTACTGCTAACTATTACTGTGCCTTCTTGCCCTTCACCTGCATACATTTTGTTGCAATGCTGTTACCAGCAGAGCTGTTTGTTCTTTGAGCTTACATGATCGGGGGGGGGGGGTAATTGACTTCCACTACCTCAGGGTGAGCTCCCGTTGCTCTGTCCCAGCGCCTGCCAACCTAGCAGTTCGAAAGCACGCCAGTGCAAGTAGATAAATAGGTACCACTGCGGCAGGAAGGTAACTGCCATTTCCGTGTGATCTGATTTAGATCAGAAGTGGTTTAGTCCTGCTGGCCACATGACCCAGAAAGCTGCCTGCGGACAAACGCCGGCTCCCTCAGCCTGAAACATAGATGAGCGCCACAACCCCATAGTTAAATTCGACTCGACTTACCTACTGGTGTAGAATCAGTAAGGAGAAACCCTCTTTCTCATTTTCTCTCTCTCTCTCTGCTGTTACTGTTGAAAACGAGGTGGCAGGGTTTTGCTTTCCATATTGCTTTGCATATGAGTGCTTGTGGGCAACGATTTGTGACACTTGGGGTGAAAGGCTGGGTGGGTTGGAGAGTGAGGATCAAAAGTGTAAAGTAGCTCATATGCCGCAGAGCGATGTGAGAGGAAGAGAGGCAGCGAGTGTGCTGACCCGGGTGAGAGATGGGGTGACTGAATCCATCTGGTGGTTTGGTTAAATTGGAGATTATCACTGTTGTTCTCACCACAAGTTCGTAATACTGGTTTGATGACAGAGTTCTTGGTTTGTTTAAGGCAGGCATAGGCAACCTTTGGCCCTCCAGATGTTTTGGACTACAGTTCCCATCATCCCTGACCACTGGTCCTGATAGCTAAGGATCATGGGAGTTGTAGGCCAAAACATCTGGAGGGCCGAAGGTTGCCTATGCCTGGTTTAAAGCATCTATCTGACTTGTTTTTTTCTAGATTCTGCAATTATTTTCTGTTATTATTATTCTCTGTACTTTTTTTGCATTTAACCTCGGGAGGTTGCTGACTCTTCTTCCCTGGAGGTTTTCAAGCAGAGGCTGGCTGGTCATCTGCCATGGATGCTTTAGTTGAAATCCCTGCATTGCAGGGGGTTGGACTAGATGACTCTCGGGGTCCCTTCCAACTCTGCAATTCTAGGATTCTAAGATCATTGCTCTAGGATTGAATTCATGGCTGGTGCCAGCAAGGGGTGGGGTCAAGTGCTTCCCCAAACATTACAGTGGTACCCCGGGTTACGCACGCGATCCGTTCCCGATCGCGGTGCGTAACACGGGTGTGCGTAGCACGAACGCACCCAAAAGAAAAAGAAAAAAACCCGGAAGTTCGCAGTTTTTTTGCGCTTCTGTGCATGCGCAAACTGCGCAGAACGCTTCTGCGCACCCGTGCACATGCGCTCCGTGGAGGACTTCCGGGTCACCGCGGTGCCTATCTCGAACGTATGCAACACGGAGCATACGCAACACGAGGTATGACAATTTTTCTTTCAGAGATCTTGACATGTGAGACACAACTTGCCCATGTAGAAATATACCTTTGCCCTGCTGCACCCTGCCCAAATTTATTTTCTTTTGCCATCACTGATTGAAATATTCAGTGAAGAAGGGTTGTAAATATATACATAAATAACAGGCTCCTGAGTAGCTGTCTGGGAGGTTGCCAGCTGTACCTCATAATTTACTGCTTTGTGTATATCTCTTTCCAGCCAGACTCCTCTGGGAACTGGCAACGTTGCCTGTGTTCCTAACTGGGGCCATTAGTTCACTCCCGACCCAGAGAGGCAGTAGAATTTCCTCTGGGGAAGCTTCCTGTTGCTTTCCTGAATGTTGCTGTTTGGGGCTTAACAGGGCCAGCCCTCCCATTAGGTAGCGAGGCAGCTGCCTCAGGCTACTGATTTTGGTCAGGGCTTTTTTTTCAGCCGGAACTTGCCGGAACTCAGTTCCAGCACCTCTCAGGTGGGCACCGTTGCCATTCTAAGAGAACAAGGGCAGGTGTTCATGGTGAGTTCCGGCACCTCTTTTTCTGGATAAATAGCACTGATTTGGAGCATCATGAAAGAGCAGCAAATCGGCAGTCGTTTAATTTATTAATGTTGCATTTTTAATAACAAGAAAGAGAGAGAGGGAGAGATGTGTTTGTTGAGGTTTCTGCTAAATATCTTGACTGGCCTTCAGTGTTATTCACCTTGACTTGAGGGGGCAGTGGCTGGGGGGTTCAAGCAGCAAAGTGAGGTGCCCACTCCTCTCAAATTTGCGAGGGTTATTTGACTTTTGCTCTGTGCCACGGAATCGGGATGCGGGTGGCGCTGTGGGTTAAACCACAGAGCCTAGGGCTTGCTGATCAGAACGTCGGCGGTTCGAATCCCCACAGTGGGGTGAGCTCCCGTTGCTTGGTCCCAGCTCCTGCCAACCTAGCAGTTCAAAAGCACGTCAAAGTGCAAGTAGATAAATAGGTACCACTCAGGTGGGAAGGTAAACGGCGTTTCCGTGCGCTGCTCTGGTTCGCCAGAAGCGGCTTAGTCATGCTGACCACATGACCTGGAAGCTGTACGCCGGCTCCCTCGGCCAGTAAAGCGAGATGAGCGCTGCAACCCCAGAGTCGTCCGCGACTGGACCTAATGGTCAGGGGTCCCTTTACTCTTTACCTGTGCCACGGAAGGCTCTTGTTTGGAAAGAAGAATTTATTTGTTTTTAAAAGGCTGCACTAAGTGCGTGGATTGCTTGGAGCCAGAAAAGTAAAGAAAAGGGTCTGGGCTGCTCCCGAGACTTGGTATGCAAAAAATCAGCAGGAGCAGTTTTTCAGGGCATGGTGTTAAGTGCAATCTCCTGCTGATGTCTGCGCACTGAACTACAGTTTTTTAAAAAATGCACAGGGCTGAACCTTAGTTTAGCAGAATTTTAGTGCTTTAAAAATGTTAATCTGGTTGCTGTTCATCTGACATGCAGCATTACTGCACACACTTTTTCCTGCAGTTTTTTCAACAACTGCCAGTTTAACTTTCTAGGTTTTTTAAGCACAAGCAAACTTGATGAAAATCATCAGATGCAAACTCAGTAACTTCCCCAGAGAGAAAGAGCCCTGTCTGAAAGATAACGGAAAACAATGTAGGTGTTGCTGTTGGGTTGTGCATAACCCCAGTCAGCCTTAATCTCTGCCAGCAAAGTCAACATCAAAGGAGGTGGGTTGTGTTTTTTTAACAGCTGAGGCCCCTTACGGTGAGTAGGAAAGAGATTGATGATGACAGCAATTAGAAAGAAATTAGTGCCTGCAAAAGAAAGAAACTTAGTGTGCAACTACCCGAGTGCTTTAAGGCAGAATGGTTTCTCGGGGATTTAGACAGAGTAAGGGAGAGGAAAACTTGAGACTGTGGGTGGTGCAAAAATTCCTCAGAGTAAAAAGCAATTAAATGTGTTTTCTTCCACACTGACTTCTTTATTTCACAAGAGTTAGAAGACTGGAGATAGATTCTGGGCTGAATCCAACAAAGCTAGAAGTGCTTAATAATATTTAACCCCATGCATGTCTACTCAAGTGCAAGTCTCTTTGAGTCCAGCGGTACTCACTCCCAGACCATGTAGTATCTTACTTGTAAGGAGCCTCAGGACAAAGGGGCTGCATCCCAGCAGAGGCTAAAAAGTGTGCGCATAAGGGAAGCAACAGGTGACTTCTACCTAGGGGTGGGAGGGGGGGATTCATGTCTGCACTTTAATGGGCCTTACTTCTGCTTAGACACCTATAGGATTGTCCTGACCCTCCCTGTCAGATGAAGAAATTCAACTTCCAACTCCAGTTCTGCCAAAGGCATTAATTTTTAAGTCAGATAGGTACATAAGGCAAGGCACAGAGTGTAGAAATTAACAGGTACGTGAGAGATAAAATGCATGGCTGAGGGCGAACTAAAACACTGATCCAACAAGTGACACTCCCCACACCTTCCTTTTGAAGAGTGGGGCAGACAAAGCTATTTGCATGACAGGCAGCTGGTGTCCCAGGACTGGGCAAGCAAATGGGCACTCCTCCTTCTGCATTGTCTAAAAGAGGTTTGTTCACGCCAGCACTGGAGTTTCCCTGTCCATGGTGATGGAGGTAGAATTGAGGCTGGCTCCACATTACTCTCAGCTGCTTCCCCTAAAGGTGAAGGATTTTGGGTGACAGGAGGAGGGACCCAGGTGGCACTGTGGGTTAAACCACAGAGCCTAGGACTTGCTGATCAGAAGGTCGGCGGTTCGAATCCCTGCGACGGGGTGAGCTCCTGTTGCTCGGTCCCAGCTCCTGCCCACCTAGCAGTTCGAAAACACGTCAAAGTGCAAGTAGATAAATAGGAACCACTCCAGCGGGAAGGTAAACGGCGTTTCCGTGTGTTGCTCTGGTTCGCCAGAAGCGGCTTAGTCATGCTGGCCACATGACCTGGAAGCTGTACGCCGGCTCTCGGCCAATAAAGCGAGATGAGCGCCGCAACCCCAGAGTCGGACACGACTGGACCTAATGGTCAGGGGTCCCTTTACCTTTACCACATTACTCTCAGCTGCTTCCCCTAAAGGTGAAGGATTTTGGGTGACAGGAGGTGGTAGACTAGGCATATCTGAAGGGAGAACAGTGGGACACTCCCCTGTTATCCCCCTGTTATCCAGACCTCCTAGGCTGCTATGCCCCTCTGTGGAATCTGAGATCTCTGGGCCTTCGATCAATCTGGGCCTTAGGTGCAATTTGAACAATAAAAAACAGAACTCAATTTTTTTCTGGTCTAGCAAAAGTGATCAGTAAGTATGCAGCAATAGGCTTCTGTACATAGATCTGAATCAGGTGATATATATAACCACTGACAAAAGCTCCTCATGGCAAAAGCCCTACTTTTAGTGCCCGGTACCTGGTACTGATCCGAAGATCTATAAGAGCAGATGGCAATAGACCACGCTTCCTCAAACTCAGCCCTCCAGATGTTTTTGGCCTACAACTCCCATGATCCCTAGCTAGCAGGACCAGTGGTCAGGGATGATGGGAATTGTAGTCTCAAAACATCTGGAGGGCCGAGTTTGAGGAAGCCTGCAATAGACTAACTGCACATGGCAAGGAGCTAAAGGCACTTGATCACCTTCTTGGAAGCAAGACAGGCCTGGTTCATACTTAATGCTAAACCATGGTTTGTAATCTGAACCTGGCCAACAAAATGAATTATTAACCACGAACAAGGTGTATTTGTAAGCCATGGTTTATTGTTGGTTTATAAACCTTGGTTGATGTTAACCATTCCTTAGTGTTATGTGAAGTGTTTTTTTAAAAAATCAAAAAGTTACATTTCATAAAACAACCATGCTGCTGATGAAAAGCCCCTCAGCATTTAGAGTGATCTCAGTAATAATAGCCATGTATGGTAGGCTAGCCATATCTTCTTACATGTGCAAGGCTGAGGCTGACAGAGGCCCACCTAAGGACATCTAGTAAGTAATGGATGAGACAAAAATTTCACTCGGGCCTTCCTGACAGCTTGTACAATTACAGCCCTATCCCATACATGTCTGCTCAGGAAAAAATTTCCCAGTTAGTTGAATGGGATTTAATTCCAGATAGGTGGGTGTAGAATTGCAGCCTTAGTTACTATGCTGAGGCAACTGACTAATGAGCAACACAAATGAAACATTTCCAAATAACTACACTTTTTGCAGAAGGTACATAAGCAATGGTTTGGGATAGGGACCTTTGTATAACAGTGTGACTTTGCAATTTCGAAACGGCTACTAGTGTGCAAAGTTATGCATTCAATTTACTTTAAATGCATTTATTCCATTTATGCCTCACCTTGTTTCTGCCCTCAAACACAAGGCAGCATACAGGTGGTTGCCAGGGGTCCAACATTCAGCCACTGGCCAGTCCCAGATTTAAGTGTTTCTGTTGTGCGTTGCTCTCACAAACTCATAACTTATGATGGGGATAATTTACTGTTACTCCTGATTTACAGAGGTAGGGACTTAGGCACCCAAGGCTGACGGTGCTTGAATTCCACTCTACATGATCAAAGGCCAATTCAGTACACACTGGCTCCAATCTCTCCCACCCATGACTTGCAAAAAATGGTCATTTATGGCCAAATTCTGAGAACGACTGCTGGAGAAAAGGAATTCATGCGTTGTTGTCATCGTCATTTTACTGTGTCTGGTTTGGCTTGATATAAAGTTCCATCTAGTTCTGTCGATCCATCTGCTACCTCTTTTGCTATGGAAGAGAAGAAAGAACAGAACTATTGCACAAGAACAAAATCTATCTTAACTATCAGTCAAGTGTAGTTGTCAAAGAAGAAGAAGAAGAAGAGTTTGGATTTGATATCCCGCTTTATCACTACCCTAAGGAGTCTCAAAGCGGCTAACATTCTCCTTTCCCTTCCTCCCCCACAACAAACACTCTGTGAGGTGAGTGGGGCTGAGAGACTTCAGAGAAATGTGACTAGCCCAAGGTCACCCAGCAGCTGCATGTGGAGGAGCGGAGACGTGAACCCGGTTCACCAGATTACGAGTCTACCGCTCTTAACCACTACACCACGCTGGCTCTCAAAGGGGATGAAAGATGAGTTGCCTCCTCATGATGGCCACCTGAATCATACTGGGGTTTTTTTGGGGGGGCTGAATGCCGCAAATTTTTGCCATCCAATGTCCTCCCTCCAATTTGCTCTTTGAATGGAGTGATAAACTGGAAGAAAGTCTTTCTGCAACAGTCCTATGTATTAAAAGATTTCTAGATACCCTGCATTTAGGGCTACATCAAACAAGCAGATTCCCTTCCCCATACAAAAACAAACACAGTGATGTTTGAGTCAAGTCCTGAGAAACTGGGTTATCCGAAAGGGCCTAACACAATGGATTCCAGGGCTGGTTTTTTGTGTGTGCACAAGCTGGATTGTAAAGGTTGCCTGATGTGAAGACTGGGTAATGTGAAGTCTGGCATGGCATTAGTGAATTTATCCCAATGAATTCAAGAGAACTTAAATCACTTGTTCTTCAAATTATATGGTGTTGTGGACTAGAACGCTTGAGCTTCTAGCTGTATTTTTGTTTGTTTTTAGTTTCAGGTTTGCAATATAATAAATGCACCATAGGATCTGGAATTTAAAAGGTGAAAAAAACTGACAAGTAAACAAGCATAAAACTCCAGAAGCTTCCCTAGGTATAGTCACTTACCTCTCCCAACAACAGCTGGAGAAATTCTCCTGACATTCTTCAGTTAGTGTGATGGATGCCTGCTTCCTTCACCATCTCCTAACATATTTGAAAGGGGGGGGGGGAAGAAAAACATGGACAGCATCACTCATGAGGTTGGAGTCAAAGGGGCATAGCAGAGGAGGATGAGAGTCAGGCCACTGGCCCATCTAGCTCAGTATTATCTACACTGACTGGCAGCAGATCTCCAGGATTTCAGACAGGTGTTGTTATCTAGTCAGTGTAGACAAAGCTGAGCTAAATGGATCAATGGTCTGACTCAACATAAAGTTGCTTCAGATGTTTCCAGGCAGATGTGCAAGTACCCTTTCCCATTCCTGCTCAGAGACATTCTTCCTTCCTCCCATATGGTGCTGGAATGATTGCCCTCACTCTGATTTGGCTTCAAATTTCATCACACTGCCAAATCTCATATGTTACACTGCACTGCCATGAAGCCCATTTAGAGTGAGGGCAATGCTGGGTGGGAAGTAAAGCCTGCAAAGTCTCCCAGGAAACATCATGAGAAAGGAGAGAGCCCCGTTTGTAATCTATGAACATGGTGCATTTTCAGCTGAACCCTAATTTCAACATGCAAGAGCAAGAGATCAGCCTTCAGATTTGAATTTCTCTGATTGAACCTGGAAGAACTGGCAGTGGATATGTTCAGTGTCTTCTATATATTCACTTTTCTAGAGGAAAAGAAATGCAAAATGACTTCCTCAAAGCTCCCCAAAAGACCAATTCCATTCCAGATGGCACTCCAGTACTGCATTTTGTACTTTGTTAAATCTGCCAGATCTTATTCAAGGCTACATGCCCTCAGTTCATAAGATCTGTGCCTGTACTCTATGTAGGCTACAACGGAAAAAAAGCCTTATTTATAGGGTTTACAAATACCCTATATACTCGAGTATAAGCCTAGTTTTTCAGCACATTTTTTGTGCTGAAAAAACCACCCTCGGCTTATACTCGAGTGAGGCAGGCAGTGGCTCCTATGAAGCTTTCCCAGGTTTTTTGTGGTAAAATTGGGTGGCTCGGCTTATATTCGGGTCGGCTTATACTCGAGTATATACGGTACCAAACATGGTACATTTGATCACATCAACTGTAGGCCAGAACTATCACATTCTACAGATTTGTTCTGAAAGTGCACAGAATGCAATACATTATGAACATTTAATTAGATAATACCCCGTAAGATGCAAAACAGATTTCACATTGCACCATAGACCACTAGGACAAAAAGTCTGTCCCCTGCCCAGCTGTTACTCAGATGTGTAAATGTGTTATGTTTGTGCACCTTGAGAGTGCCAGCGTGGTGTAGTGGTTAAGAGCGGTAGACTCGTAATCTAATGAACCGGGTTCGCTTCCCTGCTCCTCCATGTGCAGCTGGTGGGTGACCTTGGGCTAGCCACACTTTTCTGAAGTCTCTTAGCCCCACTCACCTCACAGAGTGTTTGTTGTGGGGGAGGAAGGGAAAGGAGAATGTTAGCTACTTTGAGACTCCTTAGGGTAGTGATAAAGTGGGATATTAAATCCAAACTCTTCTTCTTGATTGTTTTCTGGCACTGAGGTTCCCTGCTCCCTGCCTCCAAGAACCAGCTTATGCATTTCAGATTCTGTTATGCCAAGCTGGAGATGGGGTTTGGCATAGTCAAATGCTTCCTCGCGTAAAAACATAGAAAACTAGCACAATTTCAATCTCTTGGTAAAGCTCAATTTCTGTGCTCAGGGTTCTCTCCCTTCCACCTCCATGTGGTAAAGAATTCAAAGACCCTGGAGACTGAAAAGGTGCAAACCAGAAAAAAGTTTTGCCACTTAATTCTGGGCTCATCCAAGATGGTTTTGTGCTGTGTTTTGCACTGTGGCGTAGGAAGGGTGGAATGATGGGGGCGGGGCGCCCCGGGTTCCAGCCAGGGGGGTGACACTCTGCACCGCCCCCCACGAGTGCGACTCCCAAGCCATCAGCTGTCGCACAGAAGGAGTGCCGGGCGGCGGCTTGGGAGTCCGAGCGAACTGTGCCTGTCCGCAGCAGGCTCGGCAGACTGCACATGTGCGGACATGCGCAGTCTGCACAGGCTGCTGCGGACACGCCCAGTCTGCCTGGACTCCCAATCCGCCGCCCGGCACCCCTTGCGCAGAACTCGTAAGGCTGCAGTGCAGCGCTGCAGCCTTACGAGTTGCCTGGCGCGAGCAGCCGCCACACGGAAAGGGGTGCCGGGCGGCGGATTGGGAGTCCGGGCGAACTGCTCTCCACAGCGCATGCGTGTGACATCACGACACATACGGTACGGAGTGACGCCCCCTCCCCTGGGGGTGCCACTTGGCTTGTCGCCCCCGGCAGCCAAGCGGCTCGCTACGCCTCTGGTTTTGCAGGCCCAGGTCTGTGCTGTAGTGTACCAAACCTCCATACACCTCTCTGCCTCCTCTTACCTCCAGCCACTGAAAGATTCACAAAACTACATGCATCTTTCATGTTGTTGGATTGCACTGTGATTTGGTATCTCCCAGAATCTTCCGGTTGCACATTGCAGATGACCAGCCAAGCGTTCGTCATGACTGACACTCTCCTCCGATGTTTCGGCATCACCTCATAAAAGAGGTGGCAGTAACGCTGCCACCACTTCTGCGGGTTGCTGGTTAGGCTGCACGACCTCATGTTAAGTTTCAGGATGAAGTCATCTCCCACTCCTTTGATGTGGTGCCACTGGATTTCAACGAAATCCCAGTCAGTCTTTGGGACTTGGACATCAATGGGGATGAACGCCGTTTCATTGACTGTTGCAACGATGGGGGTCTTTGGCACTTGTATGCAGATGTCAGAAGGTTCACCTGCGTGTAAAAGAAGGAAAACCAACAAGGTTGAAATTAAACTTTCATAGAATCATTGAGTTGCAAGGGACCACAAGGCTCATCCAGTCCAACCCCCTGCAATGCAGGACTCCTTTGCCCAACATGGGGTTCAAACCCACAACCCTGAGATTAAGAGTCTCATGATCTATGGACTGAGTCTTTCTAGGAATGTCAAATATGGAAGGTTTTCAACATGTTAATCTGAATTTTCAAAGTTTGATATTAAAAGTTGAGTGGGTTGGTTTGTTGGTTGGTTTTTAAAACAGCACTTTGCCTTATTATGATTACGGGGAGATTCAGGAAGCTGCCATCATATGCTAATGACGACAGTAGAATTTTCAGAATAAGTCGGTGACAAATTCAGCTCTTGCTGCAACTTCCATCATACGCAACCCCCAGTTGTCCTATGAGTCATTAGTTCCTTGAAGATGTGAAAAGGTTAAGAAGATCATGAGGTTTTGGATCAAACTGAGCTCACTGAAGAACATAAAATTATAAGCCAACATTCATGTGACCTTGGGCTAACATTTTTACAGGCCAAGGAGGGCTGGATGTAGACACATTAAAAAAAAAAACATTTCAGGAAAATGCATTGTAAAGTTCATAATGCAAAATCACATTGCTGAAGGATTTCTGTACACATTGTTGTAAGGAGCCATCTGGTGTCAGTGTTATATCGCATTTATAATGCCCCCCCCTTTAACTAATGTAGCTGAGTCCCTTGTTCTCCCTGGAGAGACATTCTGCTCATTTAAGTATGTTGTCGCAGCAGTGGAAACCCAGTGAACAATGCCAATAACCCACAATTTTCCAGGCAGACTATATAGTAGTTTTAACACGTTTAGCTTCTACAAGCTGCGGAAGCTGCCATCGGTCCAAAATACAGCTGTTAGACTATTGAACGGAATCAGCTGAATGAAACATTTTGCCAACTCTTAAACATTTTTTTTTTACTGGCTGCTGGTCACAATTCAAAATGTATGTTTAAATTCTTAGTGCTTAATGTTAACTTTGAGTGGCTTCCAGGTCTGGGAGTTGGGAAGTTCACCTTTTCTGAATGGGGTTGCATTCCATCTGAAGCAACAGGTGCATTGTTTGGAGGAGCTCCTGGATTCAGCTTGTCACTGGAGGCTCAGATGATCTCTACGATGATCAGTACCTATTATCATTTTAGGCTGGCACTATCCCTTCCCTGGACAACAAGGTGTTCATATCCACCCATTTAGCTTCAAAGTCCGGGCAGGCACAGCCCCTTCTCTTGAGAAGTCTCCATCTCTGTGTGAGTTGCTGGTTTGGGACGCGGGTGGTGCTGTGGGTTAAACCACAGAGCCTAGGGCTTGCCGATCAGAAGGTCGGTGGTTCAAATCCCCGCGACGGGGTGAGCTCCTGTTGCTTGGTCCCTGCTCCTGCCAACCTAGCAGTTCGAAAGCATGTCAAAGTGCAAGTAGATAAATAGGTACCACTCCAGCGGGAAGGTAAAGGGCGTTTCCGTGCACTGCTCTGGTTAGCCAGAAGCAGCTTAGTCATGCTGGCCACATGACCTGGAAGCTGTACGTCGGCTCCCTCGGCCAATAAAGCGAGATGAGCACCGCAACCCCAGAGTTGGACACGACTGGACCTAATGGTCAGGGGTCCCTTTACCTTTAAGCAGGCACTGGGTCTGGGTGGATGCAGCTTCTCCCAGCTCCTGAGGTGGCCTCTGGTCAGGGAGAGAACATGGGACCTGCCTCCTCACCCTGATTCCTGATTATAGCCATCCTAAGCCACTGCTCAGAGCCTTCCCTAAATTCTGGCAACTCTCATCATCAGGAAGGGAAGGTGCTGGAAGTTGTGTCTTCACACTAGAACCAAATGGAGACAGGGGTTCCATCTGTTCTTGTCTCATCTTCCTCCTCTTTCTCCAGTCTACTATTCTGGGATCAAGGCAGGTGCCAAACAGGCTAAGAACCTCTTTGGTGGCGGTGGGCGGCACCACATCCGTGGAACTATCTTCCCAGGGATGCACACTTGGAACCACATCCAGTTTCAGCAATATAGCCAGTCATCTTAACCTACTTGTGTGGGATGTAATCCACTGAGAGCAGTCAAGTACAACATTCCTTGTTTTGCTAGAGTGGACATGCAAGGGAATGTTTGGTCCAGCCAGTTGAAACTTCCTGTTCCTCCTGGCCTGGAGCATCCTTCCTTGCATGTGACTAGTGGGTGGGCGTGACCTTTCCAGACCTGGTAAAAGGACGAGGCATGGTGCCACACTCTCTCTTTTCCATCTTCCTTTCGTCCTGCGAACTTCCTGGACTGCCAATTACAGTCACTAGGTCAACCAACATATGGGGTAAACCTGTTTGTATATTCTTGTAACTTAAATAATAATAATAATAATAATTTATTATTTATACCCCGCCCATCTGGCTGGGTTTCCCTAGCCTTCAGGGATCACACTGTGCTCTGCCTGAGTAAACTTTCTTTTTTTTCTTTTTTCTTTTTTTTCTTTTTTCTTTTTCTTTTTTTATTGCTTATGAATAAGACTGTGGTGTCTTTATTCTTTCTGGAGGGATTCAAGGGGTCTTACCAGGAAAATATTAGAACACATTTCAATCTGGACAAGCCAGATTGAATTGCGCATTGTCTTAAGAAGTGCACACAAGTTTGCAACTAGTTTTCTGCTGTGTAAAGGGGAATGCACTCTGCTAAGTAAAGAAACTTGCTGATGCAAGTTAGGAAAGATATTAATAAACAATATATCCTCTCCTGCCACCCTGAACATTCCCACAACTTGGTACCCAGTTTTTAGCTTTATTCAACACTGCTATTTTAACAAGTTGCCTATATGGAGCACAAAGATAGGGAAAGCAGCTCTAAGATTTTGCGCGTCTGAGCTAGTGGCCAATATCGCCGCATCTCGGGGCAATAAATTTCACAGTGTGAAGAAGACGCGTGATTAATGTTTGTGTTTTTGTATCAAGGGACCCAGGTGGTGCTGTGGGTTAAACCACAGGGCCTAGGGCTTGCTGATCAGAAGGTCGGGTCCCTTTACCTTTACCTCTTGTATCAAAGGACTCCTGCATCTGATTCGCACCCACCCACCACAGAACTACCGTACTTACGCAAACACGAGGCAAAAGCATCTTTGCATGAATCGTATCTTGGGAGTTTGGAGAGACGTTCCAACGCACTGCTGTTTGGGGAGTCACATTGTTGTGCTGAGTAGATCACTGGATGTGGCGAGGCCACCTGGCTTCTTCGAGCAGAGCCTTGGGAAGCTTGGAAGACATGGTGGCTTAAAGAACTGATAGCAATGAAGGACAACAGGACAAAAAACCAACGAACCAACCAACCACAAGAAATAGGCATGCTGTCTTTGTACAAAGTACAGTCCCAATCTTACCCTACTTAGCTTTATTTTTTAATTTTTTTGCTTCCTACTTCCTGTTAGACTTTCAGTTCAGCAAAATGAAGTTTACCAATAGCTCTTGTGAGTTACTTATATCTCTGTACATATCACATCTGGGTAAATGGAAAAAGCCTCATTTCCTTCGCAACAAAATATTGTTGTTTTAGAGATCTGCTCACCTTCTGCGGTGGGCGGTGTTGCAGCCCAGGACCTTTAGTGACCCGGCTGGGGGGCGGGCGGAGGGATGCCGCCCACGTCATTCTGACTCCCAGCACTGTCACCCCCCCGGCTGGTGCCATTTGGTTTTCGCCTACCTTGTAGCAATCGTCACAACTTTGTAAGGTTAGGCATTGGGTAAGCCTTTGTTTCAGGGAGGGGAGGTTGTAGCTTCCACATGCCCCTCCTCGATAAGAGTATCCTGTTAAAGGGATGGGGGGGGTTCCTGTCCAAAGCCTGTACGTGGGCTAGGGCCATGGCACGACCTCAACGCGGACCCCGTGGGGTGCCCCAATTTGATGTATGTCATAGGGCTCCCACTACTGGTGGTTTACCCTTAGTGTGACTCCCTGCAGACGGACAAGAGTCAATATATAGCCAGGTGTCACTCAAGCCTAAGCCAAACCTCTCACATCTGTAACCAATAAAGTTGTGGCCTAATTTATCCCATTAACCTAAAATAATTGTGTCCGTGTGTTTATTATCTGAGGGAACTACGGGCCCAGGGCCTTGACACACAATTATTTCTTTATTAAGGATATTAATCTGTCTTGCTTTTCAGTCAATATTGGCTACCAAAGTGGCCTACAATAAAACATCCACATTATAACAAAAAAAACCAGCAACAAAACATCGTACAGTGGTACCTTGGGTTACAGATACTTCAGGTTACAGACGCTTCAGGTTACAGACGCTTCATGTTACAGACTCTGCTAACCCAGAAATAGTACCTCGGGTGAAGAACTTTACCTCAGGATGAGAACAGAAATCGTGTGGCGGCAGCGGGATGCCCCATTAGCTAAAGTGTTACCTCAGGTTAAGAACAGTTTCAGGTTAAGAACGGACCTCCAGAACGAATTAAGTTCTTAACCTGAGGTACTACTGTATAAGGAGTAAGTGGAAAGTTTATGACATCCTTTCTGGTCGCAGGCAGCTGATAACATTGGCCAGGGTCTTCCCTCCAGAGCATCCTTCCCCAATCTGTTGCTTTCCGTATGCTTCTGGACCACAACTCCCATCATTTCATGGGCCATGCTGGAATTTGGGCTGGTGAAATTTGGAAATCAACAGCACCAGGGTGCAGAAGCCTGCTCCAAAGGGAGGGAACTAAAGGAACAGCAGGTGGACTGCGGGGTTGGCAGATGGGATAGAAACACCCACCCCAATATGAATAATACTCTGCTTCCTGGCATCTGAAACCATCTAGGCTTTTCCCTACGGAAAGAAAGGGCAGAAAGCACTGCAGACAGAAACTGTTCTGCAAGGGAGACTGGACAAAGGCAATATCCCTGCAAGGGAGCAAATGCTTGATTTCTGTTCAGCAAATGAATAGGAACCCTGCCATATTTATTGCATGAAAGCAACAGTATCGATGGCATGAGGAAGTCCTCTTACAAACCAGGATGATCAGAACAGGGATTACTTACCTGGAAGAGTGAGAATGATCAAAGCCAGTGTCAAAGCAACAATTCCTGCCAGCAAAATGCCAAGACCAATTTTCCACCAGAGAAGATTGGAGGATGGATCTGTGGAATTAAAAGTTCGTGGTGAAGACCACCGGCCGCTCCCCCCCCCTCCACCATTGAGTGTGCACTGCGGCTGTTACTGAGTCTGATACTAAGCGCCAACCAAGACCACAGAGGGATCCAATGACTTCATTGCTCTGTGGAAGACCACATAACCCTAAACTAGCAATGGAGATCCACACATGGAAGCGGATACAGACGCTTCAAGGTTACATATGCTTCAGGTTACAGACTCTGCTAACCCAGAAATATTACCTCGGGTTAAGAACTTTGCTTCAGGATGAGAACAGAAATCGGGCAGCGGCAGTGCAGCAGCAGCGGGAGGCCCCATTAGCTAAAGTGGTGCTTCAGGTTAAGAACAGTTTCAGGTTAAGAACGGACCTCCGGAACGAATTAAGTACGTAACCAGAGGTACCACTGTAGAGCAGCGTTTCCCAACCGGTGTGCCGCGGCACAGGAGTGTGCCGCAAGACACCGGCTCCTGTGCCGCGGGAAGACACCGGCTGCTGTGCCGCCCTGGGCCACTTCCGCTTCCGGGAGGGAGAGAGAGAGAGAGAGAGAATACCAGCAGACACTCCCCCCCCCCTCCGTCAGACGTATCCCCTCCCCCCCATACCAAGGGACGCCGCGGCTGCAAACCCGAGCCTGTCTCCCCGCAGTGAACAAGGGGCCGTGTCCAGGTCGCCTTGTTCTCGGAGCGGGGCTGCGACTCAACTCACGCCCCGCGCGCGGCCTCCCGACTCGCTCAGCTCCGCCGTCACTGTTCAAACGCGCGTCGCCTTCGCGCCCGCCGCCAACAGCCAACGGCCGCTTTCCTCCTTCGCGCTCAGCGTGCGCCGCACAACGGACCCAGCGATTGGTCCGCGTGCGTCGAAGTCACCGGCGACGTCAGGTTCTCTCTTCGCTATTGGCCAAAGAGATGACGTGATGCATGATGTGAATTGTAGTTTGTTTAGGTCTCTTTTCTCTGTTTTTCTCTCAATGACGAGAGCGGGTGAAAGCGCCCGACACGTCCCCTAATACTCTGACTGGTCTCAGATCACGAACGGCCTCTCTGATCCAGCATCCTGCTTCCCGCAGGGGTTCTACCTTGTCACAGAATCAGAGAGTTGGAAGGGATCCCCAAAGGTCATCCAGTCCAACCCCCTGCAATGCAGGAAAATCTCAACGCCTGGGTCCTTCCCCTCCCTCCCGCCAGGGCGCGCGGACACCCCGCCCCCCGGGTCGGGGGGGTCGGGGTGCATGTGGTGGTGGTGTGCCGCGAGATTTTTTTCGTGGGGCAGGTGTGCCGTTGCCCCGAGGAGGTTGAAAAACACTGCTGTAGAGGAAAGGAAGCTGTCCTCAGAAAATATCACAAGTACATCTAGTGCAAAGAGGTCTATTATTTTAATTGCTTACATTCCCCATCATACACCACACACGAAAGAAAGAAAGAAAGAAAGAAAGAAAGAAAGAAAGAAAGAAAGAAAGAAGCTCAAATCATGCTTTGCTCCTTGCTCATGCCCCAGAGGAGCCGGTAGTTCATATCTATCACAGCAATGATTCATTTATGTATTTGCCTTAGTGCAGTAACTAGATGGAACAAAAAAGTGGTACTTTAAGGGTATTTGGTGTTTAAGGATGCAATGAAACATGACCTGCCCAGAAATGAAGGTGAGGTAGAGGAGGTTCTGGCAAAAAAATAATAAAAAATTAAAAAATAAAAAAATAATATGGTTTGGACAGTTTAAGTACAGAAACTTAAGTACATTCTACCATTCTAAAATCTGTGTACATGCTCTCCCTGACATTGCCTGTCTCTTAAGTGCCTAATAGACACACATATCTATTGTGCCTAATTCCCTGCTCACATTATCAGCTATTCTGTGGACAACTGCACACTAAAACACACCTGATTTTAATGATTTTGTTGAAGAAGAAGAAGAAAAAGTCACACGCACAAAGTTCACAGCAAACTCCTTCCGAATCAAACCTACAGGCTTCCTTTTAAGAAACTTCCTGTTTAGTCGCAGCAGCTGCTCTCCTTAAAGAAAAAGGGAGGACATTTCAAAGTCAAGTACCTTTGGTTTTCCTGAGAGGTGGTCTTGGGTACGCGTCCCGGGTGGCTGGGTCTATAGCCATGTACCCATCTTCATCCTCCATCTTCAATGTTAGTCGCCAGACTGACAAGACTTCAGAAAAGGGACTTTGCAGCTCCTTGAAATTCTTTCTGGCAGCCTGATGCAATTATATGTACCGCAAATGGGTTGACAAAACCAACTTCCCAGTTGGTGAAAGTCAGTTTCATTTAGCTGGAATCCGTTAGTTAAAACTAGTATTGGGCAATGCCTGCAGGTGGCCACCAACTGCTAGTTAGCTGATAGAAGGTGTCCTTTGTGACAAGTTTATGGCAGTCGTGATCCTTTCATCCACGTCACCTTTCTGCCTGCTGTAGCGAGCCAAACTCCAGGTGCGCAGCACAGCAGCTGGAGGAGAGATCGGACAACTGGGCTGGAAAGCAACAGGAAGGAGAAGCTGTGTGGCTGCAGCTCTTGCATAATCAGTAGTTTTAAAGCCACAGAACAAATTTCCAGGCACTGCTTGAATGGGTGTGTGTGTGTGTGTGTGTGTGTGTGTGCGCACACACACAAATGGACCCTGATTCCTTGCCTATTGTGATGCTCCCAAGCAATTGGCATTCAGAGCTACACCTCCTTCAAGCACAGCTAATCGATGCCGATAAACCTTCCCTGCATAATTTTGTCAAAGCCCCTTTCGAAGCCACCTAAACCGATGGCCGACCTCTTACCTACGGGACCGCCTCTCCTGGTATGCCCCACGGAGGACCTTAAGGTCTGCAAATAAGAACACCCTGAAGATTCCGGGCCCCAGGGAGATTCGACTGGCCTCAACCAGAGCCAGGGCCTTTATGGCCGTGGCCCCGGCCTGGTGGAACGCTCTCTCACAAGAGACCAGGGCCCTGCGGGATTTGACATCTTTCCGTAGGGCCTGTAAGACGGAGCTGTTCCGCCAGGCCTTTGGTCATGGTTCAGTCTGATTCTTTTATTTCGGTATAAAGAACAAGCATTAAAGAGGCCTACTAACCCGCTCACAGGTCCTTTATAAGACCAGTGGTAACAGCTTGCCCTGGAGAATATTAACCACTATCAATTTTACCTGTGGACTGTCATCTGTCCAGATTTTAATTTGCTCTGAACTAATTTTAAGATGTATTTTAATTAATTGATTGTCTGTTTTTATGTTCGGGACGTGGGTGGCGCTGTGGGTTAAACCACAGAGCCTAGGGCTTGCCGATCAGAAGGTCGGCGGTTCGAATCCCCACGATGAGGTGACCTCCCGTTGCTTCGTCCCTGCTCCTGCCAACCTAGCAGTTCAAAAGCACGTCAAAGTGCAAGTAGATAAATAGGTACCGCTCCGGCGGGAAGGTAAACGGTGTTTCCGTGCGCTGCTCTGGTTCACCAGAAGTGGCTTAGTCATGCTGGCCACATGATCCAGAAGCTGTACGCTGGCTCCCTCGGCCAATAAAGCGAGATGAGTGCTGCAACCCCAGAGTCGGTCAGGACTGGACCTAATGGTCAGGGGTCCCTTTACCTTTTATGTTCTTTGTATACTGTGTTAGTTTTATTATGTTAGCCACCCTGAGCCCAGCTCCGGCCGGGGAGAGCGGGGTACAAACAAAAATTTATTATTATTATTACACCTTGTGGGAGTCGATTCCATATACAACATATGAAAAGCATTTTCTTTTGGGGAATCCAGCCTCTGAGAACCTGATCGAGCAGCGAATGCTCAGTGAGCTTCTGTATATCTCAGCTGGCCTCTTCTGAACCAGCCAAGCAGGTAACAAGGGTGGGGCTGGGCAGCTGCCTTTCTGCCGGGGTTTTTGCAAAGGGGGAAGTGCCCCAAATGCCTTGGGGAAGGGCTGTGGCTCACTGGTAGGGCACCTGCTTTGCACGCAGAATGTCCCAGGTTTAATTCCTAGCATCTCTAGGTCGGGTTGGAGAGCCACGGCTGACAGCCACCGCTGAGCTAAATGAGCCAATGGCCTGGCTCTGTGTTAATCAACTTACTGTGTTCCTATAAGATTCGTGGAAAATCAAGGTTGGGAATTCGGTCCTGGTTGTTTGGTTTCGCCTTTCTATTCAAATGACGGGAGAAGTCTTTAGGTTGCTTCAGTGTGTGGGTGCACTCCAGGTATCTATTAAATATGTGGGCCACAAAGAGAAACCTTATTGGCTCCCTCCTCCAACCTGTTATGTTGGCATACTTTGAAACTGATCTTTTTGCCTCTTTGTGGAAGCTCTCTAGCTTTGGTAGCTTGCAGAGGTGCCAACTTGCCCTCAGGCCCCCCGACATGCAGGCATGGGTGTGTGACGTCGCATGTTTGTGTTGCAGCGGCTGCTGCTGGCTCCTCTTCCTCCTCCTCACTGCAGCCAGCGAGGCACCCTTTTCCATGGGGAGAGGCTCAGACTTGAGCCCCCCCCCCCCACAAAAGGGTACCTTGCTCGGTGGTTGTGCAGGCCGAAGCTGAACTGCTTTAAAGCCCTATGCGGCTTAGGACCCTCGTACTTACGGGACCGCCTCTCCTGGTGTTATGTACTGAAGTTTCTCACCCTGGCCAACAGGGGTGTTGTGTATATAGTTTTCACTCAGGTCCACGTCAGTTATTTTAGGCGGGAAACCCTGGGTTATTGTTGTTACAATGCTGTCAGCCGGCTGCCTATAAAAGCAGGCCAGCTGAGCTGTTTGTGTTCGGTTCAGTTCCAGCTTCCGAATAAAGAGCTGCTTTGGAGAACTCTCTGTGTCGTCTGCTTTGTCCACCCACTATTCAACACCTGGTATGCCCCACAGAGGACCTTAAAGTCCACGAATAATAATAACTTAAGGGTCCCGGGGCCCAAAGAAGCCAGATTATCCTCCACAAGGGCCAGGGCTTTTTCAGTGTTGGCTCCGACCTGGTGGAATGCTCTGTCCCACTAGACTAGGGCCCTGCGGGACCTGACCTCCTTCCGCAGGACCTGTAAGACAGAGTTATTCCGCCTGGCCTTCAATCTAGCCTGATCCCCTATTCCTTTTCCCCCTTCCCTTTTTTCTGAAGAAACCCTTCTGGGTCCCCACATTAAAATTCTTCCCTGGTCTCCCTACTGGCCTAGCAAGACTAACTTGGCCAGTTAGCCCTGATTGATCCCACTGATGTTTGTTTTTTATGCTGTTTTTAGCTGTTTTTTAAAGTTGTTTTTAATCATTGTTTTGTAGTTGTTGTTAGCCGCCCTGAGCCCGGTTTTTGGACCGGGAAGGGCGGGGTATAAATAAAAATTTATTATTATTATTATTATTATTATTATTATTATTATTATTATTATTTCTCTCTCGGAGGCAGCGCCGCTGCTGCCCGTCAGCTTTTCTCATTGACTTTGTGGGTGCCCAGTCCCCACAATTATTTTATTGTGGGTGCCCAAGCACTCATGGCCCCCTGGAGTTGACTCCTATGGTAGCTTGTGTCAGAAGGTCGGGGGAAGACAATCCCCCAGTGATAAATCAGGAACACTTCCGGCCTGTCTCCGTGCAGGCAGTTCCGAAGCAGAGTCTCCGACATTAGTGACCCGTGCCTTTGGTGAAGCACCGGGAACACTCTTCCAATATCATGCAGAGCAAATAAGCAGAATGAGGCTGAGATATGTTCTATTGGCTAAGTTTATTAACTAACTAAGAAAGACAAAGTAAAAAACATGTCTGCTCTCTGTGAGAACAGTTCGAAGAAGAAGGAACAGGAAACAGTTTTACAGCAACATCCATCTCCTGTCTCCCGTGACTTCCAGCAATCATCGCTGGAATATGTAAACAGAGTCTCATGACTCCAACAACTGCACAGTGGGAGAAACAGAAAGCTAACAGCTTGCAGTGGTGGCAGTGGTGAAGATTACACAATTCGTGTGGCAGGTGAATAAGGCTGCACACACACACACACACACAGAGGGGGGGGTGCCAAGGTGAAGGTACAAAACAGACCAAACACAAGTGTGCGCTGAAAGAGGCCACACCTTTATTGTCTAGAGTGATGTAAGCGGGGTTGGCATGGCAATGGAGCTTTTATTATTATTATTATTATTATTATTATTATTATTATTATTACAGTCATACCTTGGGTTACAAACACTTCAGGTTACAGACTCCGCTAACCCAGAAGTAGTACCTCGGGTTAAGAACTTTACCTCAGGATGAGAACAGAAATTGCGCGGCGGCAGCAGGAGGCCCCATTAGCTAAAGTGGTACCTCAGGTTAAGAACAGTTTCAGGTTAAGAACAGACCTCCAGAACGAATTAAGTTCATAAACAGAGGTACCACTGTATTAAAATTTGTATACCGCACTATACTCTCAGATCTCATAGTGGCTCACAACATAAAATCACAGTAAAAAAATTAAAAAGAGCAACCCAAAGGTGGTTATTACTATTATAAATTGTAAATTATTATTAATTAAATTTGTATACCTCCCTTCATTCATAGATTTCAGGGCTGTTCATGCTGCCTGAGCTGTTGTTGCCATGGATATTTGCTTACATGTAGTAACAATCACTGTTGTTATCCAAGTGATCCGGTATGATTCTTCCATTCAGAAATCCCTATCTGGAAATTCTACCTGCTTCAGTCAGTTGGCATCCAAAACATTTACTCAGGATAATTAACAACAGGGTGGAGAGTAAAGGAAAATCCCATCTGTGCAACTCCACAAGATCTCCTGAATTAAATGAAATTGGATTTTTCTATAGCAGGGTGTAGACAGAGAAAAGAAATCAGTGACTTTTTATTTAGGTCATTGAAGTATTACAAGATCAATGAACTCAATGCAAACACATGGTCACCTGCAATAGTCACACATATGATTCCATTCCATTTGAACACTGTTCATATTATGTGGAAGCAGGGCTTTTTTCCAGGGGGAACTCACAGGAACTCAGTTCCGGCACCTCTCAGGTGGGCACCATTGCCATTCTAAGAGAATGAGGGAGATGTTCATGTCGAGGATACTGGTTTGCATAAAATTGCATATAGGTGCAAGTTTAGAAATTTAAATTGAGAAAGGTAGGTTAAAAGGTAAAGGACCCCTGGATGGTTAAGTCCAGACAAAGGCGACTATGGGGTGCAGCGCTTATCCTGCTTTTCAGGCCAAGGGAGCCGGCGTTTGTCCACAGACAGCTTTCCGGGTCATGTGGCCAGCATGACTAAACCGCTTCTGGCACAACGGGCCACTGTGACAGCTGCCAGAGAGCACGGAAACGCCATTTACCTTCCTGCTGCAGTGGTACCTATTTATCTACTTGTATTGGTGTGCTTTTGAACTGCTAGGTTGGCAGAAGCTGGGACAGAGCAACGGGAGCTCACCCCATCATGCGGATTCGCACCGCTGACCTTCTGATCAGGAAGCCCAAGAGGCTCAGTGGTTTAGCCTACAGCGCTACCTGCTCCCCTATTAAATTGAGAAACATTACACCTTGCCCTAGTGGGGAAGACTGGGAGCAGGTGATCCATGTCCCTGCTCAATCTGCTGGACTCTGTTGATAGGCTACTTCATGGCCCCTGCTCCTCTTCCTTCTTAGGGCTCTTTCTCCTTGGAACAGACAGCCATTCAAATAGAGGCCATCTTCAAATAGAAGCCTGTCCTCCATAGGCTGGTAGGACTTGGAGCCCAACACCTTATGAGGGGCTACAAGCACACCACCCCTGATCTAGATGGAGCATCATTTGCTAGTCATGTACGGAAGCCCACTAGAGCCTTCATACACTTCCTGCTCCCTGTTTGCACTTAGCAGGTCACTAAGTATACCTGGCAGGTTGTGAACACTGCGGAGGCCTGGTGGTGACGCTGGACATGAGTAAGCCCAGCATCAAAGTCATCAAGTAGTTCAAACATTGTGCAGCTAGGCCAGTAGCCCTGTGCAACTGTATGTTGGGATAAAAACCACACATTTATTCAGAATGTCAAATCGAACTACATTTTCTGTGTGGGTCTAGTAGACAAGATAAGTTAAGTAGTCATGCCATGAGTGATACCCCCTTAGTATTTATGAGTCTGTGGTTGAGTGGCTGGGCTATAAAGTATATTCTTGTATGAGAGCCTTCCAGAGCTATAGAGACTGGTTTCAGAAAGCTCCTTTCTCTCATGGATGGACCATGAGCTCCCCATTCCACCCATAAATCAAGAACCAGGCATGGACCTTTTCCCCAGAGAATTTTGTTTTCGGAAAGGTAAAGAGATGGGCATCAGTATCACCATCAAAAAATGCTACCAGGCCCTCCGAGTAGTCCAGGGAAACACGGATCCTACTTGGGGGATGGCACAAGGACAAATTTGTCCTAGGATTGTCAGTAATTGACTGGTACTGCCCATCAATATGCTGTACCCCCCAGTACCCTCCCTCTGGTGCAAGGAAAATAGGCCCGTTTCTGTTTGCAGACTGCCTCACGATTCCCACACCCCACCAACTGCCCTCTTCCACCACTTCCACTTCCCAGCAGTATTTCCCCGAGTTGATGCCCTGGTGGCTTAGGACGCTGGCCATCACGTCATATCTCATGGGACCAGCAGACACATTTTGTTTCATGCCTCTCCATTTCACACTCTTCAGATCTTCTGATACGTAGAGCTGGGGATGAGCTGTGCTCGGATCCAGAGTCAGATTTGCTGTAAAGAAAAGAGCAGAGAGAGGGAAAGGAGTCATAATCCATTGCACATTGGCTTGCTTTTATCAGCCATTTAAGAAATAATGAATATTATTAGCAGCACTACAGTTAGAGGTCAACGCGAATTTACATTTATCACTCCTAGTCAGGTAATAATCAATTTAGATTTTTATGAAAGAGATACTAGGTTCTCTAATATAAAATAAAAGTGGGACATGCGGCCATCTGTTTCAGCTTGCAGATGTCCTTTTCTGGTTTTAATCTTGGTTGGAACCCGCCCAGAGTGGCTGGGAAAACCCAGCCGGATGGGCGGGGTACAAATAATAAATTATTACTATTACTATTATTATTATTGCAATCAGCCAATCAGTATTCTGTGTCCACTGAGCAAGCAGTGCCGGATTTACGTATAAGCTAAACAAGCTATAGCTTAGGGCCCCACTCTCTTGGGGGCCCCAAAGAAATTTAAAGGAAAAAACAACTGGATGTACATTTCCAAAATATAAGATAAAAAAATAAAACCTACATACAGCAACAGTGTTTTGTGTTGTGTAGGCCCCATATTAGGTCCATAAATTACCAAATAGCATATATTCAAGACAAAAAACAGCGGCAATTTGTTGTTGACAAAGGACAGCTGGTGGACATATAAAGGACCCCATCACCTCCAGTAGGTTAGGGCCTCATCAAACCTAAATCCGGCCCTGCTCAGGTCTCATTAATTTATTTTTTGTTCCCCTACTTGGAGTTCCCCCAAGCCTGCTGATACTTCCCTCTTGTGCATGGATGGCTTTGTGACATTATGATGTACATTTGGAGTTTGTTATTAGCCAAAAGGATGGTTAAAGGCTATAGTTTATAATGTAAGACAAGAGTCATGTAGAGAAGATATAGTGGGGTGGGGTGGGGCTTCAATAGTAAAACATTAGGCTTCAAATAACTTGATTTGTTCTCTCCCCACCCCCTAAGCTTTGAACTCCAGGAGGTTTGACTACTACTAGGGTACCAATGTTAAGACTAGGGGCTTGTCCACACTGGAATGTTCCTGAATGGAGGAGGGTAGCCTTTTCAGGAAGTCTATTTCAGGTTCAATTAGTTTCTCATTTTCCTAATCATGTTCTGCAAAATCAGTCTGCCTAATTTCTTAAAAACGAAACAAGATAAGTCATCGTGAAAATTCCAAAGTGAATTTCTCCTAATATACATATAGTTTTGTGTGCAATTCTGCCGATTCAACACAACTTTGCAAAGCAATTCTCCCTAATATAACACATTTTTATGTTTGTTTGTTTGTTTGCTAATGTATGCATTTTTATACACATACCTTTGCAGGAAAACAGCATTGCAAACTTCAGAGAAATGTAAATTTTGAAGGACGGCTGTATTTTGGTTAAAGGTAGATAGCCGTGTTGGTCTGTCATAGTCTGTCTCTAAGGTGCTACTGGAAGGAATTTTTTTATTTTATTTTGTTTTGGCTGTATTTTGGTTTGCATATTGCTTTGGAAAGTTTGCCATTGAATCCAAACATAATTAAATTTCTCCTTTATTTCTGAATGGTGACCAAAACTTTGAACCTGCTTCTTAAAATAATTTTTATTCTGTAATCATGGGCAGCTGCCTCCTCTGCCCTAAATGATATGAATCTCTTCATGCCTTCCCCGCTTCATCCCTGAAATATACTCGGAGTCCAGTGTGAATTTCATGCTCTTTATTCAGCTCATAGTAGCAAGGAATGAATCTTTCCCCAAAACATCTGCTATATATAGCATTATTTACACAATGGGCCCCACGTGATTGGCTAATTCCGGGCTACTACTGTAGGCCAATCAGGTTGCGGATTCACTTCATCCTGGAGCCTGATTGGCTGCTCTTGCAGGCCAATTGGGTCGCTGATTCACTTCCACCTGGAGCTTGATTGGGTGGCTCCTGCGGACCAATCAGACTGCTGCATTTTGAATCCTGTTGTTCTAGGATTCAGCTCAGTACATAACAATCCCATTTTGGATTTGCCCAGAATGCTCTCTCCAACCCAGGGGAATCCAAAACAGGTAGAAAGAAGACCACTCCTACCTTACATATCTAGGAGATACTAGCCTAATTTCTAATGTTAAGTGGCAATTCAGGGCTGATCCACATTGCCATTTGCCCTGCTGCTTTCTCCCAGGAAAACCTGTGGTTTAGCACAAAATCAGAACTAACGGCAAATGGGTTTTCTGCAGGTTGCCATTTGTTCTGATTTAGCACTAAAGAGTGGAGGGAGGCAGCGGGGCAGAGGCAGAACTGCTTGGACCCACGGGACACACAGAAAACCACTTGTTTTCTAGGCAAAGGGCAAGTTGAAGTGTGAGCGAGCCCTCAGTCACTGGAGAAAAAAGCCTGCAAGAAAAAGCAGAGGGACAAGCCTTGCTTTACTATCAACTTTCAGACTCAGGCTGCCATTCTCTGCAGACTTCTCTGGTAATAATGAAGTAACAAGAACTCAGACCAATTTCAGTTTTGCAAGTCTTTTGTGAATATATTTCTTAATATTTGTCGAATGGAAACAAAGTACCAGGACAAGGCCCTGTTTCGGAGATTCCTCCTCCTTCAGCTAATTAGGTGTTGAAGTCTTAAGGTCAAAGTGTACTGATGTGTTGTTTACAACACCTAATTAGCTGAAGAAGGAAGAATCTCCGAAACAGGGCCTTGTCCTGGTACTTTGTTTCCATTCGACAAATATTAAGAAATATATTCACAAAAGACTTGCAAAACTGAAATTGGTCTGAGTTCTTGTTACTTCATTATTTTCTGCATCTATTCATCAAGAACTCCAACTTTTTGGACTTCTCTGGTAAGCCATGCTAAACACAGTGGGACTTTGTTTTGAGTAACTATGCATGAAGTTGCATTGTCAGTGACTTTAAGTAAGTCATGAGGCTGCTTTGGGTTTAGTTTTACTTCCACATTTTGTAGATCTTTTAAACCAGGGGTCAACAACCTTTTTCAGCCTTGGGCTGGTCCACCGTCCCTCAGACCATGTGGTGGGCTGGACTATATTTTGAAAAACAATATGAACGAATTCCTATGCCCCACAAATAACCCAGAGATGCATTTTAAATAAAAGGACACATTCTACTCATGTAAAAACATGCTTATTCCCGGACCGTCTGCAGGCCAGATTGAGAAGGCGATTGAGCCGCATCTGACCCACGGGCCTTAGGTTGCCTACCCCGTTTTAAACCAACAACAAAGAGAAGCAAATATGTAGTTCAGGGCTGGGGGTTACCTGTTGTTCTCGTCTTATCTGAGCTGCAAGGGACACATCTTTTCAGGCAACTCCGGATCTGGTTGAATGGAGGTTTGCTGGCAAAAGTGTCCTGGGAAACTGAGAAAATAGTTTGACTTAAAGAATTCCCATCTGTTTACAAAGTTCGCGATTTGTTCTCATTGAGAGAGCTTTGTAGAAAACTCATTACTGGCAGAATCTCCATTTATTGTTGCTGCTTCGAGTTGTTGAGTAGAAGAAACAATCTTCCAGCGTATAACAGTAAAAATTCAACACTAAGGGCTGTACCCAATGTTAGTTGAACTCAGAGTAGACTTTTTGAAATTAATGCACATGATTTAGCTAAGTTCCATTAATTTCAACGGCTCTCTGATTAGAACTCAGTTGGAGACAACACTAAATTCCTGTCTGTGTGGGGATTAGGGATAAGTATGCACTGTGGGTTAAACCACAGAGCCTAGGCCTTGCCGGTCAGAAGGTTGGCGGTTCGAATCCCCACGACGGGGTGAGCTCCCATTGCTCGGTCCCTGCTCCTGCCAACCTAGCAGTTCGAAAGCACGTCAAAGTGCAAGTAGATAAATAGGAACCGCTCTGGCGGGAAGGTAAATGGCGTTTCCGTGCGCTGCTCTGTTTCGCCAGAAGCGGCTTTGTCATGCTGGCTACATGACCTGGAAGCTGTACGCCGGCTCCCTCTGCCAGTAAAGCGAGATGAGCACCGAAACCACAGAGTCGTCCACGACTGGACCTAATGGTCAGGGGTCCCTTTACCTTTACCTTTAAGCTCCATTTCAGCTTTACTGGCATTCAGTCATAAGCCTGTTTTGTCCTGTTGTATGTGGATGATAAGAAAGGAATGAAGGGGGGGGGATCTGAATTTTGATTTAGTATGCATTTCCCCTGAAACAGGCAATTGCTTTTCAAGCATTCCCCTATAAAATATGTATTATAATAGTAAGGTAAAAGGTAAAGGACCCCTGGACGGTTAAGTCCAGTCAAAGGCGACAATGGGGTTGTGGCGCTCATCTCACTTTCTGGATCATGTGGCCAGCAGGACTAAACTGCTTCTGGTACAACAGGACACCGTGACAGAAACCAGAAAGCACAGAAATACTGTTTACCTTCCCGCCAGAGCGGTACCTATTTGTCTACTTGCACTGGTGTGCTTTCGAACTGCTAGGTTGGCAGGAGCTGGGACAGAGCAACGGGCACTGGCGTCGCAAGGGGGGCGGGGGGCAGTATGCCCCGGGTTCCACGGGAGGAGGGGGTGACACTTGGACTGGCCCCCGCCCTGCGTGGGGCCCGCCCGCCAGCGCCGCCGCTGCTCCCACGGCACCCTTGCGAGCCGCCGCGCCAAAAGCAGCAGCGGCGGGGCACCCCCAGGAGCCGGCGAACGCGTGCGGCAGCTCGTGGGGGTGCCCCGCCGCTGCTGCTTTTGGCGCGGCACCTCGCAAGTGCGCCACGGGAGCAGCAGCGGCCCGGCGATGGAGTGCGCGTGCGCGGCATTTCGACGCCCTGCCCCCAGGGGGAAGCCTCCGTTCGCTGCCCCGGGAGCTCACCCCATCGTGGGGATTTGAACCTCTGACCTTCTGATTGGCAAGCCCAATCCTATATAACACACAGATGCACTGCATAATCCAATTTGAGCCACATAATTACACTGGGGGGGGGGGGGAATGGATGTGGAACCTTCTACATTACTTCAGAAGTTGATGGGTTAGGAAACTGGCAGCACCATGGGTGGTGGTGAGGAAACTGACAACCCCAGAACACTTTAGGTATCTGGGCAATGGCAAGAATATTATTTTTGCTCCAAAACAAAACTTCATTTTATTTTTTATTTTTAAATAATCTTTATTAATTTTCACAAAGTTAAAATAGACATACACATACACATATCTCCTCTCTCTCATAACATACATCCCATTTCCATAAACAAACTCTAAACATTCATTCCCCTAATTTAACCCTCTTCTCCTCCCTTTCCCCTCCCCTTCCCCCTCCCTCCCCCCCTTCATATCCTCTACATTCTTACTCTCATACATACCCCATTCCTTCCATCCTATCCAAACTTTCTCCCCCCTCCCTTCTTAAAACTGACCTCCTAAAGTTTTTCCTCATGGATCTACTTTCCCACTCTTGTTACATTGCGTTATATCCTATTTTCATACTTATCTCCCTCTATAACCTATTTAATAATATAGTAAACAACTATAAAGTTCTTATCCTCTATGTCTTAATCTATATATCAGTCTAAGCAAATCAATAAATCTGTTGTCACCCCTTCCTTCCTTAAATAATCGTCTACGTACTTCCATTCTTCTCTCAATTTCTGATTTGTTGTATTTCTAATTGCCGCTGTCATTTTATTAATATTGGGGAAAAGCAAGGGAGAGGTGCTTGGTTCCATTTCCTATATATATCACAATTGTGCATTCATGGCATGACCCCCCCCCCCAAAAAAAATCCCACCCCACACTCTGCATAAACCTGAAAGCCTTACCTGGAATCTTGTTACCTGGAAGACTAAGAAAAATAAGAACAAGGACCAGAGCAATATTCCCTGCCAGAGCAATGCCGAAAGCGACTTTCCACCAGACATTCGAGGAAGAACCTGTAACATTGAAGTTAGAAACGAAGTCCAGCGTTAGTTTCCCTCTGCCTTGCATGAAAAGTGAGCTGAAAGTGGGGTGGAGATGGGTATTTGTCATCTGTGAAGTTGGGAGGGAGACAATTTTCTGCTGCTTTTGGAGGGTAGGAACAGGGCCGGCGTGTCCATTAAGGCGAACTAGGCAGTTGCCTAGGGCGCCAAAATGGAGGGGATGCTGGCCAGCCTGCCCCCCGCCGCCCGGTGCCGCCCCAACCAGCGGTGGAGCAAGCAGCTTGGGGTGAAATCCGCAGCGGCGGGGGCGCCAAAATGGAGGGGGCGCTGGCCAGCCTGCCCCTCGCCCCCCGCTGCCGCCCGCCGCCGCCCCAACCAGCGGTGAAAACCGCGGCGGCGCGGGGCGCCCGGCAGGGCAGGGGTCGGGGCACCGTACGTCATGCGCAATGACGTCACGTGGCCCGCTCCCTCGCCTAGGGCGCCAAAATCCCTAGCACCGGTGCTGGGTAGGAATATAACATCGCCCCCTTGCATTTAAAACATTTTTTTAAAAAATGAGATTCAGACAAAACATCTGGAACAACTTTCTGACAGTAAGAGCTGTTCAACAGTGGAACGGACTCCCTATGGAGGTTGTGGAATCTCCTTCAATGGAGGCTTTTAAGCAGAGGTTGGACGGCCATCTGTCATGGATGCTTTAGCTGAGAGTCCTGCATTGCAGTAGGCTGGACTAGAGGACCCTCAGAGTCCCTTCTACGAAATGTTTAAATTTTGGTTTTGCAAAGCACCCAGATTGCTACACTGCTGGATGGGCTGTTTTAACAAACAAGCGTATCAAGCAAGCATATGTTGACCCTGTCATGCTCTTTGTCACCCATGCGGTCTGATGGGAGGAAGTGCTCCATAATCAGGAAGAAGAAAAAGAAGGAACGCAGTATTTTTTGACACCCACCCGCAACTTCCCCCAACATTAAGGCTAAGGGTATTTGCCTGAAGACATAAGGAAAATAAGCTGTGTGCTATTATAGAGAGAGACAGTATGGTGTAGTGGTTAAGAGCGGTAGACTCGTAATCTGGTGAACCGGGTTCGCGTCTCCGCTCCTCCACAGGCAGCTGCTGGGTGACCTTGGGCTAGTCACACTTCTTTGAAGTCTCTCAGCCCCACTCACCTCACAGAGTGTTTGTTGTGGGGGAGGAAGGGAAAGGAGAATGTGAGCCGCTTTGAGACTCCTTCGGGTAGTGATAAAGCGGGATATCAAATCCAAACTCTAACTTATATATTTTCAAAGGATATGAGGTGTAAACTAAACATTTTCCCCATCTTCAGTTGCTACGCTATTAGGAACCAACTCCTCAAGAACTCCTACTTTGAACAGTTGTGCAAGCTGGCACAAGTTACTTGGGGGTAAGCCCCATTGATTTGAGACCCGTGTTGGAAACAATGAAACAATCATTTCATTCGGTGGGACTGAACCATGAATCATTTGAGGTGGAAACGACAATTTCCAAGTGAGCAAGTGGCAAGTATATCTCAGAAAGACGCCTCTCACACAAGTGGCAGCAAAGGTTGATCTACTTCAGGGGTAGCCAATGAGATGCCTTCCAGATGTTGTTGGACTACAACGCCCATCATCCCTGACTACTGATGATGCTGACTGGGGCTCATGGGAATTGTAGTCCAGCAACAACTGATAGATACCTCCGATTTCTTCTTAAATTGCCCCCAAAGACGCAGAAACCTGACCAAAGCCAACTAGTTGCCCTTTAAAAAAACAAAAATAAAGGAAGAAGTTAAAGTAGCAATGTGCCATAACAAAACAAAACAAGAATAAATGCCCATATGTGTACATTTAGTGCAGCCATACCCTGTGGGTTAAACCACAGAGCCTAGGGCTTGTCGATCAGAAGGTCAGCGGTTCGAATCCCCACGATGGGGTGAGCTCCCGTTGCTCAGTCCCTGCTCCTGCCTAGCAGTTCGAAAGCACGTCAAAGTGCAAGTAGATAAATAGGTACTGCTCCGGCGGGAAGAGAAACGGCGTTTCCGTGCGCTGCTCTGGTTCGCCAGAAGCGGCTTAGTCATGCTGGCCACCTGACCCGGAAGCTGTACGCCGGCTCCCTTGGCCAATAATGCGAGTTGAGCGCCGCAACCCCAGAGTCGGTCACGACTGGACCTAATGGTCAGGGGTCCCTTTACCTTTACCCTCTAGAAATCTCCCAGAACATCTGAAAAGGCTGCCATATAGTGGATCTCTAGAGGCCTCAGGTTATTTGGACGCTATTCCACATTCCATCTTTGTCTTTCTTTTACCTTTCCATTGTCCCTTTATCCTTTGTCCTTCCCCTCCTGATGTAACTTATTTGGTAGACAACAGGGGATAGCCCTGAAAGAGCAGGGAATGCAGCTTGCAAGGTTTTGGGGGGTGGGGGTTGATGGGTCTTTTGAGTGGTAAAAGGTAAAGGACCCCTGACCATTAAGTCCAGTCGCGAACGACTCTGGGGTTGCGGCGCTCATCTCGCTTTATTGGCAGAGGGAGCCGACATTTGTCCGCAGACAGTTTTTCCAGGTCATGTGGCCAGCATGACAAAGCCGCTTCTGGCGAACCAGAGCAGCGCACGGAAACGCCATTTACCCTCCTGCCGGAGTGGTACCTATTGATCTAATCGCACTTTGACGTGCTTTTGAACTGCTAGGTGGGCAGGAGCAGGGACTGCACAAGGGGAGCTCACCCCGTCGTGGGGAATCGAACCGCCGACCTTCCGATTGGCAGGCCCAAGAGGCTCAGTGGTTTAGACCACAGCGCCACCCGTGTCCCACTTTTGAGTGGAGCACAGAGTAAAAAGCCATGTTGAAGAGAGTAGGGAGGACTGGAGTGTAGGAAGCAATAAGAGCTCTCATTATCCTAACAACAAGTTTTAAAGACGGGGACACCAATCAGCTCCAATCTGAATAATTGAGGGTCACTGTGGTGTCGTGGTCAGACTGTTGGGCTGGGATCTGGGAGTCCAGGGCTTGAATCCACACTCAGCCATGTAACTCACTGGGTGGTCTTGGGTCAGTCACTCCCTCTCAGTCTAGCCCACCTCGTAGGGGTGTTGTAAGGATAAAATAGGGAAGAGAACTACGCACACCACCAGTGCTGGATTTACATATCAGCTAAACAAGCTATAGCTTAGGGCCCCACTCTCTTGGGGGCCCAAAAAAATTTAAAGGAGAAAATACTGGACGTACATTTCCAAAATGTAAGATAAAAAACAAAATAAAACCTACATACATACAGCAACAGTGTTTTGTGTTGTGTAGGTGCCTATGAATTACCATATAGCATATATTCAGCAGAAAAAGCAGCAACAATTTGTTGTTGACAAAGGACAGCTGGACATACAAAGGGCCCTATTTCCTTCAGTAGCTTAGGGCCTCATCAAACCTAACTCCGGCCTTGGACACCATCTCATTGGAAGAAAGGTGTGCTCTAAATGCAACAAACCAACAGGCAAAAAAATAAATCCCATTGAATCCAAGTAAACAATTTAGTCACAATGAAAGCCCTGTTGTAAATACCATTTTTTGCTAGATGAGATGAAGACAAACTCAAAACGTTGCCACACACACATATCAAATGCAAAGCAGATTCTACATTTTAACATTTAAGGTGTGTGTTGGGGAATCCAATGGAAGAAGTTAATAACAACACTTTCTAAATCTTGTTTACAGGTGATGGTTGTTGGTTAAGTTACTGGAACTGCTGCCCTGCTTCTTGCTTCATTTGTAAAGGTAAGCTGAGAATTATTATTTTTTCAAACAATACCTTTGGTGCACTTGGGAAGTGGTACGGTGCGCTGTTGCTGGCTTTTCGGATCTATTTGCATATATCCATCTTCGTCCTCCATCTTCCAGAGCCCTTGTTAGCTGCCGGCGCAACACACTTTAAATAAGGAATTGGCAGTTCCTCAAGGTTCAGAAAATACCCGGCCTGTGCAATTATGGAAAGTTACACAACCAGGCTTCCGGTTTGCCAGTTTCATTCAGCTGGAGTCTGAGAAGTTTATTTCTTAGTTAAAACTTCCTGTGGGCATTGGACGTCTCTGGGCCCAAATCTGTCCTGCAGGTTCCATCCGCTTCTCCTTCCTTTATTTGCTCTGGCGGAGCAGGAATCGAAGTGTGCATCACAGCAGTTGGGGAAGAAGTCAGATGACTGGATTGGGAAAGGAATTGGAGGGAGGGAGAAGTTGTGGTACCTGTATTTTCTTGCTCAATCAGCTACTGATACAGGACACATTTCCAAGTTGTGAACATGCAACACGGCACTGTTGGTGACGGAACGGTCCTTGATAATGTCAGCTGCTGTACTTCCCTTCGGCTTGAGAGCAGTACATGTGAAAAGGATCTAGGAGTCTTGGTAGACCACAAACTTGACACGAGTCAACAGTGTGATGCAGCAGCTAAAAAAGCCAATGCAATTCTGGGCTGCATCAATAGGAGTATAGCATCTAGATCAAGGGAAGTAATAGTACCACTGTATTCCGCTCTGGTCAGACCTCACCTGGAATACTGTGTCCAGTTCTGGGCACCACAGTTCAAGAAGGATACTGACAAGCTGGAACGTGTCCAGAGGAGGGCAACCAAAATGGTCAAAGGCCTGGAAACGATGCCTTATGAGGAACGGCTTAGGGAGCTGGGTATGTTTAGCCTGGAGAAGAGAAGGTTAAGGGGTGATATGATAGCCATGTTCAAATATATAAAAGGATGTCATATAGAGGAAGGAGAAAAGTTGTTTTCTGCTGCTCCTGAGAAGAGGACACGGAGCAATGGATTCAAACTACAAGAAAGAAGATTCCACCTAAACATTAGAAAGAACATTAGAAAGAACTTCTTGACAGTAAGAGCTGTTCGACAGTGGAATTTGCTGCCAAGGAGTGTGGTGGAGTCTCCTTCTTTGGAGGTCTTTAAGCAGAGGCTTGACAGCCACCTCTGTCAGGAATGCTTTGATGGTGTTTCCTGCTTGGCAGGGGGTTGGACTGGATGGCCCTTGTGGTCTCTTCCAACTCTATGATTCTATGATTCTATATCCCTCTTTTGCAGTGGCTTAAGCAGCTGCAGGTACAGACTTCAGATCCTTTACCCATACAGATTATGGGCTTATCCACACTTACCTTGCCTCCAGTTTTTCCAGGCATGGTCCATGCTTCAAAGGTCTGTGTCCAAGCACCCTCCCCCCCCCCGCCGCCCACCAGGGCTTTCCCCATAAGAACCTGCTCTCTAAAACTCAATTGGAAAAAATGTCAATTCGTGGAAAACCAGAATTGACATTTGCTCCGATTTAGCTTTAAAGAGTGGATTTTCGCAGGAAAAGCTCAGGGCAATCCCCCCCCCCAACAACAATGTTTGGACATGGAGCATTAAAGAGTGGACACCTTAGAAAGAGTGTAAGGGTGAATAATCGCTTACACACAAGGTCCCAAAGTCCTGCATCCCATGCTGCTGAACATGGAGGCTCCTTTTAGCCCACAGCGTCATCTTCCATGCATTGGGTCTAATCTCCCTTTAAAGCAAGGATGAACAACCTCAGGTCCAGATGCTGATAACAGCCCTCCAGGCCTCCCTGATTGGCCCTTGGAACTCTACTCAGGCCACAAGCTACATCCTTGCTTTCATAGAATCATAGAATCGTAGAGTCTTATAGTTGGAAGGGATCCCGAGAGTCATCTAGTCCAACCCCCTGCAATGCAGGGTTGTCAGCTAAAGCATCCATGACAGATGGCCATCCAACCTTTGCTCGTAAACCTCCAAGGAGGTTTGCACCCTCCTAGACTGTTTTTGCCTGGCTCAGATGTATCCTTGAACTACAATAATATTTCTTGCTTGCCTGAATAGAGAGAGATGAGTGAGTAAATTTCTTGCTCCACCCACTTTTACCCCTAGTCCCACCCACCTGTCAGGTATGAGCCAGCTCCAAGTGGAACTTTACAGCCAGCTGCAGAATACGGGCAGGAACAGAGAGGTTTAGATTTGACACAGGCTGAGCAGAGGCCAGAGCTGCCAGCGTCGACTCCCTCTGACCTTGGATGGCCGGTTGCCAAGGGAACAACTGAGAGCAGGCTGAAACACAGCCAAAGCTCTCAGGAAGCTCAAACAGGCACGAACAGACCCAGAGACAGTCTTTGCGGAACAGGAAGAGGTTGGAGCTGATCCAATAAGTCCGAAGAGTCAGCGAATGGGAGGGCTGCTAGACAGGAAGCAAAACAAGAGATGTAAGGAGCGAAGATTCAATATCTTCTGTAGGAACTGGAAGGAGTCTTCAGAAGGGTAATCTTGAGTGATAATGTCGGTGGATTTGTTAGAGCCGTCCGGAGCTATCTGTTTGTTTTTGCAATAAATCCTCCTTTTTAATTACCTACGCTTACTGTGTTATCAAGCTGGGAACCTGGACTCCTGACACCACCCTAGTCTGTGCTCCCCGGAATGTTGCCTAAAAGAGAACATGGCCCTCAGGCCGTAAAAAGGTTTCCCATCTGTGTTTCAAAGCCAGTGGCTATCTCTACATCTTAGAATCATAGAATTGTAAAGTTGGAAGGCACCCTGAGGATCATGGAGTCCAACCTCCTACAATTCAGGAATACACAGCTATCCCATACGGGGATTAAACCTGCAACTTTGGTGTTAACAGCACCTTCATCTACTTCTTCTTTGGCGATCACTCGTAGCTGAGTAAGATTGTCTTCCATGAACACAGTCGTAATGGTGAGTCCGTAAATGCCTGTGGAGGCCAGTTCTGGATCCGCACGTCCTTCCACACTGGGAACATAGGTTTCCAGATGGGAGTTGATCACGGTGAGGGTTTGCCAAGCGTGCCTTCCTCTTAGCATGTTTCTCTCTTTCCTCCTGAGTTCGAGCTTCTTCAAACCCAATGACACCTTTGGTAAAGGCTGCTCTCCAATTGGAGCGCTCGCAGGCCATTTTTTTAGATTTGCCTTGAGAGAGTCTTTAAACCTCTTTTGTTGACCACCAACATTACCCTTTCCATTTTTAAGTTTGGAATAGAGTAGCTGCTTTGGAAGACGGTTACAGGTAGGTAGCCATGTTGGTCTGCCGTAGTCGAAACAAAATTAAAAAATTCCTTCCAGTAGCACCTTAGAGACCAACCAAGTTTGTTCTTGGTATGAACTTTCGTGTATCTGAAGAAGTGTGCATGCACACGAAAGCTCATACCAAGAACAAACTTAGTTGGTCTCTAAGGTGCTACTGGAAGGAATTTTTTTTATTGTGCTTTGGAAGATGATAACCATGCACAGATCATGTAGTGAAAATAAGCATATAAATAAAGGCCTATTTTTTTCTACTTGGAGTTTATATCCTTTTCTTTTGGGTTTCTGGGAGAGATACCTCCAATCTAGGAACCCGCTTTTAGATTTATCCAACACTACATCAGTTTCTGCCAAAGAAAAGAGGGTTGGGGGATTGAAGACTCGGATGGAAGAAAGGATGAATCTAATTTGCCCATCTTGCAAATGTTGACATTCTCTCTCTCCCACGTCCAGCTCCACCCTTTTCAATCGGGAGAAAGCTGCACTTGCAGAGCTCAGGTGATGGTGGATTTCGGCATCAATGTTGGCTGTTGTGGAAAGATAGGAGAAGCCCAGGTAGGAGAAGTGTTTGACGCTTTCCAATATTACACCATTTAGTTGGATTTATGGCGCTGCAGGAGTTGTTTTGTGCTTGTTGGTGCAGCACTTTGGTTTCTTGGATGTTGAGCGACAGGCCAAGGTTTTCGTAAGCTTCTGCGAAGTTATTTAGGATAGTTTGGAGGTCATCCTCTGAGCGTGTGCACACTATGTTGTCAACAGTACAGTGGGACCTCGACTTACAAGTGACCCGACTTACGTGTTTTTCGACTTCCGAATGACTTCCGGAAGAAAAAAAATGGCCGCCGCAACCGAATTTTTCGACTTCCGAAAGGAAGCCGCGGCCGCTTTGAATAGGATTTTTTTGACTTACAAATTTTTGATGCGGGTTTCTTCGACTTACGATTTTTTTTCGCTCAATGCATCCCTATGGGGATTCGACTTACGAGTGTTTTCGACTACCGAAGATCGCGTCGGAACGCATTATCTTTGTAAGTCGAGGTCCCACTGTATATTGAAGCTCTATGACAGAAGTTACGGTAACCTTACTCTTTGCTTTCAGCCTGCTCAGATTGAAGAGCTTTCCATCTGTTTGATATATGATTTCTACTCTGGTGGGGAGTTTCCCTTCTACAATGTGTAGGATCATGGCAATGAAAATAATAAATAGAGTTGGGGCGACAACACAACCCTGTTTAGCACCTGATCCCACTGTGAATGGTTCACTTTGAGAGCCATTGTTATCTGCAATTGTTGCTGTCATATTACCATGGAGGAGCTGAAGGATGATCACAAATTTATCTGGGCAGCCAATTTTCAGAAGGACTGATGGGGCGAGTTTTGTGGCATGGAATTCCATTATGCATTCTCGGCATTGTGGAGGAATCCGGCACTGGGAAACTTACCGGTATAGTGAATGCTCAGAGCGCTTCTGCATGAGTGAGCAGGCCTCTTCTGAACCAGCCAAGCAGGTAACAAGGGTGTGGTTGAGTTGGGTGGCTGCCTGCCTACTGAGATTTCCTGGCAGTGCAAATGGAGGTGTGACTAGCTTAATACCAGGATTGGGAATTTTCACGGTCTGGTTGGTTGATTCATCCTTTAAATATTGCAAGATTGTAGCAGCTTTATTTTTTGTGTGTAAGGCAGCTATGAAACGGTACAGGACCAGGAGGTAGTAAAATGAACAGGAAAGACTTCCACTGTCCTCATCCGAGATATTTACACATAGGAGTCACTATTGTAATTGAGTATCGATGGTTAATGTGAAGCTTCCTTTCTGGAAACTCAGTATGCTATTTTCCTGATTATGAAGCTAACGCTTCTGTCCTGTTGTCTTCCACATTGCAGCAGCTGCTGCGTTATGGAACTGTGGCTTTTTGACTGATCGGTATGCCAGCATGCCACCCTAAATTTCATTCACACCAGTGGCCATGGTGTGGCACAACAAGAAATTTACTGGACAATGTCACTACTCCCCCCCCCTTTCCACACGTGTGCTTCTGTCCCCCCAGGATTCACCCTTGGAAATTGGCAGGAAAAAACTGCATGTCAATATAAAGGTAAAGGTAAAGGTACTCCTGACCGTTAGGTCCAGTCGCGGACGACTCTGGGGTTGCGCGCTCATCTCTCTCTACAGACCGAGGGAGCTGGTGTTTGTCCGCAGACAGCTTCCGGGTCATGTGGCCAGCATGACTAAGCCGCTTCTGGTGAAACCAGAGCAGCGCATGGAAATGCTGTTTACCTTCCCGCCGGAGTGGTACCTATTTATCTACTTGCACTTTGAGGTGCTTTCGAACTGCTAGGTTGGCAGGAGTTGGGACCGAACAACGGGAGCTCACCCTGTCACAGGGATTCGAACCACCGACCTTCTGATCGGCAACTCCTAGGCTCTGTGGTTTAGACCACAGCGCCACCCACGTCGCATGTCAATATACCACCTCTAATTTTATCACTTTATTCCTGCCTTTTTCTGGGTTAATGGGGTGTTGCAAACACCACCACCACCCCCTGAAACAATGAGTGCTGAACTTCCAATTCATTCCACAAGTGGCTTTTATGTCATGTGGAAGCTCAGCTATAATGCAGGAATTAACAGATAGAGAAGTGTCAGGGAAATGGAATAAACTGCTGTGTGGATGCTGGGTCATGTGTGATGCAGCAAAAAAAGAAATGAAAAGAAAAGAAAAGCTAACGCTCTTCTAGGCTGCAGCCACAGAGGTATAGTGTCCAGATCAAGGGAAGTAACAGTACCAATCTATTCTGCCTTGGTCAGACCAAACCTGAAATACTGTGTCCAATTCTGGGCACCACAATTTAAGAAGGATGTTAACAAGCTGTGTGCAGAGGAGAGCGACCAAGATGATGAAGGGTCTGGGAAGTAAGCCTTACGGCGAAGACTTGAAGGAGCTGGGTATGTTTTGCCTGGAAAAGAGGAGACTGAGAGGAGATAGGATAGCCATCTTCAAATATCTCAAGGGCTGTCCCATGGAAGATGGAGCAAGATTGTTTTCTCCTGCTTTGGAGGGTAGGACCCAAACCAATGGCTTCAAGGTACAGGAAAGGAGATTCCGATTAAGCATGCGGATAAATTTTCTAACAGGAAGAGCTGTTTGAGAGTGGAACGGTCTCCCTCGGGAGGTGGTGGCCTCTCCTTCCTCGGAGGTTTTGAAGCAGAGGTTGGATGGCCACCTGTCATGGATGCTTTAGCTGAGATTCCTGCAATCCATGGGGTTGGACTTGATGACCCCTGGGGTCCCTTCCAACTCTGTAAGATGCTATCTCCCTGTTTGCTTGCCAGATCAAGAACATAAGAAGAGTCTGGTTGGATCAGCCCCAAAGTCCATCTATTTCAGCATCCTGTTCTCACAGTGGCAAACCAGATGCTGATGGGCAAGCCCCAAGCAGGACCTGAGAGCAACCACACTCTCCCTAGTGATCCCCAGCCATTCATGCCTCTGACCATGGAGAGTGGTAGGATTTGAGCTGGCAGTGTTGACAGCTCGAGAGATACGTCCAACGTCACAGGGATGAGATCACTTCCTGGAGGGAACCGGGCTTGTGATCTATATATTACTGTTACAATTCCCATGTCTTGTGTCTTCGGGACTGCTCTCCTACGAGAGAGGAGGTCTGCAGGGATGTCTTTCGACAGCCCTGGCTGTTTATTCTTTTCTGTGTAATAAAGCTGTCTGTTCTGATTTAAAACACGACAGGCTGTGAGTTTTCACTGGCACAAACGCAAGCGAAGATTTGCAAGTTTCTCTCTGCGCAAAAACAGACTGTGAGTGAACTGAAAAGCAGAGGAGCGTAGCGGAGGCGCACCGGACTTTTTTCAGGTCTGTTTACTTGGCTAGAAACAGCCAATTCTCTGCAAGAGGGTAAACATCCTTCAGAGAGAACGTAGCTATGGCTATCCATGAATTTGTCCAATCTCCCTTTAAGGCCATTCTTTATTTCCGTAATCCACCCACCAAGAAACCTGTGTGTTTTTCCTAAGATGTGGATAATAGCTGGATTTTATATTTTAGAAAATGGGAGCCCGGCCATTGTGTGTTTCGCCTTACCAATAGTCCGTGGTGCAACAGGAAAACTCCACAGAATCTCATTGGAATGTCTGCCTCCTTCTCCCACACAGGACTCCATAACATCAGCCAACACCAAGACTTCCTTCCTTTCCTCCCCTTTATTTAGATACAATAAATTCATAGACTGCAAACACAAATAGTTTCAGAGAGGTGTGCCTTTTAAAAACAAGACGGTGTTGCAAACAACAGAGATAAAAATCACAAATATTATGAAGAGTTCTTGGGGAAATTGAAAACTTGCATGCTGTTTTGTGGCACTTGGGTTTGCATGGTAAAGGAATTACCATAATGTCAGTTTAGGGATATGAAGGGCATTCCTTTATGGGAGCCCTCCAGGCAGTGGCAGAGCTTCATGCTCCGGCACTGGGGGTGGGGGCGTGGGGTGGAGAGCAGGCGGGGGCATGGCTGGTGCGTATCCTGGGGGCGTGGCGTGCGTCCTGGGGTGTGGCACGCTGCCTGCGGGGGCATGGTGCCCAGCGCGGGCAGAGAGGGGCAGCTGTGATGGCACCCCACTGGGATCGCACTGCCGGGGGCGATGCGCTCCCTTCGCACCCCTCTTCCTCCACCAGTGCCTCCAGGCCAGGGGTCAGCAAACTTAGCTGGCCTTGGGCCGGTTCCTCCGGCGCTGATTGTGCGGCAGGCCGGAGGGTGGGGGAGCGCGCGCTCATATGCGTGCGCACTCGCTTTTTCCGACGCACTTCTGGCGTGGCGCGGTGCCGGAAATAGCTTGTGCGCATGCGCAAGCATCATTTCCGGTGCACTTCCGGGTTGGCGCAGTGCTGGAAATAGCTGGAAATAGCTTGTGTGCCCCAGAAATGACGCATGCGCACAAGCTATTTCCGGTGCCACGCCAACCCGAAGATGGGTAGCCGTGCCACGCCGCGCCGGTAAGAGCGAGCAGTGGCTGTGGGCGGCGGGGGTCATTGGGGGCTGGATAATTGGCTTGCTGGCCGTATGCTGCCCGCGGGCCTTAGTTTGGGGACCCCTGCTCCAGGCCATATACTCCAGGCGCTGTACACACTAAACCATGGGTAGGCAAACTAAGGCCCAGGGGCCAGATCACCTTCTAAATCCAGCCTGCAGACGGCCTGGGAATCAGCGTCTTTTTACATGAGTAGAATGTTTCCTTTTATTTAAAATGCATCTCTGGGTTATTTGTGGGGCATAGGAATTAGTTCGTTATTATTATTTTTCAAAATATAGTCCGGCCCTCACACAAGGTCTGAGGGACAGTGGACCGGCCCCCTGCTGAAAAAGTTTGCTGACCCCTGCTAAACCTTTAAAGCACATTTGAAGCACATTCATTCCATCAGAGAATTCTGGGAAAAGTAGGTCACCCCTCACAGAAACAATTCCTTGTGTGTCATTAAGAAACAAGAGTGCCCATAATTCTTTGAAGGTATGTGATTTAAAGGTATAGCGTCAACAGAGCCAGAGAGTGATTTGAGGCCCTAGAGCAGCAGGGTCAAGAGACCCTGAAAGCATCAAGACAGTGGTTCATAAACCCCCCCCCCATCCCCCATGGACAGTATGAGCAGTTTGACAGTGGGACAAACTTCCTTGAAAAGTGGTGGAGTCTCCTTCATTGGAGGTTTGTAAACCTCCATCTGTCATGGGTGTTTTAGTTGCGATACCTGCATTGCAGGGGGTTGGACTAAATGACCCTTGGGGCCATTTCCAACTCTACAGTTCTATCATTCTATGACCCCTTGAAAAGTGTTGAGGGTCTCGGCGGGCCACTTAATAGTTTTTCTGCCTGTTGTAGCAATTGCAAGTCCATAGAATTCAAATTGTAATACAACAAAGCACAAACAGTGACCATTTTGCTTGGGGGTTCCATTCCCGGCCCCCACATGCATAAGTGCGTCCCATCCCATTACACCCCACCCCTGTTCTGCCCCACCCTGCCTCCATTGCACCGCCGTTCTGCCTTCTTCCGCATCCAAAAGAACGTCGGCAACCATGCATCAGTTGGACATGCCCAAAATAGTCAGTATAAGAAATAAAAGAAGCTATAATCAATAGGACTATTTTATGTGGTGGATGTTCCACCAGCCGTCTTCAACCACAAATCCAGATAAATACTATGGACCACCTGAATGAAGATCATGGACCACAGCTTGGTAACTCTTGATTAAGATGCTCCTCTCTCTCATGGATGGACCATGAGCTCCCCATTCCATCCCTCAATCAAGAACCAGGCATGGACCTTTTCCCCAGAGAATTTTGCTTTTGGAAAGGTAAAGAGATGGGCATCAGTATCACCATCAAAAAATGCAACCAGGCCCTCTGAGTAGTCCAGGGAAACACGGATCCTACTAGGGGGATGGCACAAGGACAAATTTGTCCTAGGATTGGCAGTAATTGACTGATACTGTCCATCAATATGCTGTACCCCCCAGTACCCTCCTTCTGGTGCAAGGAGAATTTGCCCATTTCTGTTTGCAGACTCCCTTACGATTCCCACACCCCACCAATTGCCCCCTTCCACCACTTCCACTTCCCAGCAGTATTTCCCCGAGTTGATGCCCTGATGGCTTAGGATGCTGTCCAACAAGTCATATCTCAGAAGACTACTGTTCACACTTTGTTTCATGTATCTCCATTTCACACTCTTCAGATTTTCTGATACGTAGAGCTGGGATGAGCTGTGCTTGGATCCAGAGTCAAATTGGCTGTGAAGAGGAAAAAGAGATCACAACCTGTTATTCAGTCCCTAGAGCAAAGGTTTCCAAGCACTTCCACTTCATCTATCAGTTCCTCCCTATTGGTGAGGATCAGGTCCAAAATAGATGATCCCCTTGTTGGTTCTTCCACCTTCTGGGAAATGAAATTGTCAATGATGCAATGGAGGAATTTGTCAGACCTTACACTTTGAGTCCCAACAGATATTGGGGAAGTTGAAGTCCCTCATGATTACTATTTCTCTCCTTTTTGAATGTTTGGTAATCTCCTCTAGCAAGGCATCATCTGAGTCTTCAGTCTGGTTTGGCAGTCTATAGCAGACACCCACAGTAAGATCACTGTTGTTTCTCTCTCCTACAATTTTACCCATATACTCTTAATCTGCTTTTCATGCTCTAGTTCATGGATTTCTTCACAAGTGTACACATCCTTTATGTACAATGTTACTCCTCCTCCCTTCCTGATTGGTCTATTCCTTTTGAACAGGTTATACCTCTCAGTTCCTACATTCTAGTCATGAGTCTCACCCCACCAGATTTCAGTCATGCCTACCAGGTCGTATTTGTCATCCTGTATTAAAAGCTCCAGTTCATCTTGCTTGTTTCCCATACTCTGTGCATTTGTGTAGAGACAACTGAAACCATGAGTTGTTCCCTGCAGCTCCTTCCTGTAGTTTCTTGCCCTTTAGCAGGTTTCTGGAGCGCCACCTCAGTTTCCTGTGCATCAATGAAGCTATTATCCCCAGTGCATCTTTTGTTGTTTGTATTGTTTTCTCCCTCTCCCTCAAGATCTAGTTTAAAGCTCTCCTGATCCGATTCCCAAGACACTTGGCAAACACATTCTTGCCAACTGCTGTGAGGTGCAGCCCATCTCTTGCCAGAAGTGCTACCTCAAGGAAGCGGAGACCATGATCCAAGAAGCCAAACCCTTCCTGACGACACCACCTGCGCAGCCAGTGGTTTACCTCAAGTATTTTCCTCTCTCTCCTTGGGCCACGACCTTCAACAGGAAGGAATGATGAAAAGACTACCTGTGCCCCAAGTGTCTTCAGTTCCCTGCCCAGTGTCTCATAGTCCCTTGCTATGTGTTGCAGGCTATGTGTGGCAGTATTATTTGCACCAACATGAATCAGAAAAAAGGGGTAGGGGTCAGTGGTCTTTTTTTTTTAAAGGGTTCTTTAATCCACACAGTTATGGGAGCATCAGCTGCAGCTACGGTAAGCCTGCCTGTCATATTGCGTGACGTGGTCTGAGCCACAAAAGCCAAATTTTGCTATCAGACCAGACTGACACTCAAATACATCCTCCTACGTCTGCTGAAGAATGGGACCATAGTGGCTTGGGGTGTGGGCAGATATTGCCCACAGAGCTAAACCGGCGCGGAACTGATACCGTCCTATATCTGCATTTGATGAGTGGAAGAGAACTGAGAGTGGACACTACTCTCAAAAGCTGGTTACCATGGCAGTGAACAGCGCCATCAAATATTGCATTGAAAGCTGACTGTCAACAGAAAGCGAAAAAAGATGTCCTAGCATTGTGCTTGCTGTGGGAGGGGTGGTGTTTCTAAGACACTACCAATTCAAATGAACATTTTATCCATTCCCAAATGCGAAGGGGCCCTTAGCCGGGTCACTTCTGCACCTGGAGTTCAGTTCTGCATCTGGTGCCAAAGAAGAAGAAGAAGAGTTTGGATTTGATATCCCGCTTTATCACTACCCAAACGAGTCTCAAAGCGGCTAACATTCTCCTTTCCCTTCCTCCCCTACAACAAACACTCTGTGAGGTGAGTGGGGCTGAGAGACTTCAGAGAAGTGTGACTAGCCCAAGGTCACCCAGCAGCTGCATGTGGAGGAGCGGAGACGCGAACCCGGTTCCCCAGATTACGAGTCTACCGCTCTTAACCACTACACCACACTGGTGCATAGATATGATGGATGCATATGAAGTACGGTACTGAAAGGTCAGGGGTGGGGGTTACCTATCACGTGGTTGTTAGCAGATCTGCAAGGGATGCATTTTTGCCTGCAACTCTGGATCTCATGTGGATTTGTTTTCTCAGCAGGAACCTTGGAAGCTAAAAAGAGAGAAAAAGCTTGGCGTTAGAGCAGGGTTGTCGTCCATTGCTGTTGTGCAGAGAGCTCTTCTTCTGCATAGATGTCTATGCATAGAATGTCAGTCTGTCTATCATCCAAAATATGTCTTCATATTTAAGGTGGTGCATACAACAGGACTCTGAAGCACATTCAAAACACGCACACCCAAAAAGGAACCCTGGGAGCTGTATAGTTTACCACCCACAGAGATACAATTCCCAGCACTCTCAACAGACTACAATTCCCAGGATTCTTTGTGGTGGAGGGCTGTGCTTTGGAATGTGTGGTGCTGTGAATGCAGTGCTATTTTTCTAGGTAAAAGAGGTGCTGGAACTCACCGTGAACACCTCCCTTGTTCTCTTATAAGAGTGATGGAGCCCACCTGAGAGGTGCCAGAACTGAGTTCCAGTGAGTTCCAGCTGGAAAAAAGCCTTGTGTAAATGTATGGTGTGTATGGAACCCCAATCATAGACCTACAGAGGAACATGGAGGGGATTGGCTAGGAAATTATTATTATTATTATTATTATTATTATTATTATTATTATTATTATTATTTACTTATTACTTATACCCCGCCCATCTGGTCAGGCCTCCCCAGCCACTCCGGGCAGCTTCCAATAGTAAAAACACAATAAAAATCAAACATCTCCCCCTTTGTTTTCCGTTATACAGTGGTACCTCGGTTTACGAACAGTCCTGTTTACGAACTATTCGGTTTCTGAACTCTGCAAAACCAGAAGTAGTATTCCGGTTAGCAAACTTTACCTCGGTCTAAGGACGGAAGCCGAACAGTGGAAGGGCACCGGCGGTGGGAGGCCTCATTAGGGAAAGCGCACCTCAGTTTAAGAACGGATTTGGTTTAAGAACGGACTTCAGGAACGGATTAAGTTCATAAATTGAGGTACCACTGTACACGGGTTCTGTTTCTGTTTCTCTGTTTCTCTTTTTTGTTTCCAATTTTTAAAAAAGAGGAAAAAGGGGGGGGGGGAAATAGCCATGCCAAAGCAAAACAAAAACATTAAAAACTTCCCTAAACAGGGCTGCCTTCAGTCTTCTTGTACATAGTAGGCTGGTGTTTGGGTGTTAGCCCTGCCTCCTATTTTTAGATTACATGATGAAACTGTACAATTACCAGACAGAATCATGAAGATCACAATGCACTTCAGAGCGACGCTCGCTGCCAGCAAAACCCCGAAAGCCAATCCAGGCCAAAAGAAAATAGAAGAAGAAGGATCTGTGGGGAATCAAATGGTGTGAAACTCAACAATACAGAAAGTGTACATGAAACCTTTAGCGGCCAATTGAGAGCTTTCATGATCTCTGGGTTATTTGTGGGGCATATGAAGTCTCCCCCCATAAAATATAGTCCGGCCGCCCCCCACAAGGTCTGAGGGACAGTGGACTGGTCCCCTGCTGACCCCTGCTATAGCTAGCTACATCTGGGACAGGTAACTTGCTCTATGCTCACCTCAGCTGAAAATAAACAACAGCCATAACCCTTCTCCTCATTTGACCTTCAACTTCTCACTTGTCTGTCAAGTACTTGCCCTGTGCCTTATGTTTGTTTTTTTCTGTTAATGTATTTACAGAATATTTGTTCTGAAACTTAAAAGAAAGGGCTGGCTGGATACATCAGTTCAAAACCAAAAGCAATACCGTGTATCCCCTATTTTAAGACACCGTCTTATTTTCTTTTTCCCTCAAGAAAACGCACTATGGCTTATTTTGAGGGGATGTCTTATTTTTATTACATAAGCCCAGCCCCGCATTTTCCTTGGCACCCTCCAGAACGGCGCCTATCACTATGGCTTATTTTCGGGGTACGGCTTATATTTCGCAAATGCAAAAAAATCCTGCTATGGCTTATTTTATGACTACGTCTTAAAATAGGGGAAACAGGGTATTTAGAATATTTTGATCAGTACCTTTGGCCTGAGCACGAGGCGGTATTGCGGGCAACACTCCTCTCTCTGGTCCAGTTGTCCTTTGCCTTTCATTCGCCATGTTCACCAACTATTTGATCCGACTTATTCACTTAAAGAGCACCACCCTCCAGAAAAGGAACTAATGATTCCCCAAAGCTCTGAAAATCTGATAAGCATCAGGAAAGAACCCACACAGGAAGTGGTAATGCAACTCTTTTCGGGATGAGCCAACCTCTGACATTTCTCACTGAAATTGCTCAGGTATACAAAATTTAAAGGAACATCATATTACTTTAAACCAGGCTTTCCCAAACATAGGTCTCCAGCTGTTTTTGGACTACAACTCCCATCGTCCCTAGCTAGCAGGGCCAGTGGTCAGGGAGGTGGGAATTGTAATCCAAAAACAGCTGGAGGGCCGAGTTTGGGAAACCCTGCTTTAAACAGACATGGTTTCCTCCAAAGAATCCTGGGATGTGTAGTTTGTTAAGGTTGCCGAGAGTTGTTGTTGTTTAGTCATTTAATCGTGTCCGACTCTTTGTGACCCCATGGACCAGAGCACGCCAGGCACTCCTGTCTTCCACTGCCTCCCACAGTTTGGTCAGACTCATGTTGGTAGCTTCGAGAACACTGTCCAACCATCTCGTCCTCTGTCGTCCCCTTCTCCTTGTGCCCTCCATCTTTCCCAACATCAGGGTCTTTTCCAGGGAGTCTTCTCTTCTCATGAGGTGGCCAAAGTATTGGAGCCTCAGCTTCAGGATCTGTCCTTCCAGTGAGCACTCAGGGCTGATTTCCTTCAGAATGGATAGGTTTGATCTTCTTGCAGTCCATGGGACACTCAAGAGTCTCCTCCAGCACCATGCACACGAAAGCTTATACCCAGAACTAACTTAGTTGGTCTCTAAGGTGCTACTGGACTATTTTTATCTAGCTGCTTCTGGTTTCCAGTTCTGTTGTTCATTAATCATTTGGTTGGTGTTATTTATCTATTCACAGTGGGTGGCGCTGTGGTCTAAACTACTGAGTCTCTTGGGCTTGGCTATCGGAAGGTTGGAGGCTCGAATCCCACGACAGGATGAGCTCCTGTTGCTCTGTCCCAGCTCCTGCCAACCTAGCAGTTCGAAAGCACAGCAGTGCAAGTAGATAAATAGGTACCACTCCGGCGGGAAGGTAAACAGCGTTTCCATGCGCTCTGGCTTCTGTCACGGTGTTCCCTTGTGACAGAAGCAGTTTAGTCATGCTGGCTACGTGACCCGGAAAGCTGTCTGTGGGCAAATGCTGGCTCCCTCAGCCTGAAAGCAAGATGAGTGCTGCAACCCCTTGTGACTGGACTTAACCGTCCAGGGGTCCTTTACCTTTACCTCATTTAATTAATTGTTGTTTGTTTCTGATTAAGATTATTTAAAGCAAAACATAACAAAACCAGAAAAACAAGTCATGGGAAGCCTTGAGACCTGTGTCTAAAAATAAGTAAAAAAAAATGATTGCAATAAACTTATTTCAACAACCGTGAATGTGATCTATAATAAGCAGATTTTACAATGTGTCTTTAAAAAAAGAGTGGCATTCATTCCAGGGTGATGCTTTGTTCCTAATCCACTTCTGGAATACTTTTTTGTTCAAGAAGTTAGTCATAAGATGAATATGGCAGGGAGTCAGGCGCAATCTGTTGGTAAAGGTAAAATAAAGGTAAAGGACCCCTGGACGGTGAAGTCCAGTCAAAGGAGACTCTGGGGTTGTGGTGCTCATCTCCGCTTTCAGGCCGAGGGAGCCAGCATTTGTCCACAGACAGCTTTCCGGGTCATGTGGCCAGCATTACTGAACCGCTTCTGGTACAACGGGACATCGTGTCGGAAACCAGAGTGCACAGAAATGCTGTTTACCTTCCCACCAGAGCGGTACCTATTTATCTACTTGCACTGGTGCGCAGAGAAAGGTATAGCATACTGGCAGTTGTGGGACTGGAACCAAAAGTGGGTGGAACGAGAGGCAAAGGTGGGTGGGGGAACCATGTCACAGCAAGCTTGTCTGCAGGCACCATCATCAGATCTTCATCCACAAATGATGAGGCTGGGATGTAAGGGAAGAGCAGCTTCTCAGATACCCTGGTTCAAAGTTGTTTAGGGCCTTATATACCAACAGTAAAACATTGAGTTAAATTTGGTAGCAAATTGGTAGTCACAGCAAACTTGGTAGCTCAGTTAGGTAGAGCCTGAAACACTTAATCTCAGGGTTGTGGGTTCGAGCCCCATGGTGGGCAAATGATTTCTGAATTCTTCGAACAGACACATTTTTTATCAATGTGCAGCATCGTTTGGCACTAGCTGCAAGAAGGGCAGTCAATTGTTTGGTCTGAGCAGCAGAAGTTTCAAGCCAACATTGGAGGTCCTAACAGCCAGTGCTTGAAGATCCCACTTCTTTTAAATGGACATAGTTAAGCGTATCCCATTTCTCTCCCCCCCCCTTACCCTTTGAAATCACCCCACTACCTTTTATGTCATACTTTAGGCACCGCTTGAGAGCATTGTGTGTCTCTTTTGCAGTGGCATTCCGAATATTTTATTGATGAAAGAGCAAACAGTTTCATGTATTTCCTGCAGATGGCAGTGTAGATCTCAACACAGGGTGCATCTTTAAGTAAAAGACATTTAACTAATTTACCTGAGTTGGTGGCGGTAAACCTGAAATATGTAATTCAATATAATGTGGAAGAAGAAAAGTATTTGAACTATAAAGTGTAGTGCTTTCAGGTAAGATTGTTACTTATCTACTTCAGTTTATACAAGATGGTTAGGATCCCAACCACCCACATATACCTCACTAAAATAATAAATCAGCTTTGCAGAAATCAGCAAGCCATCTGCTCTCTGCTTTGTTAATGTAGCATTTCTTATGCTGGTTTGGGGGGGGGGGGTTGGCTTCCCATGTGAGTAAGTAAAAAGGTTAACCATCTATCTGAGCATTTTCACACCCCAGTCTTTGAGAGGGTTTCACTCCGCCCTTGCTTTACCTCAAACGTAATCTTTGCTTTTCAACATCAGCTGCTCTTTTGTATTCAAATCAGGCCTCAAGACAAGGATGTAGCATTTGGGAAGGAAGATGCAACCCAGTAACCCACCACTGGAAGCCAAGATGGAGAAGATCTGCACAGCCACCATGTATTTCCCCTTGGTGCTCAAGTAGGTTGGCACAAAGGAGACCCAAACACTGCAAAACACCAGCATGCTGAAGGTGATAAACTTGGCTTCGTTGAAACCTCCAGGGAGCTTCCTGGCGAGGAAGGCCACAGTAAAAGAGATGGCAGCCAGAAGGCCCATGTAGCCAAGGGCAGAGTAAAACATGGTGGTGGACCCTTCATTGCACTGCAGAATTGTCTGTGTGACTTGGGAATCCATGTCCAGTTCTGGGAATGGGGGAGAAATTCCGATCCAGACAATGCAGATGCCAAACTGAAAGGCAGAACCAAAAAGTACAATGCCATTGGCCAAACCCTTTCCCACCCACTTCCGGATGCTGTTCCCTGGCTTCGTGGCCATGAATGCCAAAACCACAGTTGTAGTTTTTGCCAGCACAGAAGAGACGGCGACCGAGAAGATGATGCTGAAGATGGTTTGACGCAGAAGACAGGTGACTTCTTGAGGCTGGCCAATGAACAGAAGGCAAGAAAAAAAGGAAAGCAGGAGAGAAGCAAGGAGGATGTAAGTGAGGTTTCGGTTGTTGGCTTTAACTAGTGCAGTGCTTTGGTACTTAATGAAGATCCCCAAAATGAACCCTGTGGCTAGGCACAAGAGTAGGGCAAAGAAAGCCAAGGTAATCCCCAGGGGTTCTTCATAGGAGAGGAAGACTATAGTCTTGGGGAAGCACTGATCCCTCTCATTGTTTGAGTACTGATCTTCTGGACACGCACGACAGTGATCTGCATCTGAAAGAAAGAAAGAAATATTTCAATACCCCAACCATCAAATATTTTCCTTGTTAAAACATTCCTTGCAAAGATGTAGCATTTTCTTTTTGTAATAGATGTATTCAATATTCTCTCTCTCGTTGCAGTTCCTAATGAACCTTTCTCATGGATACAGCATGAAATCAGTTTTCTGGAGCCTGTCAGATCTAGGGAATCAGGAATCATAGGATCATAGCTGAAGTGCGGAGAAAATTGTTACTTATCAGATAATGGATTGATGTTGAGCTGCATACAGTCAAGACGTATGCTGCAGTCATGTTTAATCAGAACTGAAGGATTACTTGAACCATACCGGTATGTCTTGACAGCCCAGTCCTGTGATGCACTTTGTTGTAGAAGGCAAAAGCTGAATAGTACTAGAAGTCAGGCCCTTATACATAGCTCTCAACCCTCCCTTTTTTGCGGGAAACTCCCTTATTCCAATCCCGTTTCCCGCTGCTATCCCGGATTGTTGATATCCCTTAAATTTCCCAGATTTCAAAGGAAGCAGCTCCTCTCCCTCCCTGCCAGCCAGGGAGGCTCCTCAGCCGCGTTGCTCGGCTGCCAATAAGGAGTCTGAGACCGACTGGGGGCGGAGCTTGCATGCCTTGTGCATCCAGACCCTCACGCCCAACCAGACAGCCAGCCTGCCTGCCATCTACGCGCTCGCTCTTTCGCTCACCCGTTCGCGCACAGGCTCTGGAGCGCAGGGTGGTGAGGCTACTTGGTGCCATTGCACCGCCCTCGCAGCATCCCTTATTTTCAAATCTGAAAGTTGACAGCTATGCCCTTATACCATTGCAATATTGTGGACAGCAGTACTGCACCACAACTCATGAGAAAAGCACGATGGGGTTGGGAGAAGAGATTCAGTTATGAGAAATGACTGAGGCATCTTTCCAAACTGATGGAAAACTGTGACCATAAAACATGAGTACCATGCATCACGGTCAATTCATGCATATACACATCACTTTATTTGCATGCTGCCTTTCCATAGTTAAAACCGTTATCAAGGCAGCTTGCAACATGTAGCACATTACATAATTTCAAATGGAAGAAAGATAGTCGTAAGCAATAAAGAAAACGCATCAAAATGTACCCAAGCAATCTGAACAATTTCCACATTTAATCATAGTATGATCTAAAAATAAAGACACAAGAAATTGATATCAATGATGGCAACAAGCGATACCTCAACCCTAGAGCCTGTTCAGCAGCCTCAGCTTTTTACCTGTGTGAGGAGAAATGGTTCCTTCCATGCATGGGGCACATTTATAGCAGCAAACTGGCTTTGTTTCTGGCACCACCTTGTGGGATCCAGGTTGGCAACTTTCTGTACAGGTAGAACGAGGCTTGGTCTGAAGGGAATCAAGAAAACAAAGAGTGTTTGAGGAGTTTCTGCTTTGCCTGTAGATAATAAATCATTCTTATTCCGATGGACCTGTGTCTTGTGTAACTTGAATCTTACTCTCTCCTGTGATCGAAGAACAAGGCCTGTCCAAAAGACAAAAGACATTATTACAAAAGAATTTCAGAAATAGACTGTGTCAGGTTCCCTTATCGGTTGCTCAATAGTAAAGACCAAGTCCTTCTTGTCTTTCTATCATTTTATTGTGCAAAGTATGTACAGTGCAGAGCTCAATCCAAACATGACCGTCTAGTCACTAGCGGAATCCGGAAGTGCCCCCCTCCTGTTTTGGCGCCAACACCAGAGTCTCGGCACTCTAAATTGCTGCCTTCTCCTTCTACGTAAAGTAGGCATCGGAAACAACGTCTCCCTCTCTGAGTGGGTCTGCTGAGTGGTGCCAGGTCTCTCTGCATCTTCCTGGAGACCTCTCACTACCTGGCTCCCTCCCGATAACTGCTCCTCCCCAGAGGAGGAGCTTGCAGACTCACTCTGAGACGAATCCGTCGTCAACACAGGCTGAGGCTCTCTGTGGCCACTCAGTGCCGGACTGGCAGGGGTGGGCACATCCCTGACAGACTGGAAAGAGAAGTTGCTGCATTGCAACTTATTACCAAACTTAAAACCATGGAGAGACCTGGATTCTTATCTCATTATACACGATAAAGCTATTTTTAGCCACCTCACCCCTTGCTTTTTCCTGTAAGACCAATTGCAGTCGTTAACAGGTTTGCCACACCTATCAGCCAATCACCCATCTGAGTAATACTCCTCCCCACCCTCTCACTATATATAAGGGTCTGGTGACTTCTGTTTCAGTGTATCTGAAGAAGTGTGCATGCACACGAAAGCTCATACCAAGAACAAATTTAGTTGGTCTCTAAGGTGCTACTGGAAGGAATTTTTTTATTTTTTATTTTGTTTCACATACGTACATTAGTAATGGATATGACCTCCGCTATTTATAAGCAGCATTTGAACACGGTTTGACATGGAGTCCAAACTAGTTTCGAACAGTCTCTGTGGATTTTCGGATCCCTGTACCACACTTGAATCAGCGCCTGAAGGAGCTTCTCCATAGTCGTAGAGTCTAAAGCAGGGAGGCGACTTTGGCATATAGCCCACAAATTCTCAATGGGATTTAAGTCTGGGGAATTCCCTGGCCAATCAAGTACCTGTATTTGCTGCTCTGTCGTGAATTTCTTCACCACTTTCGATGTGTGACAGGGGGCTAGGTCCTGCTGCAATATCCCAGTACTGTCAGGATGCTTCTTTTCCAGCTCTGGAATAACTCTCTTTCGTAGAACCTCAATATATTGTGGCGAGCGCATCATTCCTTCTATTGGCTGCAGGCTTCTGACACCATAATAACTGAAACGTCTCCAAAATGTCTTCTTTTGTGGGTGCTTGATAGACTGATTAATTTATTAATCACCTTCTAGAGCCATGTTTCCCAACCTTGGGTCTCTAGCTGTTTTTGGACTACAACTCCTATCATCCCTGACCACTGGTCCTGCTAGCTAGGGATGATGGGAGTTGTAGTCCAAAAACAGCTGGAGACTCAAGGTTGGGAAACACTGTTCTAGAGAATCATCTCAAGGCGATTAAAGCAGCCAATGCATTTAAAACAAAGCCAAAACAATACACACTCATGGCAAACACCAATTTGTCATCTGGGAAAGCCTGTCAGAACCAAAATGTCTTCAATTGTTTCCAGAAAATGCAGAGCTTGACAGGAACGCCATTCTACAAGGACAGCCACATTTGAACTCGCAGGAGAAACTTTCTCACAAATTGCAAGGATCTCGTGGATCAATAAGGGATAAAAGGATTATTGTATCTGGAGAGGCTTCGGTTCACAGGGTCCTCACTTACTGTTTCCCCCCGAAAATAATACATACCCATAAAATAAGCCATAGTAGGATTTCTAAGCATTTGCACGATATAAGCCATACCCCGAAAATAAGACATAGCGACAGGCGGGCTATGCAGCGTACCAACGCGGAGCGGTTAAGAAGGACAGCAACTGACATAATAAAAATAAGACATCCCCCGAAAATAAGCCATAGTGTGTCTTCTTGAGGAAAAATAAATATAAGACAGTGTCTTATTTTCGGGAAAACACGGTAGCTACTACATTACACTAGCTTGTAAAATGTGAATACATTCCCCACCTTATTAAACCAGTTGGGCCACATGATGGTCTCCTCATGAATAGTCAGCTTTGGAACTGAGGAGGCTTGGGTCTCCAGCTTCCCCACTTTCACTCTTATGGCGGTTTCGTTAGGAAACGTGACCAAATTCACAATATCATAGCCAGCTACCAGCCCCCTGTCTTCATCAAAATACACTTCATCCATGGTCGTACTGTTGAAGCGGATGCTTCTCAGAAAAGGGTGAAGCTAGAGGAGCAATAATTTCAAGATGGGTAATTAAACTGTTTTATTTATTTCTTTTCATTTATGAATCACTTGCCATGAAGCAGCCCAGTGCAATTAACTATTTGAAAGTCCAAAATCTGTAGGAAACATTGGATGAGGGAAATTTCTGAAGCATGTGTAATACGAAACTTGGGTCTTGTTCTTTCATGTGGTAGTTCATATGCAACTACCATGACTATCTGCCTCAATGCACAGTTAGTGTGCCAAGATAAACCAAATAAATACATAGTGAGAGGTTTGAATGCTCCGACCCAAACTACTAATCTACAAAGGTGGTTTCCTTCTGTCTCTTTCCCTGTTTTGTCCTAGCCTCTTTCCTGTCAGCCGCCACTGGGATCGGGTCATTTGGCCAAATCTCCCTGTTGGTAGGACGCAGGTAGCGCTGTGGGTTAAACCACAGAACCTAGGACTTGCCGATCAGAAGGTCGGCAGTTTGAATCCCCGCAACAGGGTGAGCTCCCGTTGCTTAGTCCCTGCTCCTGCCAACCTAGCAGTTCGAAAGCACGTCAAAGTGTAAGTAGATAAAATAGGTACCGCTCCGGCAGGAAGGTAAACGGCGTTTCTGTGCACTGCTCTGGTTCGCCAGAAGTGGCTTAGTCATGCTGGCCACATGACCTGGAAGCTGTACGCCGGCTCCCTTGGCCAATAAAGCGAAATGAGCTCCGCAACCCCAGAGTCGTCCATGACTGGACCTAACGGTCAGGGGTACCTTTACCTTTACCTTACCCTGTTGGTAAGGTTTTCCCAGACATTTTTGCTGATTTCATGAAAATCTCCCTGGATACCAAAATGCTGCCCAATTCCCAGACGTGTCCAGGAAAAATCTGGATGTATGGCAGCCCTACCTATTGAGTTTGAACCCAATAGACCTGAGTGCCTTATGCCATATATCAGAGGTTTTGCTCAGGTAGCTCAAGAGTGGGCAGCAATGAGACCAACTTCCCAGGAGCTCCATGCCAATGGTGGGCAGGTCCAAAATAAAAGTGAGCATGGCCAGAGTGGGTGGGTGGAGTCCCGGCCACACACTCTTGCACCACACACAGTCAGATACTCAGCATGCACATTCACACATATGGATGTATAGACACAACACACATACTGAACACACCTACAATTTCTAGTGCAATATTGCTGGTTCTAAGTGGCAGTGGATCTTCAAAATCTCTTCCCCACCACATCCTTGTCTGGATCCTTTTAAGAGGTGATGCCAAAGCTTCAGCTTGCCACCTTCTGCATGCAAAACATGTGCCCTTCCAGTACAATGCAGCCCCTCAGTAGTGGGACGCTGCTTAAAGGGTTCCCAGAACCCAAGCAGAAGAAAATGGCGCATGACAACAACAAACACGGGCTATCCATTTCAGTTGACATTTCAATGGCTCTCACTCTTTCTCACCTGCCATGCCTCTATGTTCAGAAGATCCAGTCTGTCTTCTTCTGTGGTCATCATGCGGCTAGATACAGATGTGATCAGAGCATGGAAAGCATGTGCCGCAGTGTACACAGCATTGTACACATTGTAGCTCTCAGCAGACATACCATTCCCAAGCCAAGATGTTGGAATGCTTTCCAGCTTTCCGCTCCCCATGCATCTTTTCCAGGTTTTCCGAGACCATCTCTGGTTGGAATCAGAGCAGTCAAATGTGTCGGACCAAATACGATCAAGGAAATGCCCATCTTGAGTCAAGAAAAGGCCCTGGGATTTTGTCCGCTGGTTTGTTTGGATGACAAAAGACAAAGCTCCATGGAAGAATTTGACATCCCAGTATTGAAAAGATGCGCTTAAGGTGAAGCCCCACAGAGCTGTGGAGATCCAAACTTTCCCTATAGGAGCACTGAATTTTCTTTCAGTTCTGCTTAGGACATGAGGCAACAGAAACATTGAGTCAGAATCACCATAATAAACGATCACATTGGCTTTCCTCTGCATAATGTGTGCTCGGAAAACATTGTATGCTCTTCTTGGAATACGAATGTTAATAGAATATACTATTGGAATCTTGTATGTGAAGGCTACACAGATGCCATTCTCAATGAATGCTACCTTCATGGTTCTCACAAAGTGATCTCCACCATCATTATCTGGAGCAAATAGACCGACCCATATCCACCTGCAATGCAGGAGCAACTGGACTATCCCTGTGTATTGTGAAGTTTCCTTGGGGCTCATCCAGTAGGAAGAGGAGAACTGGGTATTATCACTCAGAATATGGTTGACAAAACCATAAGTGAGCTAGAAGGAAAGCAACAAATGCTTAGCATTCAATATAATCTGGACATTTGTTAGCCGAAAAATGGTTTCCACTGAAGAATGCAATGTTCCAAACATCTACTCAGCTCTAAGTTCTGTGTAATTTGACTGGACTTACTCCCATGTAAGTGAGCCTGGGGTGGTGGCAACCTGATTGACCTGCTTTTGAATCATTGTACATTTGGCTTCCACAATCTTATGCATAGTTAGCACACACCAGCACTATTGCAACATTGTTTTGCAGGCCCCATGCACATCATAATTCCCTCCCTACTGCCATTAGCAGCCAAGGATGGAGGAATTTTGAGCAGAATTGCATCCCGTCCCATCTTTTCCCAACCTCACACTATTCACATTTCCCATAGTGCTCTGAAGTGGCCTGATGAAGTGGCCTGATCAATATGGATTATCGTAGGAAATTCCAATAGCAGTTTCCACCTAAATTTCCCCAGGGGATTGCAGGAAATCTAAATGCTGGCTCCAACCAACCCATTATGGTGTTCTCAGTAGCACCATTGCTGCTCACTACCAGCTAAGCCAATCAGTACCACAGCTTATTGTGGAGGGGGATACTATACCAATGAATTTCTCCAACAAGGAGCTGACCCTGAGAAAAAGACTCCCTTTGCATCTCTATACATGTGTAGCATGGTTGGCAAGCTGTCTCCATACCTGAGGGACCTTGTAAACACCTAGCATGGTTGCCATCTGGAAGAAGGTTTCAAAGTCCCCTCCTTGAATAACAGCCAGGAGTTTTCCTTGCCTCCCGCACTTGAAATTAGGGACCATCCAATGTCTAGTAGAGAACAGGTCTATGGTGGCTTCATAGGCTCTCCTGACGCTGAAGCAGTTTTCATAGATGCTGTAGCCAAGGGTGATATTGGGTAAGAGCTCTGGCTTTTCATTGATCTCATTAATGGCAAACAGGATGGCCAGGACGTGCTGATAGTTTGTCTCCAGTATACTGGAATGAAAAGCAAATGGCATATCAACTGGTAAAATGGTATGTTCCAGTCCTGCTTCCTCCCCACCCCCACCCCCCCAAAATGCCAGTGACTATGAGTGACCTACTTGGAAGGAAGATCTGCAAACATGTCTATTCCACTAGTTTAAAAATGTACGAAGCAGACCTGAGCTTCGTCTTGTAGATGTCTCATGGCAAGAAAGACAAAAGCCCTGCCCTGGCTAGGTTAGGGTTTCTTTTTTATATATACTGTATTTTTCTGTGTATAACATGCCCCCATGTATAAGACTGTCAGCATTTACCCCACCTGGGGCAGGTTGTGAGACTGCCCCAAAGCAGAGCAAAGCCATGCGCTCATCCCCGGCTACATGAGTCCGGTGGCGTAGTCATAAGCGATTGTTCCCAGCGTGAAGAACAACACACACAAGCCATGAATAAGGCCAAACTATTTATTGTAGGAAAAGTGCAGAGAGAATATCTGCTGCCAGCTCAGTAAGTCAGAGCTGTGCATAACGCGTCCGGCATCTTATCGAGCCAGAAGAGAAAGTACAAAAGTATTGAGTACAATAGTACAATGAGACATAAACATCACATGGTAGAGAAAGCAGATAAGCCAGCTTTCTCACAGGTGAAATTTGTAAAAGTTTTGCAAATTTCATATGAAATGATAGTTGCCAAATTCTGTTGTTCATTATAGCACCATGTTAAATGTTCCAGGGTGGTAAGAAGAAATCTAGATATCAGTGGGTCTATTCCCTATTACTGCAATGCATTATATGTAGGGCTGCCTCTGAGGACGGTTCATAAACTTCAGCCGGTGCAGAATTCAGCGGCCAGGTTGTTCACCAGAGCAAGACAGTTTGAGCATATTACACCAACTGCACTGGCTACCGATTAGTTTCCAGGCCCAATTCAAAGTTCTGGTTTTGACCTATAACTCCTTAAACGGCTTAGAACCGCAATACCTCAAGGTATACAATGCCTCTTCCCATATGAACCTACCCAGACCTTGAGATCATCTTCTGAGGCCCTTCTTCGTGTGCCTCCTCCTCAAGAGGTCGGGAGGGCCTTTTCTGCAGTGGCCCCCCGACTGTGGAATGCTCTCCCCAGGGAAGTTCGCCTGGTGCCTTCACTATACACCTTTAGGTGCCAGGCAAAAACATTCCTTTTCAACCAGGCCTGCCTGACTTAATCTACATCCTATACCCTTTTTAAAAAATGCTGGCTCTTTTTCTTTGGGGGGGGGGTGTTATTGAGTTGTTGGTTTTGTTTTGATTTTATGTATTTGATATTTTATGTGAACCGCCCTGAGACCTTTGGGTATAGCGTGGTATAGAAATAATAATAATAATAATAATAATAATAATAATAATAATAATAATAATAATTAATTAATTAACTTTTTTCTCAATCATTATATACTACAACAGTGGGACAATGGGTTGCAGCATAAAGGCAGTTAAAATTAACCAAGTCAGGGTGATTACCTAAAATTAGATCTAAATACTGCTCAAAGACTGATCCGACAAAGACTGGATGACATTGATCTACAGCGAAATTACATGTTGGGGGGCGGGGTTTGTTCTCCTCAGAACATCGGTATTACCTTAACCCATCGCGTCCCATCATACCTCTCCTCCCTTTCTACTGCTGCCCATAGATTGGCCTTTACCAAAGCAAGGTTTAACGCTTTTCCCTCCAATGTCCTGAGACATAGATTTTCAAAGGGCCAAGCCTCTGCTATATGTGAATGTGACAAGGAGTCAGTGGAATCTCTCCAGCATATTATGTTTGCCTGCCCCTTGTTCAGTGTGCCACGGGCAAATCTGCTGGGATTGATAATACAGAAATTAGAGGGTACCCCAACAGAATTCCACCTTGCCCAAATCTTGCAAGATAAGGATACTCATATAACCCTGCAAGTGGCAAGGTACCTGGTCGCTGTTCTTTCCCACAAGCGATGCCAAGGATCACTACAAACTAGTTAAAGTTTAGTATGTTATCCCATTTTATTGTAAATACACATCTACTCTTATCTAGTTTTATTCTTTTATTACCATTGTGGATGACTGTGGTGTGTGTTATGTTATAGCGGCGGATGTACCCACCTTGTACAAGTTGTTATCTATGTGTTTTATTTGTATGGGCCTATGGCTGTAAATAAATATCTATCTAACCAAGTCAGGGGGGAAACTGATTTAGAATGCCAGCTAAATTTAGAGTTCACAAATGTAGACTTCACAAAGCGTCAGATGTTAGGAAGCTGGTGTATACTTCGTCCAGTTAAAGGTAGATAGCCGTGTTGGTCTGTCATAGTCAAAACAAAATAAAATAAAAAAATTCCTTCCAGTAGCACCTTAGAGACCAACATATACTTCGTCCAGTTCAGTATAATCAACACTGACGTAGTTGCTCTCCTGGATTTCAAGAGGGCTAGATCCTGAAGATGCTGGGGACTGAAGCTGGGGCATTCTGCATGCAAGGCAGATGCTGTTCTACTCAGCACATCCCTGCTCAATAGTTCCTGAAGGAAAAGGGCACCTCAAGAAACTTGGACTAGTACTTTGAAGCAGCTTCTTCTAAATCTCAGCAAACAGCAAAGAAGGGAAAACGATTTCGCAAGAGTAGGTGTTGAAAAACTGCAGCTGTGCCCAGAAAACTGGGACCATTGGGGCAGCTGCCACTCATAGCTATGAGTGAGTTGGTTACTACCCCCCAGCCACCTTGCAAAAAATATTTTGGAATTGAGGACCCGGGAGTCTGCAGCTCATGTAGAATCCTACAGGGGAGACCAGAACTAGCTGGGAAAAATCAAAAGCTAGCAACACTTACGGGAGGAAGTCGTAGACAGGGTCAGATGTGAAAGCATGTGTTGGATAGATAGCTGTCCTCAGCGGTATAACTCCAGTAATGAAGTAATCACCTGGTCTGTAATAATTATTTGGAGACATTCGTAGGCTCGAGATATCTGCATCTACACTCATCACTAACCCAAAGTGCAAATGAAACAATAACAGTGGCAGCATCATTTTAGGCCCAAGCATATAGTAGACACCCCCCTTTAATTGACTTTATTATACCAATAAATTTGTAGAGAGATCTGCCAAGAAAGAAATACAACAGCCTACAAGCCTCATCCTGTGTCTGACTTCAAAGTCTGTCATCTAGGGCTAATGGAGATGCAGTCAAACATCAGACCCACAGACCACCTCTGATTATCCAAGTCCCCATCCTTATTAGCCATATATATATCTCCCTCTATCCAAATTTGGTGGAAGAAATGATGGATAATTTTGGGTTCGAATTATTTTTATTTATTGATCATGCTCAAAAGTGACCTCTGGAAAAATGCTGTGGAATTCTGGTCACAGGGACACGAATCAATCACAATGATTTTGATAATTGCAGGGGGCGCATAATCACCTCTTTGCACGCTCTCTCTGAGGCAAATGGACAGGTGCGCGGCAGGAGAAAACATGTTTGCGAAAGTTCACCCAAGTCATGTCATGCTTTCCTATGGTAAAAAAGTTGGAGTTCTTGTTGCAAAATACACTGGAATAAATGTTACCAAGAACTCTGGCCACAAGTTTTAACAAAAGAATAAGTTTACTCGTGAGTAAATTCAAATATCATATCAATCCTGTTAGGAATTACAGCCTTAAACAAAAATAATAGTTTCACAAAGAAAAGTCTTTTGGAGGTTGAAGCAAGGGCTTCTGAGATGTGAATCAGATGTATGATGCGAAAACTGGAAACCAGGACAGGGCCCTGTTTCGGAGCAGATGCCTTTGATGTATTTTAATATTTGTTGGAAGCTGCCCAGAGTGGCTGGGGAGACCCGGCCAGATGGGTGGGGTACAAATAAAAAAATATTATTATTATTATTATTATTATTCAGCTGTCCTGGTTTCCAGTTTTCGCATCATACATCTGATTCACATCTCAGAAGCCCTTACTTCAACCTCCAAAAGACTTTTCTTTGTGAAACTATTATTTTCGAAAGACTATGCTTTCCTATGGGACAATTGAAAGGGTACTGAACTTGGACTATGTTTAGTGGAGCTGTGGGCGACTATCACCTGACCATAAGGTGTCATCTTGTATTTTGCCTACGGCAGAAAAAAATGCCTTTGGACAACCCTGGCAAGCGGTTTCCTTTGACACCACTGGCACCTGAAAAAGAAGGTTGTCAGTGTGCACCAAGGTGTCCAGTGCCTCTGCAATATCATCCGTTTAATCGTTATTGTCCTTAGAGAAAGAGGAGCTGAAAAACCAAGAGAAAGTATAACTACAGAGTCTAAATTGTGAGAACGACGTGTGAGACTGCGTTGCATCTTTACTGCTTCCATTGTGCAGAAGTTAAGAAGGAATTCTTTTTATATATATATAAATCTTTATTGGTTTTAAAACAAAAATACATATATCTACATACATCAGATCGAAAATAAGAAAAGAAAAAAAAGAATAAGGAAAAGTCAGAATAGAAGAAGTAAAGAATAAAGAATTTTAGATGACAACAAAAGAACATCAAGAACATTGTTTCAAAAAAATCCGTTTTTCAATGGTATACAATCATAAATAAAAGCAACTTCCAATTTTTCACAATGTATTTGTATTGTCATTTTTTTTGGTTAAGTTTAGAGGAAATAGGAAAAGACATAAGACCATTGCTTATGTACGGAACAACAGCAGCGAGGATTTTAGTGGCCAGGAACTGGAAAAGTGAGACAGTCCCAACAATAACTGAGTGGCAAACCCTGATGATAGAGTACCTTGAACTGGCAAAGATGTCAGGGAAAATGAGAGGGCTTACAAACCAGAAGGTATATAAAGAATGGAATATATTTTAAAAAATACTTAAATATATATTATCCAAATAATAACCTTTTAGTGGAACTGGGTTGATACTTGCAAAAGAAAAAAGAAATAAGTTCAAGACAAGAATGTAAAAGGATTAAAAGCAGTAATAAAAGAATGTGCGATAAGAAGGAATTCTTAACATACAATTTACATTTGGGGGTGGAGGATAAATAAATGTGAAGAACTTCACCCCTTTTCTTTCAAATTGAAGGCTTTTATCTGTCAAAATTGTTGCTATATTTATAAAGCACCAGTGCTGTAGATGAGAGTTTACAGCGTAGTATCACTGCCACAAAAAAACAGGTCCCTCCCTTCAGGACCTTCCAGTCAAATCTGAATGGACTGAAAATCTCTACCTGTCTACATTCCTTGTACGTAGGAGGAATAGAGAATTTCTGTAGTTTTGAGGAAGTGCAAAAACTGCAACACTTAATGTGGAGTGCTTACAAGGTGATAAAGACCCCCACCCCCATCACTTATAGAACAGAGCAGGTAGGCAGAGATCAGCAGCCTGGCTGCTGTTGAATCTAAACCTCTTTTTTGAATGCCCCCAAAACCAGCAGTTCCAGAGAGCCAGCGTGGTGTAGTGGTTAAGAGCGGTGGACTCGTAATCTGGTGAACCAGGTTCGCTTCCCCGCTCCTCCACATGCAGCTGCTGGGTGACCTTGGGCTAGTCACACTTCTCTGAAGTCTCTCAGCCTCACTCACCTCACAGGGTGTTTGTTGTGGGGGAGGAAGGGAAAGGAGAATGTCAGCCGCTTTGAGACTCCTTCGGGTAGTGATAAGGCGGGATATCAAATCCAAACTCTTCTTCTTCTTCTACATGGCATGTACTCAGAGACATTTCTTGGAAGGAAGATGGCTACTCCATGATAAAAAAAAAAGTTTTTGAAAAAGTCTGAAAGTCCACACACACACACACACACACACACACACACTTCTGAAATTTAGCTGAGGAATACATTTGACACAATCTTAATCTTTCCTTCTCATCATTAAGTGTGCCTTTGTATTCAAATCAGGCCTTAGGACAATGATGTAGCATTTGGGAAGGAAGATGCAACCCAGTAACCCAGCACTGGAAGCCAAGATGGAAAAGATCTGCACAGCCACCATGTATTTCCCCTTGGTGCTCAAGTAGGTTGGCACAAAGGAGACCCAAACACTGCAAAACACCAGCATGCTGAAGGTGATAAACTTGGCTTCGTTGAAACCTCCAGGGAGCTTCCTGGCGAGGAAAGCCACCGTAAAAGAGATGGCAGCCAGAAGGCCCATGTAGCCAAGGGCAGAGTAAAACATGGTGGTGGACCCTTCATTACACTGCAGAATTGTCTGTGTGACCTGGGAATCCATGTCCAGTTCTGGGAATGGGGGAGATATTCCAATCCAGGCAATACAGATGCCAAACTGAAAGACAGAACCAAAGAGGACAATGCCATTTGCCAAACTCTTTCCCACCCACTTGCTAATGCTGTTCCCTGGTTTTGTGGCCATGAATGCCAAAAACACAGTTATAGTTTTTGCCAGCACAGAAGAGACGGCGACCGAGAAGATGATGCTGAAGATGGTTTGGCGGAGAAGGCAGGTGACCTTTTGAGGCTGGCCAATGAATAGAAAGGAGGACAAAAAGGAAAGCAGGAGAGAAACGAGGAGGATGTAAGTGAGGTTTCGATTGTTGGCTTTAACAAGCGGAGTGTCTTGGTATTTAATGAAGATTCCCAAAATAGTACTTGTGATTAGGCACAAGAGTAGGGCAAAGAAAACCAAGGTAATCCCCAGTGGTTCTTCATAGGAGAGGAAGATTATAGTCTTGGGGATACATTGATCCCTCTCATTGTTTGAGTATTGATCTTCTGGACACTGATGACAATGATGTGCATCTGAAAGAAAACATTATTTTCGTACATCAAACCCCAGAAATTTCTGTATCATCAATATATTCTCTACCTAATGGAGCATTTTTTCTTTTTAGTAATTTTATTCAATATTCTGAATTGTACTGCAGTTCCTAAGCAACACCTCAGAGAGGAGAGGATGCAAGTAGATTTCCAGGTCTAGGGAATTCTGTCCAGGGGAAATAGCTGCTCAGTAGATAATGGGTTGCTACTGAAGTGAAAAAAGCCAAGATACATGGTGCAGCCACGTTGAAATCACAAGCTGAAACAATGAATACTTCAGCCAGTTGTCATGAAGGCCCGGTCCTGTTATGTGGTCTTCTGTGGAAGTTAAGAACTGAATAATACTGGAACTTAGGGCTGGGCAGCAGATTTGGCCAAATTGTGAACTGACTCAGACCAATTTGTGCCCTGTCCTGTTTAGGCTGAAGCAGCTACAAATTACTAAAGAGTGGGTCAGGTTTTCCTGAATCAATATGTAGCAGTTTGTGCTAACGGGTACCCCAATCTCTGAGAAATCCAGACAAACTGTCTCCAAACTGTTGCAATTATTAATTACAACACCTCATAAGGACAATGCCAGCGTTGGGAGAGCAGGAGTTAGAAGAAGTTTAGAACCTTACCCAGCACTCTCCAGTCACAGTGCTCGGCATGCGTGGGGAGGTGGTAAACACATTTTAAGTTCTCTTGGGAAATGGTTGGTGGAATTGGGTGAAATTTGTTCAACTTTTGTTGTTTCCTATCCTTTCCCAATCAATCCCAGTACAGGTGTACCTTGGGTTACATATGCTTCAGGTTACATATGCTTCAGGTTACATACGCTTCAGGTTACAGACTCTGCTAACCCAGAAGTATTACCTCAGGTTAAGAACTTTGCTTCAGGATGAGAACAGAAATCGGGCAGTGGCGGTGCAGCGGCAGCAGGAGGCCCCATTAGCTAAAGTGGTGCTTCAGGTTAAGAACGTTTTCAGGTTAAGAACGGACCTCCAGAACGAATTAAGTACGTAACCAAAGGTACCACTGTACCATCCTTTAAAAAGTTTGTTGTCTGTGTCTTAGTATTCCCCTACCCCTTCCAATTTTTACTCTAGTTTTAAAGTAAGGTTTCTTTACAGATGGGTTCAGTTTTCTGGTCTGTCTCAGCATTTAATCTTGTGTTTGTGTGTGGGTACACCGTCCAGCATATACAAAATTTGGCAAACTAATCCCCTCTGCAGGGGCTGCTGTGACTCAAAATTCCATATCTCTATTTTTTTTAAAGAAGAAATCAGTGGCCATTTTGGTTTTGCAGTGCAAGTCAATTGGCTTTTCAGGAGATTTGTATTTACTGGATCACAATCAGGATTATGAATCCAGTGCAGGTCTGATCAGGTCTGGAATGAATCAGGTCTGATCCAGATTTTTACAAGTCATGACTACCAATCAAATCAGGGTGAAGTCTATGCACAGCTTTTCTGCCACTGCAATTTTGTGGTTGGCAGTGTAGCACCACTGAAGCAACTCATGACAAATCTTTAAATTTCTTTCCAAATGTCTCTTTTCAGACCTAGCATGATTACATTCACAGTGAATCTGCTCTTCATCCCCCAGAGCCTGCTGTTCCTTCAAAGCTGTTTTACCTGTGTGACTAGAAATGGCTCCTTCCATGCATGGGGCGCATTTATAGCAGCAAATTTGTTGTCCTTCCGGCACCACCTTGCTGGATCCAGGCTGGCAGCTTTCTGAACATGTGGAATGGGGCCTTGTCTAAAGGGCATCAAGAAAACAAACAGTATTTTAGGAGCTCCTGCATTCTCCTGTAGGTACTATACCATTCTCCTCCTATGGCTCTGGGTCTTAGAAAACAAAAATCCCCCTTTGCTTCCTGGAGCAAGTGATGGACTAGATGGCAGAGTAACTGGATCAGATTCCGCATTCTTGCCTTAAAAAATGATCTATATCTATATCCAGTGCTTTTTTTTTCCTAAAAAAATGTTTAGGGGTACTCTCATTTTCCTTTGTTGTTGTTGTTCAGTCGTTCAGTCGTGTCCGACTCTTCGTGACCCCATGGACCAGAGCACGCCAGGCACGCCTATCCTTCACTGCCTCTCGCAGTTTGGCCAAACTCATGTTAGTAGCTTCGAGAACACTGTCCAACCATCTCATCTTCTGTCGTCCCCTTCTCCTTGTGCCCTCAATCTTTCCCAACATCAGGGTCTTTTCTAGGGAGTCTTCTCTTCTCATGAGGTGGCCAAAGTACTGGAGCCTCAACTTCAGGATCTGTCCTTCTAGTGAGCACTCAGGGCTGATTTCTTTAAGAATGGATAGGTTTGATCTTCTTGCAGTCCATGGGACTCTCAAGAGTCTCCTCCAGCACCATAATTCAAAAGCATCAATTCTTCGGCGATCAGCCTTCTTTATGGTCCAGCTCTCACTTCCGTACATTACTACTGGGAAAACCATAGCTTTAACTATACGGACCTTTGTTGGCAAGGTGATGTCTTTGCTTTTTAAGATGCTGTCTAGGTTTGTCATTGCTTTTCTCCCAAGAAGCAGGCGTCTTCTAATTTCGTGAGTGCTGTCACCGTCTGCAGTGATCATGGAACCCAAGAAAGTGAAATCTCTCACTGCCTCCATTTCTTCCCCTTCTATTTGCCAGGAGGTGATGGGACCAGTGGCCATGATCTTAGTTTTTTTGATGTTGAGCTTCAGACCATATTTTGCGCTCTCCTCTTTCACCCTCATTAAAAGGTTCTTTAATTCCTCCTCACTTTCTGCCATCAAGGTTGTATCATCAGCATCTCTGAGGTTGTTGATATTTCTTCCGGCAATCTTAATTCCGGTTTGGGCTTCATCCAGTCCAGCCTTTCGCATGATGAATTCTGCATATAAGTTAAATAAGCAGGGAGACAATATACAGCCTTGTCGTACTCCTTTCCCAATTTTGAACCAATCAGTTACTCCATATCCAGTTCTAACTGTAGCTTCTTGTCCCACATAGAGATTTCTCAGGAGACGGATGAGGTGATCAGGCACTCCCATTTCTTTAAGAACTTGCCATAGTTTGCTGTGGTCGACACAGTCAAAAGCTTTTGCGTAGTCAATGAAGCAGAAGTAAATGTTTTTCTGGAACTCTCTAGCTTTCTCCATAATCCAGCGCATGTTTGCAATTTGGTCTCTGGTTCCTCTGCCCCTTCGAAATCCAGCTTGCACTTCTGGGAGTTCTCGGTCCACATACTGCTTAAGCCTGCCTTGTAGAATTTTTAGCAAAACCTTGCTAGCGTGTGAAATGAGCGCAATTGTGCGGTAGTTGGAGCATTCTTTGGCACTGCCCTTCTTTGGGATTGGGATGTAGACTGATCTTCTCCAATCCTCTGGCCACTGCTGAGTTTTCCAAACTTGCTGGCATATTGAGTGTAGCACCTTAACAGCATCATCTTTTAAAATTTTAAATAGTTCAGCTGGAATATCATCACTTCCACTGGCCTTGTTGTCAGCAAGGCTTTCTAAGGCCCATTTGACTTCACTCTCCAGGATGTCTGGCTCAAGGTCAGCAACCACACTACCTGGGGTGTATGAGACCTCCATATCTTTCTGGTATAATTCCTCTGTGTATTCTTGCCACCTCTTCTTGATGTCTTCTGCTTCTGTTAGGTCCTTTCCACTTTTGTCCTTAATTGTGGTAATCTTTGTACGAAATGTTCCTTTCATATCTCCAATTTTCTTGAACAGATCTCTGGTTTTCCCCATTCTGTTGTTTTCCTCTATTTCTTTGCATTGCTCGTTTAAAAAGGCCCTCATTTTCCTACTCATATTGAAATACTGCTCCTCAATGAGGCCAAACTTAGATTCACAAAATGTTTAGGGGTATGTGTATCCCTGCGTACCCCCAGAAAAAAAGCACTGTCGCCTTCTAAATCTGGCCTGCGGATGGTTCCGGGAATCAGCGTGTTTTTACATGAGTAGAATGTGTCCTTTTATTTGAAATGCATCTCTGGGTTATTTGTGGGGCCTGTCTGGTGTTTTTACATGAGTAGAATGTGTCCTTTTATTTAAAATGCATCTCTGGGTTATTTGTGGGGCATGTCTGGTGTTTTTACATGAGTAGAATGTGTCCTTTTATTTAAAATGCATCTCTGGGTTATTTGTGGGGCCTGTCTGGTGTTTTTACATGAGTAGAATGTGTCCTTTTATTTGAAATGCATCTCTGGGTTATTTGTGGGGCCTGTCTGGTGTTTTTACATGAGTAGAATGTGTCCTTTTATTTAAAATGCATCTCTGGGTTATTTGTGGGGCCTGCCTGGTGTTTTTACATGAGTAGAATGTGTCCTTTTATTTAAAATGCATCTCTGGGTTATTTGTGGGGCCTGTCTGGTGTTTTTACATGAGTAGAATGTGTCCTTTTATTTAAAATGCATCTCTGGGTTATATGTGGGCATAGGAATTCGTTCATTTCCCCCCCAAAAATATTCTCCACCACATGGTCTGAGGGACGGTGGACCAGCCCATGGCTGAAAAAGGTTGCTGACCCCTGGTCTATATCATCTATATCAACACAGTAATCATACAGCATTATTATATTTAAATAGCAAATGTGAGGTTGCAGCTGAGACCAGCTTTTACATTCACTTCTAATTTGAAATGTAGATCTTCCAGCTCTTGGCTTGTGCTCTTAGCTACTACACTACAAGCATAAAACACAAATACACCCCCTACCTGGTTGAACCATTTGGGCCACACAGTGGCCTCTTCGTCCATGGTCATCTCTAGACCTGAGGACTCCTGGGTCTCCAACTTCCCCACTTTCACTCTTACGGCAGTTTGGTTAGGAAATGTGACCAAATTCACAATATCGTAGTCAGCCACCAGCTCCCTATCCTCATCAAAATGTCCTTGGTAGTACTGTTGAAACGGATGCTTCTCAGAAAAGGGGGGAGCTAGTAAGAAAGAGAAAGAGTCTCAACATCTGTAAATGAATTACCGTATTTTTCGCTCCATAAGACGGACTTTTTTTCCTCCTAAAAAGTAAGGGAAAATGTCTGTGTGTCTTATGGAGCGAATGTGTGGTCGATCGCTGGCTCCCTTTCCGGTCCTACCCCCTTGCCCAGACCTCCATTGTTGAATGTTCTGCAGACAGAAGCTGTTTGTTTCTTATGGGGAAAACAGTGGGGCAAGGGAAAGTCTGAATGAGCCCTAAGTGAAAGAAAATACTACATGAACACAAAACCTTAGAGTTGACCCCTAGCATTGATACATAAAATTTGATAAAAATTTCACCTACAATGGAGGAGGAGGAGGGAAGATGGCACCTGAAGCAAATCTCCTGTGAGCCTTGGCAGAGTGAGTAGGAGCTTTTAAAAATAATACACCTACAATGGATCTCTTTCCCTCTCCCTCTCCCTGTTACCTGCCATGGGTTTATGCTCAGAAAATCCACTCTTCTGTCTTCTGCAGGCATCATGTGGCTAGATACAGATGTGACGAGAGCATGGAAGGCATGTGCCACAACATAGACTGCATTATAAACATTGTAGCTCTCAGCAGACATTCTTTCCTCAAGCCAATGTGTGGGGAAATCTTCACGCTTTCTCTTCCCCATACATCTTTTCCAGGTTTTTCTTGACCATCTGTGATTGGAATCAGAGCAATCAAATGCTTCTGACCAAAACTGATCGAGGAAATATTCATCTTGAATCAATAGGTGGTCTTGGAATTTTGACCTCTTGTTTGTTTGGATGGAAAAGGACAATGCACCGTGGAAGGATTTGACATCCCAGAATGCAAAAGATGTGCTCAAGGTGAAACCCCACAGAGCTGTGGAGACCCAAACTTTCCCTACAGGGATCCGTTTTCCTTCTTCAATCTTGTTCAGTATGAATGGCAACAGAAACATGGAGTCAGAATCCCCAAAGTAAATGATCACATTAGCTTTTCTCTGTGTAAGGTGTGCTTCCAAATATGAAGATTTTCTGTGTAAAACATGAAAGTCAGCAGCAAATAGTTGTTGAATCCTATCTGTGAAGGCTACACAAATGCCGTTCCCAAAGAACGTTGTCTTCATGATTCTCAGAAACCAATCTCCACCATCATGCTTTGGAGCAATGAGACCGACCCACATCCACCTGAAATGGAGGAGCATTTTCACTATTCCCATGTACTGTTGAGTTTCCTTTGGGCTCATCCAGTAGGAAGAGGGAAACTGGGATTTATCATTCAGAATATTGTTGACAAAGCCATAAGTGAGCTAGTAAGAAAAGGAATCAATGTTTAGTGTGGGAAATAATGCTCAGACATTGCCAGCCTAAAAGGGCTTCTGCTTAGCTGCGCAACCTTACACATTTCACACTGAGTTCAGTTGAACTTACTCCCAGCTAAGTGGATACCAAATTATTGGCATTTCTTTCCAATCATCCTATGCTCAACTACCTTTGCAGAGCTGTTTCTGACGTACAGCCTTGCATCTGTGCTCTGGACAAACTTTCCCAAACCGAACTCGTTTGGCTCCATTTTTCTTGCTGACACACTGAACAATTGAGTTCTTACAGATGCAAGCCAGGTATTATGTGGCACCTGTAAAAATAAAGTTCAATTCTGCCAATCAAAGGGGCCAAGAGGAGACACGTGGAGTATGTCAATCTTGGAGGAAAACTGATCCCAAGAAAACTGAAGAAATGTGCATGCACACGAAAGCTCATACCAATAACAAACTTAGTTGGTCTCTAAGGTGCTACTGCAAGATTTTTGTTTGTTTGTTTGTTTGTTTCAACTACGACAGACCAACACGGCTACCCACCTGTAACTGGTCCCAAGTTGTTGAGGAAACAGCATGGAGAAGCAAATAACAATAAGAAAGTGTTATCTAAAATGTATAGACTATTACTTGACTGGGAAGTAAAAGATGAAGAGGTGCAAGGAGTTATGATTAAATGGGCAAAAGATTTTATGCATAACATACGGATGGATGCCTGGGAAAATTTATGAACCAGAAATTTAAAATTTACCGTGTGCTACACACTAAAAGAAAACTTTATAAAGATGTTCTATAGGTGGCATCTGACACCTAGAAAATTAGCAAAGTTGTATAAAACAACTCAAATAAATGTTGGAGGTGTAAGCAGGCAGAAGGAACAATGTTGCATATGTGGTGGGGATGTAAGAAAATTAGAAACTTTTAGGATAGTATCTATGAAGAACTGAAAAAAACGTTTAAACAAACATTTGTTTAAAAACAGGAAGCATTTCTTTTGGGTTTACTAACACCAGATATTCCAAGTGACAAAAGGAGGATATTCTTATATGCCACAACTGTGGCAAGAATGATTATTGCCAGAAAATGGAAGGGAGAGGAGATCCCAGCAAGAGTGGCAGATAAAATTATTTGAATATATTGAGCTTGCTAAAATGACAGAAATAATAAGGAATCGAACAACCCAAAAGTTCAGTAAAAATGGGAGTGTTATAGAATTTACTTTAAAAAAATTGTTCCCAAGTAAAACCTTTATTATGCTTTGATTAATTTTTGCAAAATATAGAACAGTTACTATAAATAAATCATATAATACCAAGAAATGAGAAACATATAAAGAAGCCAGCTAAGTAAGGAAAAATATGACTTGTATTGAGGTGGACGAAAGTCACCTCAAAAGATTAAAATGTTAATGATTGGTAATTTAGAATATTAATTATTGGTAAATGGTGGAGGAAAAATGTTTATGTTGTAAATATGTTTTTTTTAAAAAAGTTTTTGTTTAACTTTATTTTTGGTGTGTAGGTTGGATTTTTTTTTCCTTTTGGATTTCTGTAAGAGGCAAAACTCAATAAAAATAAGAAGCAACACACACACACACACACACACACACACACAATATGAATTCTCCCATTTCACTTTGTTAGATACTACTTGTGGAGGGTATGCTGATGTGTGACTTGCAATGCAGCCTGCCTATATATATATATATATATATATATATATATATATATACATATTTATACATATACATACATACATATATATATATATATATATATATATATATATATATATATATAATCTAGCACAGGCATGTCCAACAGGTAGATCGTTATCTACTGGTAGATCACTGGACGTCTGCGGTAGATCACTGGTAGATCATTGCCCCCCCAAGAAGCTGAACAACTGTGGCACCCCTAAAAAAAGCTCAACAGTTTACCTCCTCCCTGAAAGAGCTCAACAACTTTGACCTGAACCCCAAAAAGGGGATCTACTCTGTGAGTATATCGCAGTCTCTTGGGAGCTGGCCACCCCTGATCTAGCACAATGAAATAAGGAGACATGACCACTTGCATTTGGGTCAAATCAGGCCAAAACTTTATTGATTACAGATGGAAGAGGTTTGGCATTGTAGGAAACTAAAATGGCAGCTTCCACTTCAATTTCCGAAAATGCCCCGGAACATTACAACATTAGGGGAATTTGAGGGTATAGCAAGAAATGTAAACGGTGGCTCCAATGTACTCTGGGCCTCACAGCAATGCTGCTGCTGCCATCCACTGCTGCCCAGTGCCAGAACTCATGTGATTCTGCTTTGATGAGAGATGTCTCTCAAGCTGACCCTAAAGAGATCCTTCAATACCTGTGCATGCCTGTCATGTTTGGCAACCTGTCTCCATACCTGAGGGACCTTGTAAACATCTAGCATGGTTGCCATCTGGAAAAAGGTTTCAAAGCCCCCTCCTTGAATAACAGCCAGGAGCTTTCCTTGCCTCCCACACTTGAAATTAGGGACCATCCAATGTCCAGTAGAGAACAGGTCTATGGTGGCTTCATAAGTATTCCTGACGCTGAAGCAGTTTTCATAGATGCTGTAGCCAAGGGTGATATTGGGTAAGAGCTCTGGATTTTCATTGATCTCATTAATGGCAAAGAGGATAGCCAGGGCATGCTGGTAGTTCCTTTCCAATATTCTGGAATGAAAAGCAGTTGGAAGGTTTCATATAATCATAACTGTCAGGTCCTGTGGTGCTTCATAATACCAGAAGAGTATGGAGAAATCTTGTTCTATAATTCTCCATGGCTTAGTTACCGGTATATCTCTGATTAAAGTCTCAACCAACAAGCAAGCAATATGCAACCATCTATATATACAAGAAAAGGACAGATCTCATATATATAGTAGTGTGGCTAATTGGAGCTATATCAGTTTCCCCGAAACTTTAAGATACTGCTCCATTTCTTCAAATACTAAAAAAAATGCTGTATTTGGAACATTTATAAAAAGAACAATCCTTTAGAGAATGCTTCCCTCTGCCTTCCCCGCAAAACATGGCAAGCCAGGAAAGAGTTAATAAACTATTAATAAACTATTAATAAACTCCATTGATACCCACAAGCATCTATCAAGTTCAATCTACATATGATTTCTCACCAAGGTATTTAAAGGGATTTATAGATCAGATGGAAATTATGGTGATTTCTGCATTGTATGATTAATATCTAGCAATTTATGGGGTGTTTTCTGTTCATATTATACCTGGATTTCTTTCCAGTTTTAATCTCTATAAATCAGTACAACTGATTATGTCCTACTGAACACAAAGGAACTTACTTCTGAGTAAACAGTCACAGTGAGATTTACTTCCACGTACAGATGGGAGAGAAATTGTATTGTGGAAAACCAAACTTGTAAATAGGAAAAGGAGAAAGTGAAATTGTCAGGCTCACTCAACCCTATTTCTAAGAACACTGTAATCAAGTTAACTCTCTGTGACTTCTTTTCAAATGCGTTGCCGTGTAGAGTCCTTCTGATCAGGATTGTGGCCAGCCAATCATGCCCCTTTCCTGGATATGCCAGTCGATCCCTCCAACAGTCTTACCAACAGTACTCTGCCTGCATTCTGTGTCCACTAAGCCTCCCATAGATTTTTTTCCTTTAAAAATAAAATGTGTTTTTCCAAATGTTGGGATTCACCCAAGCCTTCCATTATGTCTAAATGATGTTGCTTTTTCTATATAAGAATCTACACTCAGAGAATGAGTTCCCTATTAGTACAAACCTCAAAGCAGTTTACAGGGACGGGCAGTTGCATGGAAGATCAGAATTGGCTGAGGACAATTAAAAGCTAAGAGCAAGCAACACTTACGGGAAGAAGTCGTGGACAGGGTTAGACCTGAAAGCATGTGTCGGGTACACAGCTGTCCTCACAGGTATAACTCCACTAATAAAGTAGTCTCCTGGTCTGTAGTAATTATTTGGAGACATTCGTAGGCTCGAGAGATCTCTGGGTCTGTTCATTGCTAACCCCAAGTGCAAATGAAGCAATAGCAGCAGCAGCAGAGTCATTTTCGGCAGAAACAAACAAGCTAGAGGCACCCTCCAATCTGCAAAGAAAAACAGAATCGCCTTGGAAGCCTCATGCTATGCTTGACTTTGCAGAGGAAGGTGCCAAGTCTGGCTCACGTGTTAAAGGAGATGTAATGAAACATCAGACTTGTCAGACTATGTCTGTTGGTCTAAATCCCAGCCCTCATTCTTACTAGCCCACTAAATATATTCATGTTGCTCTCCTTCCAATTTTGGAGCAAGAAATTATCAGTGATTCTTGGTTCTGTGGTGGTGGTGGTAGTAGTATTGACCTCAACAGTCACCTATGGAAAAACCCTGTTGAATTTGGGTCACAGGGACACAAAATCAATCACAATGATTTTGGTAATTGCAGGGGACATATAATCACCTCCCCAAAGTTGTACACTTTCTCTGAGGGTACTCGCGCAGGTGCACAGCAGAAGAAAACATATCTGCAAAAGTTCAGCCTGAGCTATGTCATGCTTTCTGGTTAAACAATTGACAGGGCAGCAAACTTGGACTACTGTTTAGTGGAGGTGTTAGTAACTTTGACTCTCCAGACTTCTTTCATACAATATACGTATGTCCTCTTTATTTTTCTTTGTGGTCCTTCTTCACCCTTGATGTTCCAGATTCTGGAGGGTGCTCAGCTCTCGAGGTCAAAGGAGCCTTTAAAAGGCGGTGTCTGGTTTGCACGAGAAATGAAAAGTTAACCCAGTGTTTCTCAAACAATGATCTGGGACTGAATTGTCCCAGGCCTGGTTTTGGTATAGAAACTGCCTCGATTGGCCTGTATGATGACTTCTGCTGGGAGAGAGAGGGGGGAGCATGTCCCAGTTAATCATTCTTGATCTCTCAATGGCTTTCAATACCAAATGTGCTCTGCTGGAGCAGCTGTCCAAGTTGGTGGGCAGCACTGCTCTGTGGTGGTTCAGGTCCTACCCGGATGGTCATTTTCAGAGAATGGTGCTTGGGGCGTATTTTTGACCCTGTGTGTGGCCCTGTGGAGCCTCCAATGTGGAGTTCCACAGGATTCAAGTTGATCACTCATGCTGTGCAAAATGAACGTGAAACCTCTGAATAGGGTCATCTAGGGCCGTCTTTAGCAGATGCGGCGCCGGGCTGCAAATATACGCTCAGCACCCTCAAATTACCACGGATGGGGGGGGGCAAAGCTGTGCACTGCCAGCCATGGGGGTGTGTGCAACTCTCCTCCATGTCGCTGCGGGAGATCAATCCCCACAGAGGCTTAGGAGGAAAGTTGTGCGCCAGCCAGCCATATAGTTGGCGGGGCGCAGCTTTCATCCTAAGCCTCTGCAGGGATCGCTCTCCTCCCACGGAGGCTTGGGAAGGAAGCTGCACGCCCAGCCACCATATGGTTGACGGGGCGCAGCTGGCAGGCGTGCAGGGAAAAGGGAGGCCGTCGGCAAAGCTGCGCAGCTCCCCCACTCGCTGGGGCGCCCCTGAGAGGCCAGCGCCCTGGCACAAAGAACCGCTAAGCCATATGGGAAAGACGATTCTGGGGTCATCAGAAGTTTTGGAGCACTTTTGTCAGCAATATGTTGATGACACACTACTTTACATCTGCAGGTGTGACACAGGAAATGGTAGATCAATGTCTTGCTTAGCATTTGACCGGATGAGAGCCAATAAATTGATGCTTAATCCAGACCAGACTGACACAGTGTTAGTGGGTAGTTCCCTAGATTGGATTGATGGGTTGTGGCCTGTTCTGGATGGGGTTAAACTACGCCTGAAGGAGCAGCTCCATAGCTTGGAGCTACTTCTGGATCCTTTATGGTTGCATGAGGCTGAAGGGACCTTGGTGGTGCCTTCCACCAGCTTCTATCAGCTTCAGCTGGTGTCCCAGCTGCACTGCTACCTGGATGGAGATAGCTTAACTTCCATTGTCTAATCTCAAGGTTAGACCACTGCAATATGCTATATGTGAGGCTACCTTTGAAGGTTATTCAGAAATGGATGCTGGTGCAAGATTCAATTGCCAGATGTCAGGAGTGCAGGTCCCGGCTTGATAACACAGTAAGTGTAGGTAATTAAAAAGGAGGATTAAAAAAAAATTAAAATTAAAAGGTAATTAAAAAAACAGATAGCTTCGGTCGGCTCTAACAAATCCTCCGACATTATCACTCAAGATGACCCTTCTGAAGACTCCTTCCAGTTCCTACAGAAGATATTGAATCTTTGCTCCTTACATCTCTTGTTTTGCTTCCTGTCTAGCAGCCCTCCCATTCGCTGACTCTTCGGACTTATTGGATCAGCTCCAATATCTTCCTATTCCGCAAGACTGCCTCTGTGTCTGTTTGCGCCTGTTTGAGCTTCCTGAGAGCTTTGGCTGTGTTCCAGCCCACTCTCAGCTGTTTCCTTGGCAATTGGCCATCCAAGGTCAGAGGTTGTCGGCGCTGGCAGCTCTGGCCTCTGCTCAGCCTGCGTCAAATCTAAACCTCTCTGTCCCTGCCCGTATTCTGCAACTGGCTGTAAAGTTCCACTTGGAGCTGGCTCATTCCTGATACCAGATTGTTGACTTGGGCAGGGCAGTCTGAACACAGGACACCACTGCCAGCATGACTGCACTAGCTATCAATTAGTTTCCAGGTTCAATCCAAAGTGCCAGTTTTGACCTATTAAAGCCTGATGTAGCTCAGGACCCCAGCACCTCAAGTACCACCTTTGCTTGTGTGAACCAACCCAGACCCTGCAAACATAATCGGAGCCCAGCATGTGCCCCCTCCATAGGATGTTTGGAAGGTGACAACCCCAAAATCAGGCCTTTCAGTGGTGGCCCCCTTCTTGCGAAATGCTCTCCTTGTGGAGGCATGTCTGGCACCATCTTAGACATCATACAGTGATGTTTCTCTTTACTCAGGCTTTTGGCCCTTAATTTGTAGGGTTTCATTGTGGCCTCTTTGAGTAAGGTAAGCTCTGCAAGTCCTGCTATTGTCTCTACAGTTGTGTTTTTAGCTTTTTATTTAGCTTTTAATGGGTCACTCTGTGAGAAAAGCTACTAACAACAACAATTTATTAAATTTATTAGTCACTTTTTTGCCACGGCAACTTGAAGCGACATACAATATTGTGAGCAAAAATAAAATACAATCTCCCTTGATTTCAAATAGGCTCAGAGTCCCTTAAGAGGCTCTCTAGTCAGTCAGAGATGAAGTGAAAGAAAACCGGAGGTTCCCAACCAAGTATATCTGAAAGCCTTGATCATTTGTTGATCTGCTGCAACTAGAGATTTCTCACCTCAAAAAAGAAGAACCCCAATCACAAGTGTGTCAAAGATTTTGAATGCTTGATCGGTGTCCAAAGGGCCACCCATATAATTGTCACAGAAACGTCACTGAAAGCCACAGCCTTGAGTCTTCAGGAGAAGTTTCCCATGATAATAATAATAATAATAATAATAATAATAATAATAATAATAATACACACACACACACACACACACACCACCCATATGGGCGGCTTCCAACAAAATATTGAACAACAAAATATTGAAATACAATAGTGCCTGGAAGAGTTTTCAGAGGTCAACTAGGGACTAACATGGCCTTGGTCTTGCTCAGTGTTTCTGTTTTATTAACATTTTATTGTAATAAAGTCACATTTTAATGATAAACCTATGCTTTCCATTGAAATAATGAAAGTAAATGAAAGTATCCCTGCTGCATGTTTGACATTATACCCAGAATGCCCCTAGAAACAACAGTAGACAGTTCTCAGGGGGAATTGCTCTCAGGAAAAATGGCTGTGTCATACTAAGGTTTTTAATGTGTTTAAAACACCCCCACACCCCAAATATCTGAATTCATTGGCTCCTCATGTGTGCCTATGAAACGGTACTGGGGCCTACATTTTAGACAACCCTAATTTTTCCTTTTCATCATTAGGTGCTCCTTTGTATTCAGATTAGGCCTCAGAACAATGATGTGGCATTTGGGAAGGAAGATGCAACCCAGGAGCCCAGCACTGGAAGCCAAGATGGAGAAGATCTGCACAGCCACCATGTATTTCCCCTTGGTGCTCAAGTAGGTTGGCACGAAGGAGACCCAAACACTGCAAAACATCAGCATGCTGAAGGTGATAAACTTGGCTTCGTTGAAACCTCCAGGAAGCTTCCTGGCGAGGAAAGCCACAGTAAAAGAGATGGAAGCCAGAAGGCCCATGTAGCCAAGGGCACAATAAAACATAGCGATGGACCCTTCATTGCATTGCAGTATTATCTGTCTGACCTGCGAGTCCATGTCCAGTTCTGGGAAGGGGGGAGAGATTCCGATCCAGGCAATGCAGATGCCAAACTGAATGCTGCAACAGAAGAGGACAATGGAGTTTGCCAAACTCTTTCCCACCCACTTCCGGATGCTGTTCCCTGGCTTCGTGGCCATGAATGCCAAAACCACAGTTATAGTTTTTGCCAGCACAGAAGAGATGGCGACTGAGAAGATGATGCTGAAGAGGCTTTGGCGGAGAAGGCAGGTGACCTTTTGAGGCTGGCCAATGAATAGAAAGGAGGACAAAAAGCAAAGCAAAAGAGAAACGAGGAGGATGTAAGTGAGAGTTTGGTTGTTGGCTTTAACTAGTGGAGTGTCTTGGTTTTTAATGAAGATCCCCAAAACAGAACCTGTGGTTAGGCACAAAAATAGGGCAAAGAAAGCCAAGGTAAACCCCAGAGGTTCTTCATAGGAGAGGAAGACTGTAGTCTTGAGGATACATTGATGTTTGTCATCGTTTGAGTATTGATCTTCTGGACAATCATGACAATGATCTGCATCTGAAAGAAATCAATAATTTAAGTACATCAAATGTCAATAATTTTCCTTATTATCAAGAATCTCCCTACATAAATGTGGCAGCTTGATTTGCTTTTGTGTAGTTTTACTCAACATTCTGCCTTTTACTTCACATCCTGCCCAACATCTCAAACAAATCTAGAATGGCGGTAGGCTACCAGAACCTGTCAGATCTATAGAATGAGGAGCATCGCTGAACACCAGGAGAAATAGTTACTCATCAGGAATTGCTTTGAATGAATTGGTTCAGCTGAACTAGCTCAAAAATATCTGAATAATACAGTTGTCATAATTGTGGGTGAATTAATGATACATTAAGGGATGCGGGTGGCGCTGTGGTCTAAACCACAGAGCCTAGGGCTTGCCGATCAGAAGCTCAGCGGTTCGAATCCCCGCGACGGGGTGAGCTCCCGTTGCTCGGTCCCAGCTCCTGCCAACCTAGCAGTTCGAAAGCACATCAAAGTGCAAGTAGATAAATAGGTACCACTCCAGCGGGAAGGTAAGTGGCATTTCCGTGCGCTGCTCTGGTTTGCCAGAAGTGGCTTAGTCATGCTGGCCACATGACCCAAAAGCTGTACACCGGCTCCCTCGGCCAATAAAGTGAAATGAGTGCCACAACCTCAGAATCAGTCACGACTGGACCTAATGGTCAGGGGTCCCTTTACCTTTACCTTTAAGTTCATTCTAGACTAGAACTTTGAACAATTTATAGTTTACCCTCATGTTGAACCCCCGCTGCCCCCGTACTCTTAGCTTTCATTACACTTAGCTTTCATTAAAAGAAAGAAGTGAATTGGAAATCCCTTTAACAGTTTCCTGGCTGGTACATATTAAACAGGGTAAACCATCTTGGTTGTAAGTCCTGGAGGACCTGCTCCCCACCTTGCAGACCTTTTCCCACCTGGCCTGAGAGGATAGGTCCCTAACTGACTCCAGCTACAAAAGCTGAGGCTGCTGAAGAGGCCAGAGGCCATCTTGGCTGTGAGTCATGAAGGATCTGCTCTTTGTGAGCTAAACAAGTTCTCTTGATTGAACGTGAAGTGGACCAGCTCATTTTGAAAAAAAGGATTAACTTGAACTGAAACCAGTTCCTTTTAAAAATGAACTTCCAAAGCAATGGCCAAGAAATGTGGTGCAGCGATGTGTAAATCGGAGCAGGAACAATTGGGGGGGTGGGGGGACTAAAAAGAATTCTTCAGCCAATGGTCTGGAAGGCCCAGCCCACTGATGTGTTTTACTGAAATAGTGAAAAATGGAATAGTACTAGAAGTCAGCATTTTAATACCATTGTAACAACTCGGGACGAAGCATGATTGGACAGAAAAAGAAATGTGGCTGTGGCAAAATGACCAAGATGTATTTTTGTGCCATTGAAAGACCGCAGCCATAAAATCTGAAGACTGTCCTAAGGCTATGCATTGGATTCAAATGAAGTCCTGATTCAGGACATGGAAATGTGGGGCTTGAGATAAATTGGGTTGAGACAGCCACTGATATGGCCCATCCAGAGCAACCCAGGGCCTGGGTGGGTGGGTGGGTGAGTAGGGGTCTACAACCCTATTATGGTCAATAGCCTTCACAGACTACATGCTGTTTAGTGGCTTGAATGGGTGAATGTGGTGCAGCAGAGGCTTTCTGAGAGTACCTAGCAGGGGAATAAGCTATAACTTCGGTCTCTTTGGGGCTACATTGTATTAGGCAAATTATTGCCCTGAAACTGATTCTCAAGAACTAAAGATTAAAAATGTAAAGGTGTTGTGAAAAATCAGCACCTTGATGTTCTGGATCTCCGTTTTGCAAATCGTTCCGATTGTGCCAGAATTCTTTTCTGACCTAGCTTGACTACTTTCATTTTGAACCTCCTCCTCTGTCTCCCAGGGTCTGCTGTTCCTTCAAAATCATTTACCTGCATTGGTAGAAATGGTTCCTTCCACACAAGGGTTGCAATTATAGCAGCAAATTGGCTGTCCTTCCGGCACCACCTTGCTGGATCCAGGTTGGCAGCTTTCTGTACAGGTAGAACGAGGCCTTGTCTGAAGAGCACCAAGAAAACAAATAGTGTTTGAGGAGTTTCTGCTTTGTCTATAGGCACTAAACCCTTCTACAGCGATGGAAACCCAAACAAAATATATCAGAACATAAGAGCATGTGACATCATTCATTTTGAGTTTTTAAGGTACTGCAAAGTACTTGTTAAAAATGATCAGCATAGTATCTTATTCCAGCATTATTATCTCAAAATAACAAATGAGAGGTTAAGGCTGATGTCAGGAGTCTAGGTTCCGGGCTTGATAACACAGTAAACGTAGGTAATTAAAAAGGAGGATTTATTGCAAAAGCAAACAGATAGCTCCAGATGGTTTTAACAAAGCTGCCAACATTATCACTCAAGATGACCCTTCTGAAGACCCCTTCCAGTTCCTACAGAAGATATTGAACTTTTGCACCTTATGTCTCTTGTTTTGCTTCCTGTCTAGCAGCCCTCCCATTCACCGACTCTTCAGACTTATTGGATCAGCTCCAAACTCTTCCAATTCCGCAATACTGTCTCTGTGTCTGTTCACACCTGTTTGAGTTTCCTGAGAGCTTTGGCTCACAGTTGTTCCCTTGGCAACCGGCATTTCAATGTCTGGGGGAGTCGGCACTGGCCACTGTTCCATCTGCGTCAAATCTAAACCTCTCTGTTCTGCAGCCAGCTGTAAAGTTCCACTAGGAGCTGGCTCATTCCTGACAGCTGAGATGAGTTAATTTGTTCATTGTTCATTTGAACTTGAGATCTCCAGGATCACTGCTCACTTTCTTAACTACAATTATATCGGTTTGGGGGTGTTTTCTGTTTTGTATTGGTTTACAAAGGATATATTCCCCACCTGATTAAACCAGTTGGGCCACACTATTGCCTCCTCGTGAATAATCAGCTGTACACCTGAGGAGGCTTGGGTCTCCAGCTTTCCAACTTTCACCCGTGAAACAGTATTGTTAGGAAACACAACCACATTCACAATATCATAGCTGGCCACCAGCTCATCTTCATCAAAATATATTTCGTCCATGGTAGTGCTGTTAAAGCGGACAGTTCTCAGGAAACGGTGAAGCTGAAATGAGAGGCAGGGAGAGAAGGCCAACATTTGCAAAATGGGTAAAACAATTATATCCATTCCTCTTTTCATTTCTAGTCTTCAACCTTTCTATTTCCCCAACCACTGCCCTAAAACTGATGCAGTATGGCAGTGGCCTCAGCTTGAATGTTGAAATCACCCAGAATTATTATCCAGGGTTCCTTCAGAACCATGCTGTAAACTGTGTCAGAGAAGCTTTTGGGCAGATGAGTGGGTGGCACACCAACAGCATCCCTGACCTGTCTCTCAGACCCAGCATTAGATGCAGGCCCTGTACTCCTATTCCAAGGCAGAGAGGGGTTTCCTGGAGAGGGAGAACAAACTCCCATTAACCATGGCAACCTTTCCTCCGCACCCAGGTAGCCATGTAACCAACCCAAGTCTCAGTAATGCACCCCAAGTAAGTGTCCCCACTCTTCTTCTTCTTCTTCTTCTTCTTCTTCGGCACTCACTCGTAGCTGAGTAGGATTGTCTTTCATAAACACAGTTTTAACAAAACAAAATAAAATAAAAAAATTCCTTCCAGTAGCACCTTAGAGACCAACTAAGTTTGTTCTTGGTATGAGCTTTCGTGTGCATGCACACTTCTTCAGATATCTGAAGGGATGTGCACATTGCCCTCCCCTTCCCCGCTTTTTCTTTCTTTCTCCACAACAACCCTGTGAGGTAGATGGAACTAAGTTATTATATGTACATAAGCAGGAGTTCTTGCCTGCCTTTCAACACTTTAAACAGCGTCTTCTCCTAAAGAATCCTGTGAACTGTGGTTTGTTAAGGAGAGTTGTTAAGAGACATCCATTCCTCTCACAGAGCTACAATTCCCAGGCTGTTTTAACAATCTATCCCTCTGCTGAGGGAATTCTGCAAATTGTAGCCTTGTGAGGGGAATAGGGGTTCGGTCCCAGCTCCTGCCCACCTAGCAGTTTGAAAGCACATCAAGTGCAAGTAGATAAATAGGTACCACTCTGGCGGGAAGGTAAACGGCATTTCCGTGCGCTGCTCTGGTTCACCAGAAGCGGCTTAGTCATGCTGGACACATAACCCGGAAGCTGTCTGCGGACAAACACTGGCTCCCTCGGCCTATAGAGCGAGATGAGCGAGCAACCCCAGAGTCGTCCGCGACTGGACCTAACAGTCAGGGGTACCTTTACCTTTACCATCCCTCAGCACCCCTAAAAAACTACAGTTCCCATGATTCATTGAGGGAAGCCATGACTGTTAAAGTGGTACAGGAGTGCTTCAAATCTATGGTACACAAATGGCCCAAGTGAAAGAAAACGGTGTGTGACAACAACAAACATGTTCTTGCTATTTCAGTTGTGATTTCAATGAATCTCTCCCACTCTTACCTGCCATGGCTCTACACTCAGAAGGCCCGGTATGTCTTCTTTTGCAGTCATCATGTGGTGAGATACAGGTGTGATCAGAGCATGTAAGGCATGTGCCACGACATAGACAGCATTATAAATATTGTAGCTCTCAGCAGACATCCCACCCGTGGGGAGGTTTCCCCTCTGCATGCACCTTTCCCAAGTTTCCCTTGACCATCTGTGGTGGGTGTGAGAGCACTCAAATATGTCTGGCCAAACACTATCAAGTGAATCCCAATCTTCAGTCAAGAAAAGTTTCTGGGATTTTATCTTCTTGTCCGTTTGAAAGACAAATGACAAAGCGCCATGGAAGAAAGTCATATCCCAGTATGTGAAAGATGTGCTTAAGGTGAAGCCCCACAGTGCTGTGGAAATCCAGACTTTCCCTACAGTGGCATTGCTTTTTCTTTCAACTTCCTTCAGCCCGTGTGGTATCACGAACATTGATTCGGAATCGCCGTAATAAATGATCACGTTGGCTTTCCTCTGAGTCAGATGTGCTACGCAACTTAAAAGTGTGTCTTTTGGAACATTCATGTCAGCAGAAAATATCCGTGGGATTGCATATGTGAAGGCTACACAAATAGCACTCCCAAAGACCTCGGCCTTCATGGTTCTCACAAACTGATCTCCGCCATCATTGTCTGGAGCAATGAGACCGACCCACGTCCACCTGAAATGCAGCAGCAATTTCACTATCCCCTTGTACTGTGGAGCTTCCTTGGGGCTCATCCGGTAGGAAGAGGGGAAATGGATTTCATCACTCAGAATATTATTGACAAAACCGTAAGTCAGCTAGTAAGGAAATGGAAGATTGTTTAGTGTTGGAAATAACATTGCTAGCCAACAATGCCTTCTACTAAACAGCACAATCTCACACATGTCTGTCTACTAAACAGCACAATCTCACACATGTAAAGTCCCACTGAGTTCAATCGGACTCATTCCCAGGAAAGTGGGTATAGGATTGTTGATATTTCTTTCCCATCAATATACATTTGGTTCCCCTACAGAACTGCCTCTAGTGACAAATATTCCACTTTTAGAGTACAACATAGTGGCATCTGGGCTATGTACAAACTTTTGCTGCATTTTCCACTTGAATATTGTTTTCATTTCCCACCATTGGCCTTCATTTTACAATGGTGATAGAAATTACCAATTTTCTCAACTTTTATTGGAGTTGGACATTTTATCCTCCTGACACAATCTTGCTGCACACATGGCCCAAACCAAGAACTCAATGGTGCTTGCTTACTTCTGACTGGCTATATTGATGTTCTTATTTTATTTATTTCCTGTTCTTCATCATAATATTCCAGGGCAAGTTTAAACAATCTAAAAGACTAATAATAATAATAATAATAATAATAATTTATTATTTATACCCCACCCATCTGGCTGGGTTTCCCCAGGCACTCTGGGTGGCTTCCAGCAAAAGATTAAAAATACATTAAAACATCAGTCACTAAAAACTTCCCTAAACAGGGCTGCCTTCAGATGTCTTCTAAAAGTCAGATAGTTGTTAATTTTAAATCAGTTTAAAACAAGTCCAGCACATTGTCGGTTAACACAATATCTTTCCAGCCAGCTGCGATACAAGCTTCAGATTTTAGTTAGAAATGCAAGCCATTTTGCAAAGAAATACCACTATCAAAACTGCTACGCTGAAATTGGAAAGTCATCAAAAAAGCAGAGCTGTATCCAGCCTCTGCTTGATTATGTTCCTCATTCTCAGAGTTCCTCTACGCTAATCTGTCTCAAATGGGAAAGACTCCTTACCACATCACTCACTTGACCAAGGAGGAAAGGTTTGTCAATTACTTGCTGCTCTAGCATGTGACATCATTATTCCTGTTCTGAAGAAAAGACCCAAAGCTATGATTTCTTGTGTTCACACTCCAGTATACCACTGCTGCTCACCCCATCTTGCCATTTTCTCCCAAACCCAATCTGAGAATAAAGTTAAACACTCTTCAATCCCCATGACCCCAGTTTCAATTACAAAAGTTCAAGATCCTGAACTTTGAGCTTGAGCTCAGCCCAGTTCCCATTGCTCTCCATACCTGAGGGACCTTGTAAACATCTAGCATGGTTGCCATCTGGAAAAAGGTTTCAAAGTCCCCTCCTTGAATAACAGCCAGGTGCTTTCCTTGCCTCCCACACTTGAAATTAGGGACCATCCAATGTCCGGTAGAGAACAGGTCTATGGTGGCTTCATAAGTATTCCTGACACTGAAGCAGTTTTCATATATGCTATAGCCAAGGGTGATATTGGGTAAGAGCTCTGGATTTTCATTGATCTTATCAATGGCAAACAGGATGGCCAGGACATGCTGGAAGTTCCTTTCCAATATTCTGGAATGAAAAGCAGTTGGAATATCGCCAGGCAAAATAATGATGCTCCGGGCCTGCTTTTTCCACTCAACATGCCAGTGACATTAAGATACAAATGTGCATATCCTGAACTTTGTAAAACAGAAGAATCAGACCACAGGGCCTCACGAGAGGAAGGCCTTGCCCCAGCGAAGAATCACTGCCATTTGGCTCCTGCCATTGGAGAACTGTCTCTTCCTATGGCCACAATACCTTGATTGGCTTGTTTTTGCTCCTCTGCCCCTTCCCCCTATTATAGTGAGTCTTTTGAATACAGAAACTGTGCACCGCCTTGAATGCATTGGCAGAAAAGTGGCGTGCAGATTTGGCAAACTGGCAAACGATAGATATTATATATGGCTCTTCTGCAAGATTGCTGCAATAGCTGCTTACGATACGTACAAAATAACACAGCAGTAAGCTTCAATACGTGTCAACGGTTTGGTTACAGCAGCAATGCAGTTGATGGACTGTCAATAGTTTCTAAACTTTGCCTATTTCTTCTCCTTTCCCTCGACTGAACTATAAGAAGTTGAAATCAAAGTTCACTTAACTTCATTCCCAAGCTTTTCTGGTTGCTAATGTTTAAAACATCCCAGTGTCCTTGGAATCATCCAGTGTATTGCCTATTTCGAATGAATGGACCTCTGCACATGCACATTCCTGTCATTCAAGAGCATAAGAAATGCCCTGCTGAATCAGACAAAAGATCCACCTTGGAAAGCCAAAGTCCCTGAGGCTCTCTGTCATTTGGCTCCTAACCTCCTAGAACTGTCTCCTGCAATGGCCATGATACCTTCCTTTGCTGGCACTGGAAAATTGGAAGCAGCCTTATACTGCCTGGCTCAGCACTGTCGGTCCTGAATAGCAGCATTAGTAAGCATATTCAGTCAGCAAGGTTTTAGAGTCCCCCTCCCCTTTCATGTTTCGTTTCCTAAATTTTATTTTTTGCAAACTTTGGAGTCCCCCCAAGTCTGATGCTACCTCCCTTTTTGTGGGAATGGTGACATATCGACTACATAAGGATTAACACTCAGAAGTGGAGAAAAACTGGAAATCATTTCAGGATTACATAGGGAACAAAGTTGAGAGAGCCAATCTTCTGTTGCATATATAAGTGGGCTCACAGCTTAAGCAAATGAGAATAAGCAAAAAAAAATAAATAAGGTATATAATGTGATAAGGATAAGATACAAAGCATAATAACGGCTGGACTGGAAGTCAACACGGGGGGAAGGGGGGGTTACTTTCTCTGTTTTTTGTGTTTTTTTTCTTTTCTTTTCTTATATTTGTGTACTTTGATGAAGTTATTTTGAAAATTCTTGCTTGTATGTTTTGAAAATTCAATAAAGCATTAAAAAAACAAAACAAATAAAAACAAAAACAAAAAGGATTAACACTCAGAGAATGAGTTCCTTATGATTTAAAATTGCATATTACAGTAGAAATAAGGTGGATCTGCTCCCCATTCAGAATTGGAACTTTTATATAACTTATGGAGAAAGATATACTGAGTTACTCACACCAACAATTGTGTGAAACAGCATCTCTCATATCTCACCAAAGCGGGGACAGTATTTTGCCAAGAAGAAGAAGAAGAATTTATTATTTATACCCCGCCCATCTGGCTGGGTTTCCCCAGCCACTCTGGGCGGCTTTCAACAAAGCATTAAAATACAATAATCTATAAAACATTAAAAGCCTCCCTAAACAGGGCTGCCTTCAGATGTCTTCTAAAGGTCTGGTAATTGTTATTCTCTTTGACATTTGAAGGGAGGGCGTTCCACAGGGCGGGTGCCACTACCGAGAAGGCCCTCTGCCTGGTTCCCTGTAACTTGGCTTCACGCAGCGAGGGAACCGCCAGAAGGCCCTCGGCACTGGACCTCAGTGTCCGGGCTGACCGATGGAGGTGGAGACTAAGAATAAGTTTGGAAAACCCCTGTTTGTGTCCGGATATTTGTGAGCACTGGAGCATATTTCCTTCGTATTTCCATATGAATCCTCCACTTCCCCAGTCACCTTTCATATCACTTTTCAAAACCGATTTGCTTAAGAATCTGCTGCTGGTTCTGAATACAAACTGTAACATGGAAGACTGGAATTGACTGATAACAATTTAAAGCTAACAGCAAGTAACACTTACGGGATGAAGTCGTGGACAGGGTCAGACTTGAAGCGATGTGTTGGATACAGAGCTGTCCTCACAGGAATAACTCCAGCAACGAAGTAATCTTCTGGACTGTAATAATTATTTGGAGGTGTTTGTAGGAATGAGAAGTCTACATATTCAGACTTGACTACCGGTACCCCCAAAAAACAATGAAGCAATATTAGCAGCAGGGTCATTTTAGGTACAAACAAACAAGGGACACCTTCCTTCACTTGGCTTTATTGTATATCCAGAAAGTCCACTGGCAGAGAGATCTGCCAGGGGGGGAAATACAACAGCCTTGCAAGCCCCATTCTGTGTCTGACTTCAGAGAGGAGGAGCTTGGCCTCCGTGCTAAAGAAGAGACAATCAAACATGCAACTGGCAGACCAGCTCTGATGGTCAGAACCCCAACCCTCATCCTTATTAGCTCAGTATATTTGTATTGGTGTTGCTCTCTTTCCATGTTTGGTGCAAAAAATGATCAGTGATTTTGAGTTCCAATATTATTATTACTATTATTACTGATTTCAAAAGGGACCTCTAAAAAATAAAACCCTATGGGATGTTGGTCCCAGGAACACGAATCAATCACAATGATATTAATAATTGCTGGGGACATAAAAACACCTCTTTGTCGCATATGCACAGGAGAATACATGTTTGCAAATGTTTATGCCACACTTTCCTCTGAGACAACTGAAAGGACAGTATAATAGTATAATAATAATAATAATAATAATAATAATAATAATACCTTTATTGTCAATGTGCAACCCGTGTACAATGAAATTAACCGAACCTCCCTCCCCCCCACACAAACACTCAATCTCATTGCACTCTGTGTGCTTGTCGCACAGTGAACTTAGATTAAAGTTTAGCAGAAGTGTAGGAAATATGTGACCCTACAGATGTTGCTGGACTGCAACTCCCATCATCCTTTACTGTTGGGGGCTGATGGCCATTGGGAGTATAACAATATCTGGAAGGCCAGTTTTGCTACCACTGGCTTAGTGGGGAAGACTCCCCAGAGAGCCGTGAACATGATTTTTATGTATGTTTCTGCATTGCCTGGAGAGTAAAAAAGGAACTTGGCTGGAGAGTTAGCTGATCTACTCTTCTGCTCCTGCTACGCTGGGTGATCCCCTCCCTTCTACACCCTTCTCCAGCACATAACACAACTGTTGCTGTTTGCTCTGCATTTGGTTGTGACTGTAGAGCAATGCTTAATTGTCCTCAAGATGTTTCCAAGGGTGAGGGATTGGAAGAAAATGTGAGCAACTTGCTCCTGCCATCTTGGCTACCAAACTGAAGAAGCATCTCCACCCCCATTGTTCAGCCCAAACACTGAGGTCCAGCTCTGAGGGACTTCTGGCGGTTCCCTCACTGTGGGAAGTGAGGTTACAGGGAACCAGGCAGTGGGCCTTCTCGGTAGTGGCGCCCTGCCTGTGGAACACCCTCCCGTCAGATGCCAAGGAAATAAACAACCACCTGACTTTTAGAAGACATCTGAAAGCAGCCCTGTTTAGGGAAGTTTTTAATGTTTGATCTTTTATCGTGTTTCTAATATTCTGTTGGGAGCCACCTAGAGTGGGGTAGGGAATTAATAATAATAATAATAATAATAATAATACTGCTCCACCATGTCGAGGGCTCACACTATAACCTTCTGTGTAAAACCTAATCCGACCATAACTGTAAGCCTCATTTGCAGCCCCATTGATGTTAATATGTCTGCCCTAAACTCTTACAACAGGACGTGGGTGGCGCTGTGGGTTAAACCACAGAGCCTAGGGCTTGCCAATCAGAAGGTCGGCGGTTCGGATCCCTGCAACGGTGTGAGCTCCCGTTGCTCGGTCCCTGCTCCTGCCAACCTAGCAGTTCGAAAGCACGTCAAAGTGCAAGTAGATAAATAGGTACTGCTCTGGCGGGAAGGTAAACGGCATTTCCGTGTGCTGCTCTGGTTTCACCACAAGTGTCTTGGTCATGCTGGCCACATGGCCCAGAAAAACTGTCTGCGGACAAACGTCGGCTCCCTTGGCCAGTAAAGCGAGATGAGCACCGCAACCCCAGAGTCGTTCGCAACTGGACTTAACTGTCAGGGGTCCTTTAACTTTTTTAAGGTTGGTAACCGGAAAAGTCTGTACTTTCTGGCTAAATGTAACACCTTGAAGTGTTACAAATCAGAGGTTCTTTTGATCTGTTTTTAGCTGGTTCTTTAGGAGAAAGGAACACAAGTAGACCCAGAGAGTTGCAACTCAGCAAAACATTTTTATTGTATACATTAAAATGGCAGTCCCTAACAAAGACACACACACACACACATATTCTCAATCATACTCACCAACACCGCTACACCAAGGAGCGGGTGGCACTGTGGTCTAACCCACGGAACCTCTTGGGCTTGCTGATTGGAAGGTCGGCGGTTCAAATCCCCACGATGGGGTGAGCTCCCGTTGCTCTATCCCAGCTCCTGCCAACGTTGCACTTCTAAAGCGCTGTGGTGGGAAGGTAAATGGCGTTTCCATGTGCTCTGGTTTCCATCACGGTGTCCCGTTGCGCCAGAAGCGGTTTAGGTCATGCAAGCCACATGACCTGGAAAGCTGTCTGTGGACAAACACCGGCTCCCTCGGTCTGAAAGCGAGATGAGCGCCACACTCCATAGTCGCCTTAGACTGGACTTAACCATCAAGATGATGATGGTTCCCTCCCCTTACACTTATAAATGAAAATAGGTGTGTAGAGATCAAAAGCCTGGTTGCTGTCCACTTTGAAAATATAACCAGAATTCTCCTGGGAATGATGGTATATATTGAAAGGGCACTCCTGGGGGGAAAGATGGTCATCCCGTGGTAACATGTTGAGTAAAATATGAATTCATTTCTGAAATTTGGCTGAGCTATACATTTGACCAAACTCTAATCTTTTCTTTTCATCATTAGGTGCACCTTAGAATTCAAATCAGGCCTTAGGACAATGATGTAGCATTTGGGAAAGAAAATACAGCCCAGTAACCCAGCACTGGAAGCCAAAATGGAGAAGATCTGCACAGCCACCATGTATTTCCCCTTGGTGCTCAAGTAAGTTGGCACAAAGGAGACCCAAACACTGCAAAAAACCAGCATGCTGAAGGTGATAAACTTGGCTTCGTTGAAACCTCCAGGGAGCTTCCTGGCTAAGAACGCTACAGTAAAAGAGATGGCAGCCAGAAGGCCCATGTAGCCAAGGGCAGAGTAAAACATAGTGATGGACCCTTCATTGCACTGCAGAATTGTCTGTGTGACCTGGGAATCCATGTCCAGTTCTGGGAAGGGGGGAGAGATTCCGATCCAGGCAATGCAGATGCCAAACTGAATGCTGCAACAGAAGAGGACAATGGAGTTTGCCAAACTTTTCCCCACCCATTTCCTGAGGCTGTTCCCAGGTTTTGTGGCCAGGAATGCAAGCACCACAGTAGTTGTTTTTGCCAGCACAGAAGAGATGCCAATTGAGAAGATGATGCTGAAGGCAGTTTGACGGAGAAGGCAAGTGACCTTTTGAGGCTGGCCAATGAATAGAAAGGAGGACAAAAAGGAAAGCAAGAGAGAAACGAGGAGGGTGTAAGTCAGGTTTTGGTTGTTGGCTTTAACCAGTGGAGTGCTCTGGTACTTAATGAAGATTCCCAAAATAGTACTTGTGGTTAGGCACAAAAATAGGGCAAAGAAAGCCAAGGTGACCCCCAGGGGTTCTTCATAGGAGAGGAAGACTATAGTCTTGGGGATACATTGATGCCTCTCGTTGTTTGAGTATTTATCTTCTGGACACTGGTGACAATGATCTGTATCTGATAGAAAAAAATATTTCAGTACATCAAATTCCAAGGTGTTCCAGAAATTTCAGACCAAAATTTCATTTTCACATTTCCCCCTTTATTATATGTTTACTCGGCATTCTCTCTTTTAATGCAGTTCTTAGGCAACATCTCAAACAAGCATGCAATAAGCCTGTTGGAGTCTGCCAAATCTTGGGAATCAGATGCAAAGCTGAAATTCTGGAGAAATAGTTATTCATCAGATAATGGATTGATTTTGAGCTTCATATAGCCATGATTAGTGCTTGGAATTAACTAGTTCAGTTGAACAAAGCTCAAAAATCTCTGCATGACACCTGAAAGTAGTTCCCATAATTGCCATGGACAAAGGTGAATAAAGTCCATTCGAAGGTAAAACTTTGAATGCTTTGAATACTCAGATTCATCCCTCCATCCTACCAAAAGCTTCAAAGTATTAAGCCTTTGTTTGTTTGTTTGTTTGTTTGTTTGTTTGTTTGTTTGTTTGTTTAAAAAAGTAAGCCAATTGGTCATGTAAAAAAAAAAGTTGGAAAGCAAAAATTAGAGGCAATATTCTATGGCTTATTAGGCAGATAAGGAAGTGTGCTGGTTATTAGTCATTTAATCACTGCAGTGGAAGAGGTTATAGTTTGAGCCTGCTTGGAGCTGTGCACTCAAACAGTGTGTTGGCTTAATTCCTTCACTGAAATAGATTCACAAGAACCAAATACAGTGGTACCTCAGGTTAAGTACGCTTCAGGTTAAGTACACTTCAGGTTAAGAACTCTGCTAAGAACAGAAATTGTGCTCTGGCAGCGCAGCGACAGCGGGAGGCCCCATTAGCTAAAGTGGTGCTTCAGGTTAAATACGCTTCAGGTTAAGAACGGACCTCCGGAAGGAATTAAGTACTTAACCCGAGGTACCAATGTAATAATAATTGTAAAATGTGAAAAATCTGCATCTTGAATGAAAGTCTTTATTACGGTCATAGACCAGGAAGGCATAAAACAATTCAGATCGAAAATATAATCTATATACTAAATCACATTTAAATTTAAAATCATCACATATTAAGCTTAAAATTTGTGAGATATCTCACCAGAAATCTGCATCTTAATTTTGGAAAGTGCCGCACACTTCCTTTGCAAAATTTCATTTCAAACCTAGCATGCCTACTTTCATCCTGACCCTCCTTCTCAGTCTCCTAGGGCCTGTTGTTTCTTCAGCACCATTTACCTGTGTTAGTAGAAATGGTTCCTTCCATGCAAGGATCACAACTATAGCAGCAAATTGGCTGTCCTTCTGGCACCACCTTGTGGTATCCAGGCTGGCAACTTTCTGTACAGCTAGAGTGAGGTCTTGTCTAAAAAGGCATCAAGAAAACAAACAGTGTTTGATGAATTTCTGTTTTGTCTGTAGGTACCAAACCATTCTATGGTGATGTGTCCATGCTTTGCAGAATGGTATATATGGCTATAATAAGTATTTCAGTCTTTATTGATCTCAGCATTATCTCAAAATGAGAGGTTCAGGCTAAGGCCAACTTTTTAGTCATCGTTTATACATTATCTAAGTAGGATCTTGCAGGGATCCAGCATTATAATCTCCAAATAACCAAGGAGAGTTTGAGTTTGAGGCAAATATTAGCTATTTTGTCCAGAATTTATTTGAACTGGAGACCTCCAGACTCACAGTTCACATTCCTAGCTACTGCTGCATTAATATGAGTACATCCTCCACCTGATTAAACCAGCTGGGCCACACGGTGGACTCCTCATGAATGGTAAGTTTTAGACCAAATGATCCTTGGGTTTCCAGTTTACCAACTTTCACTCTTGCAGCTGATTCATTAGGAAATGTGACCAAATTCACAACATCATAGTCAGCCACTAATTCCCCGTCCTCATCGAAATGCACCTCATCCATGGTAGTAGTGTTGAAGTGGAGACGTCTCAGAAAAGGGTGGAGCTGGAGTTGGGAGAGAGAGAATGTCAACATTTGCAAGATGGGCCAATTAGATTCATCCTTTCTTCCATCTGAGGCTTCATCCCCCAACCCTCTTTTCTTTGGCGGAAGCTGATGTAGTGTTGGATAAATTTAAAAGCAGGTTCCTAGATTGGAGGTATCTTGCCCAGAAACCCAAAGGAAAAGGATGTAAACTCCCAGTAGAAAAAAAATAGGCCTTTATTTATACGCTTATTTTCACCACATGATCTGTGCATGGTTATCGTCTTCCAAAGCAGCTGCAGTCATACCTCGTGTTGCGAACGTTGCGGATACGAACGCGCCGAACCCGGAAGGACCAGAATGGGTCACTTCTGGGTTTGGCGGGTCGTGCATGCAGCGCTCGCAGGCCAAGTGTTTCCCAGTTGTTGGTGTTTATACTACATTTTTTATATTTGCCTTGAGAGAGTCTTTAAACCTCTTTTGTTGACCACCAGCATTACGCTTTCCATTGCTGGTGGTCAACAAAAGAGGTTTAAAGACTCTCTCAAGGCAAATCTAAAAAATGTAGTATAAACACCAACAACTGGGAAACCCTGGCCTGCGAGCACTGCAATTGGAGAACAGCCTTTACCAAAGGTGTCATGGGCTTCGAAGATGCTCGAACTCAGGACGAAAGGGAGAAACGTGCTAAGAGGAAGGCACGCTTGGCAAATCCACACCGTGATCAACTCCCACCTGGAAACCTATGTCCCCACTGTGGAAGGACGTGTGGATCCAGAATTGGCCTCCACAGTCACTTACGGACTCACTGTTAAAACTGTGTTTATGGAAGACAATCTTATTTGGCTGCAAGTGATCGCCAAAGAAGAAAGAGGAAGACATTTTATACTTGTATTTTGCTTTTCTACCCAGGAGCCCAGGGCTGTGTAGATTCCCCTATTCCCCCTTTTAAATCTTTGCAGCAACCCCATAATATAGATTAAACTGAGATAATATATGTGCATAAGCAGGATTTCTGGCCAAAAGACTGTGCAGGAGTGTGGGAAGACAGGCAGAATGTCCACCCATTGCAATTGTAATTTCAATGGATTTCACTCTCCCTCACCTGCCATGCTTCTATGTTCAGAAAGTCCAGCCTGCCTTTTTCTGTAGTTCTCATGCGGCTGGACACAGATGTGATCAGAGCATGGAAGGCATGTGCTGCAACATAGACAGCACTATAAACATTGCAGCTCTCCGCAGACATGCCTTTCCCAAGCCAATCTGCAGGGAGACCTTCCAATTTCTCCCTCCCCGTGCATCTTCTCCAGGTTTTCCTTGACCATCTGTGGTTGGGATGAGAGCAATCAAATGTTTCTGACCAAATCTGATTGAAGGAATCTTCATCTTGAGTCAAAAAAAGGTCCTGGGATTTCGACCTTCTGTTTGTTTGGGTGCTGAAGAACAGTGCACCATGGAAGAATACGATGTCCCAGTACTCAAAAGATGCGCTTAAGGTGAAGCCCCACAGAGCTGTGGCGATCCAAACTTTCCCTACCGGGGCATTGGTTTTTAGTTCAATTCTGTAGAGCGCATGTGGCAACAGAAGCATTGAATCAGGATCCCCATAATAAAGGATCACGTTGGCTCTCCTCTGAATAAGATGCGCTAAAAACCTTAGAAGTATTTGTTGGGAAACATAGAGGCCAATAGAAAATTGTGGGATTGCATACGTGAAGGCTAAACAAATGCCACTCCCAAAGACCATCGCCTTCATGGTTCTCATGAAAAGATCGCCACCATCATTGTCTGGAGCAATGAGACCGACCCACGTCCACCTGAAATGCCGCAGCAACTGAACGATGCCCATGTACTGTGGAGCTGCCTTGGGGCTCATCCAGTAGGAAGAGGGGAACTGAGTTTTATCACTCATAGTATGGATTACAAAGCCGTAAGTGAGCTGGTATGGAAGAAAGGAATCAATGCTTAGTTTGGAAGCATAGCTGTCAACTTTCCGATTTGAAAATAAGGGATTTTTCCAAACTTTCAGATTTGAAAATAAGGGATGCCACGAGGGCGGTGCAATGGCACCAAGTAGCCTTGCCACCCTGCGCTCCACAGGCTGCGTGCGAACGGGTGAGTGAAAGAGCGAGCGTGTAGATGGCAGGCAGGCTGGCTGGCTGGTTGGGCGTGAGGGTCTGGCTGCACAAGGCATGCAAGCTCCACCCCCAGTCGGTCTCAGACTCCTTATTGGCAGCCGAGCAACGCAGCTGAGGAGCCTCCCTGGCCGGCAGGGAGGGAGAGGAGCTGCTTCCTTTGAAATCTGGGAAATTTAAGGGATATCAACAATCCGGGATAGCAGCGGGAAACGGTATTGGCATAAGGGAGTTTCCCGCCAAAAAAAGGGAGGGTTGACAGCTATGCAATTTGGAAGTAATGTTCAGATGTTGCTTGTCTGAAACGTTTTCCACTTAACAGAGCAGTCTCACACATGTCTATTCAGAGGCAAGTCCCACTGAGTTAGATTGGAATTATACCCAGGCTATAGATTTCTTGACAGGGGGATGAAGAAACTCCCTATGGGGGAAAGGTTGCAGAATTTGGGACTTTTCGCTTTAGAGAAAAGGTGAACAAGAGATGGCGTGGTTGGATCTAGAAACATCAAAGAAGCGTTTCAGTTAAACGCGTTGCAAACTTTGTTGTAAGAGATCACATTGGGGGGAAACGGAACTCCACAGCGCTATCTGGTGTCAAGGTGTTCTAAAGCATATACAACGCATAGGAAACGCTTTTTCTTCACCAATCTAGCTGAGTCCCACAACTCCTGCTCTGAAAAAGACAGCGCTGCATTTTGGAAGGTTCACCCTCCAGTACATCACTGTTCCTTACCCTTCTCCTTCAAACCTTATTGGGCCTCAGAAAACGGCAACAATAACAAGAAGCTTTTTTCTGATGGGATTTAAAAAAATTCTTCTATACAGGTTTCATCTTCCTGCTTGTGGTGCAGAGTTGCAGAAGGCAAGCGGTGTGAGGTCACATGTTTATCCCAACTTTCCTGAGGCAGACATCAGCCCCAAACTCCTGAGCTGAGGAAAGGGTTCCGCATTCTTCAATCCCCATTACCCCACTTTCAATCACAAGAGTTAAGGAGTTTGGTCTGGGATTCGTTCTGCCCAGCCCACGTTGTTCTCCCTACCTGAGGGACCTCGTAAACGTTTAGCATGGTTGCCATCTGGAAAAAGGTTTCAAAGTCCCCTCCTTGAATAACAGCCAGGAGCTTCCCTCGCCTTCCGCACCTGAAATTAGGGACCATCCAATGTCTAGTAGACAACAGGTCTATGGTGGCTTCAGAGGCTGTCCTGGCACTGAAACAATTTTCATAGATCCTGTAGCCAAGGGTGATGTTAGGTAAGAGCTTGGGATTCTCATTAATCTCATTAATGGCAAACAAGATGGCCAGGATGTGTTGATAATTCCTTTCCAGCATCCTGGAATGCAAAGCAAATTGAACATCTACCACCTGAAATACTATGTTCAAATCCTGCTTTTTCCACTCAAGGTGCCAGTGACATTTAGATCTGAGTGGTTTGTCTACTGGGAGGGGGGAGGTGATCTCCACCTCCATTGTTCTGCCCGAACACTGAGGTCCAGCTCCAAGGGTCTTTTGGTGGTTCCTTCACTGCGAGAAGTGAGGTTACAGGGAACCAGGCAGAGGGCCTGCTCAGTAGTGGTGCCTGTCTTTTAAGAACATAAGAAGGGTCATGCTGAATAAGAGCAAAGGTCCATCATGTAGATGTCTAATAGGAAGAAGGCATAAAAGCCCTGGCTTGGCTAGGATTCAATGCCCTTTGGCTCATCCCAGCATAGAACAGTCGCCTTCAGTGGCCACAGAACCATAATTTACTTATTTTCCCTTTTCCCACCCTGTCCCCCATTTCCTTTGATAATGCATTGTTTTAAATACAGTAGCTGTAAACAACCTTGGATGTGTTGGGAAGAAAAGTGGCCTGTAACTGCAGCAATCAAAAAAGGAATTATACACTATAGAGAATGAATTTGCATTTTCTGCAAGATTGCTGTGTAATCTACTCATAATGCATTCAATACAACAAAACAGTTTGCTTACGTATCAATAGTTTGTTTCAGTAGTTCACTTACAGTATCAGTCCAGTTAATAGACCGGCAACAATTCATATACATTTAATTTAAATATTTTAGAACTTTGCATATTTCTTCTCCCTTCCCCTGATGGTACTACAACAAAAGTTGTAAGAAGTTTAAAAATAATAATAATTCTAGGAGTCGATGTTCATTTTAATTTATCCAAACTTTCAGGTTTCAAATATTTAAAATGTCAGTGGATTAGTTACCTTTGGGGAGAGAGCAGAGACCTACAGATATGCACATTCCTCTCTTTGAAGAGCGAAAAAATTGCTCTGCTGAAGCAGACCAAAGATCTTTTCCCCCCCCAAGCAAAAGGCAAGAAGTTAATGAATATTATGGGAGTCAAAAGCGCATTTGAATTTTTCCTGGTGATTCAGGTTGCTATTAATAAAACTTTTCATGTGAAATTCTAGGAATTGGATCCTGCTATCTTTTATAACACCATGTAAAATGATCCTGGAGGATAACGAGAAATCTTGCTCTATAATTTAATGAGTAGTCCCACTTGTAACTTTTTTCCAGGGGTGACGAGGAACCAGTTTCAGTCAGTCAACCAGCTTCAAATCCACCTAACAGTTACCTCGTTCAACCCACGTTTTACCAGCTTCCTTGCAAGAATATCATGAGGGACTTTGTCCAAAGCCTTACTGAAATCAAATTAGGAGCTAAAGATTCTGCTGCTCATTCAGAGCATAGGCTGCAGCAGGGAAGATCAGAATCGACTGAGGACAACCAATAATACCAAATAGCACTTACGGTTGGAAGTCATGAGCAGGGTCAGACTTGAAAGTGTGTGTTGGATACACTGCCGTTCTCACGGGTATAACTCCAGTGATGAGGTAATCTCCTGGACTGTAATAATTATTTGGAGGTGTCTGTAGGTCTGAGAGATCTATCTCTATATTCATCACTACCTCAAAGAGCAAATGAAGCAATATTAGCAGTAGGGTCATTTTAGGCACAATGAAACAAGTGGCACCTTTTTTCAATTGGCTTTAGAATATACCCAGTCAGTGGACTGACAGAGGTATGTGGCAGGAAAGAAAACCACCTTGACTGAGTTCACAGATTAAGAGCTTGGCTTCGGTGCTAATGGAGATACATTCAAGCATTTAACTGACAGCCCAGCTCTGATTGTCTAACTCTCAACTCTCGTTCTTATTAGCTCTTTTCAAATTTGGTGCAAGAAATTGCTTGGTTCTGATTATTATTATTATTATTGGTCTCAAAAGTGGCATCCTGGGGTGGCAGGAGTCTTATGGGACTTTGGCCACAGGAACACTTATCAATCACATTGATTTTGATAATTGCAGGGGACATAAAACCATCTCTTTGTTCATTCTCTTTGCAGCACATGCACAGATGGAGAGCAGGAGAAAACATGTTCGCAGCTGAGGGCTGAAATAAACACAGAGAGACATATCTCTATGTTGAATCAGGGTCACTTCTGTTAATGTAAAACCTAAATTTATAGGTGTGGGAATTAATAATAATAATAATAATAATAATAATAATAATAATAATAATATACTACCCTTCATCAAAGGGACGTGGGTGGCACTGTGGGTTAAACCACAGAGCCTAGGGCTTGACGATCAGAAGGTCGGCAGTTCGAATCCCCGCGACAGGGTGAGCTCCCGTTGCTCGGTCCCTGGTCCTGCCCACCTAGCAGTTCGAAAGCACGTCAAAGTGCAAGTAGATAAATAGGTACCGCTGCAGCGGGAAGGTAAACGGCGTTTCCGTGCACTGCTCTGGTTCGCCAGAAGCAGCTTAGTCATGCTGGCCACATGACCCGGAAGCTGTACGCCATCTCCCTTGGCCAATAATGCGAGATGAGCGCCGCAACCCCAGAGATGGTCACGACTGGACCTAATAGTCAGGGGTCCCTTTACCTTTACCCTTCATCAAGAGATCCCAGGGCAGTTCACAGAATAAAACACAAGATAAAACACAAGTAAATAATTAATCCAAAACAAAAAAAAAACCAATACCCCCCCTTACCACAGATACATTTAAAAGGCTGTAAAATATTAATCAGCCAAAGGCCTGGTTGTAGAGGAATGGCTTATATTAGTGGGAATCCTGAAGATATAAGGTTGACCAGACCCCTGCTGGGTCAGAAGCAAGGTAAATAGGGAGACTTTCCTGTATCACTGTCCCTAGAGTCCTACAATTCTGGGCGGATGAAGCAAGTTGGCCTTGGACAAAGCCCCTATTCTGCTCCTTAACCCTTAAATGCAGGCCTCAGGTGCCGCCAATCATCCCCAAGGAAGTCTAAGGGGGTCACCAAGCTACCTTGGGAGGTTCTCCTTCCTGCACCTCCCTGCCGCAAAAGGGGATCAAATCTCAATTTAGGCGCCCATTTTGGCCCACTGCTGAGAATGAGCTTGTGCAGAAGCCTTTGCAGGTCAGCAGAGGTAATGCAATTCCCCATGTCTACAATATCTCAAGTACTGCCTCTCCCCGTATGAACCGACCTCAGACCTGGCAATCATCGTCTGAGGTGGTCAGGCGACTGCCAGCAACTCCCACAGCCGGTTGCCCAGGAACGTACAAAGACAAGGAATGTTCTTACCGTCTGCTTTTTATTCAGTATTTACAGAGAGAGGCTATAGAACCCAGCCTCTTGGATAATGGCATTGTCCCGAGTGAATCTCCACCCTCTCCCCATCTCTCCCACTTCCTCATTCGTCATCCCTACGGGTGCTGACAAGTGCCCTCTGCCTTTGAGCTCTTTGCTCTCCTACTTTCAAGGCTTTCCGGGTTCTGGGAGATGGAGGGTCTAGAATGCTTTCTAAAAACACTGTATCTGTCAGCTGTCACCCCCCCCCCGGTGCTTCCTTCTCCTCCTCTCCCATTATTTCCCAGCTTTCCCCCCTCATCTTCCTCTGAGCTGTGATCTCCCTCAAACTCCTGTTGTAATTCTGAACTGTCTTCCTCTTCTCTGGAATGGTCAGGCTGGGGAGGCGGTCTCCACCATTCCTCCTCTGCCCAGTCCCTGACACAGGTCCTTCTTCAAGTCCCCCTCCCTCCACAAGAGGTGCAGAGGATGGCAACATGAGAATGGGCGTTTTCTGCAGTGGCTCTCCATTTTTGCAATGCTCTCCTCAGGGAGAAGACCAGGATGGTGGAAAGTTAGAATGATCTCACTCCACCCAACACTTGCCTGGTGTTGTAATCTAAAACTGTAGCATTCCACAGACACTGGATTTCTGGGGGACTATTCTGTGATACAGATCTGCAGAAACATCTGGAAATCAATTCAGGACAACCTGATCAATCCTGTAGTGATTTGTAGTTGCTTCAATCTGATATGGGCAGAATAGAAATTGTCTCAAAACATCCTAGCTCTGTAGAGCAAAGCCTCTGATCCAGCCATGAGCAGTTACCTTTCCAGCACATTGAGCTGACTGAAAGGTGAGGAGGAGGAAGAGGCCACTGCCAAAGAAGATAAAGAAGATTGGCGAAACAATCTCATGAACATATTAGATAATTTGAAACCCAAGAAGGAAACGGCACTGTGTTTTTTTCCTTAAAAAAGGGAAATGTTTAATGCATAATTTTTAAGGGTTGTGTATAGACTTTTACATTACTGGAACTTTTTAAAGTCACTTGTATTAAGATGAATAAGGTTTTAAAACTGGATTGTTAAGATTATAAGACTTTATAGACATGCATGAATAGGCATAAAACAATGGAACCAAGAAAGGGAGTGGAGGATAGAAGAATGGGACAAATTTCTAAAATACGTGTTAACAAGATGTGACATGAACAGAGTGTATGCTTTGTAATAGCGCTTGCAACACAGCAACAGAGATTGAAGAACAGAAGCAAGATAAAGAAAAAGATAAGTCATAACGATTATAAATAAATAAATGTAGAAAACGGAAAGCTTAAAAATTACAATTTATCAATGTAAAATTACAAGAACAATAACAAAAATAAAGAACAGTGAGAAGAGTGGGGAGTAAGAAGAGGGAAGTCAAAGACTATGTAAAGCATGTGAATAATATTATAATGTTGTATATTGGGATACAGAACATTGTTAAGCGATATGAATATTTTGTATGTGTGTGGGGGAAAACTCAATAAAGAAATATTTTTTAAAAAAAACAAAGGGAGTGGAGGGAAGAGAATTGAGTTAAGATTTATGATTTGAATTTTTGTTTGGGATTCCCCCCCCCTTGTTATTGTAAAATTAATAAATTGTATTTAAAACAATGAAATGTGGCTGAACTATACATCCGACACAACCCCCTTTTTTCCCTTCCTTTTCATCATTAGGTGCTCCTTTGTATTCAGATCAGGCCTCAGTACAAGGATGTAGCATTTGGGAAAGAAGATGAAACCCAGTAACCCAGCACTGGAAGACAAGATGGAGCAGACCTGCAAACCTGCCGTGACTTTTCCTTCGCTGCCTACATACACTAGCAGAGTGGAGACCCAAATGCTGCCAAACATTACCATGCTCAAAGTGATAAACTCGATTTCTTGGAAACCCCAGGGTAGATTCATGGTTAAGAAAGCAACACCAAAAGAGGCAGTAGCCAGGAGAGCTACGTAGAGAAAGATACAATAAAATATAGTGTTAGAACTTTGAATGCAGTGCAATACTATCTGTCCAGGTGCGGAATCCTTGCCAACCCCTGGGAAGGGGAGAGAAATTCCAATCGAGACCATGCAGATGACAAACTGAACGACGGAACAGAAAAGGATGATCGCATTCGCCAAAGTCTTTCCCACCCATTTGCTGACGCTGTTCCCTGGTTTCGTGGCCATGAATGCCCAAAACACAGTTAAGGTTTTTCCCAGCACAGAAGAGACGGCGACTGAGATGGTTATGACGAAAGCTATTACACGGAGGATGCATTTGAGCTTTTGAGGCTGGCCAAGGAATAGAAGGGAGGACAAAAAGGAAAGCAGGAGAGAAACGAGGAGGATGTAAGTGAGGTTTCGATTGTTGGCTTTAACAAGTGGAGTGTCTCTGTATTTAATGAAGATTTTCAAAACACAACCTGTGGTGAAGCACAAGAACAGGGCAAAGAAAACCAAGGTAATCCCTAAGGGTTCTTCATAGGAGAGGAAGACTATGGTCTTGGGAAAACATTGATCCCTCTCATTGTTTGGGTATTTATCTTCCGGGCACCGGTGGCAATGATCTGCATCTGAAAGAAATAAACCCAATGATTTCAGTATATACATACATACATATATGTACATATATATATTTATACCCTGCCCATCTGGCTGGGTTTCCACAGCTACTCTGGGCAGCTTTCAACAGAATATTAAAAACATGATAAAACATCAAACATTAAAAACTTCCCTAAACAGGGCTGCCTTCAGATGTCTTCTAAAAGTCAGATAGTTGTTTATTTCCTTGACATCTGATGGGCGGGCGTTCCATGGGGCGGGCGCCACTACTGAGAAGGCCCTCTGCCTGGTTCCCTATAACCTCACTTCTCACAGTGAAGGAACCGCCAGAAGGCCCTTGGAGCCGGACCTCAGTGTCCGTGCTGAGCGATGGGGGTGGCGACACTCCTTCAGGTATACGCTCCTTCAGGTATTTCCCCTTATTATCCTGAAATTCCCTACCAAAATGTGAAAGTTTGTTTCATTTTTATTTTCTTTTGTATTTTTACTCAGCATTCTACCTTGTATTATAATTCCTAATCAGCATGGCTGGTTAAACAATCTGCTGCCTTTTAATGTCTTTGTGAGAGAGGGCCATCAGTTTTTGTTTGTTGTCATTATGTTGTGCATGTCATTTTGCATTTTTATACTGGAAACCACCCTGTGACCTTTGGATGAAGGGCAGTATATAAATTTAATAAATAAATATAATAAATAAACAGCTAATGCCACACTTGACAGAATTGGGATTCGATATGACCTTAACAGATTGGAGAACGGAGCTCAAAACTAACAACATGAGTTTAAGGTTCTACCCCAGGGGTCAGCAACCTTTTTCAGCCATGGGCCGGTCCACCGTCCCTCAGACCATGTGGTGGGCCAGACTATATTTTGAAGAAGAAAAGTGAACGAATTCCTATGCCCCACAAATAACCCAGAGATGCATTTTAAATAAAAGCACACATTCTACTCATGTAAAAACACGCTGATACCCGGACCATCCATGGGCCGGATTGAGAAGGCAATTGGGCCACCCACGGGCCTTAGATTGCCTACCCCTGTTCTACACTTAGGCTGGAAGAGCCAGTTGCACTAATATAGGATGGGGGACACCTGGCTTACTGGCAGTACATGTGAAAAGGATCTAGGGGTCTTGGTAGACCACAACCTTTACATGAGTCAACAGCATAATGCAGCAGCAAAAAAAGATAAAGCTATTCTAGGCTACATCAACAGAAGTACAGTGTTCAGATGAAGGGAAGTAATAGTCCCACTCCATTCTGCCTTGGTCAGACCAAAGCTGGAATACCGTGTCCAGTTCTGGGGGTCACAATTTAAGAAGGATATTGATAAGCTAGAATGTCTGCAGAGGAGAGTGCACAATATGATTGGGGACTGGAAACCAAGCCTTGTGAGGAATGGTTGAGGAAGGTGTGTATGTTTCGATTATCACTTTTGAGATCTTTGAGATCTAGGGAATCACTAGCATAGTTAAAGTCCTGGAGAAATAATTACTCATTAGATAATGGTGTTAATGTTGAGGTGACTAGCACCATGATTAGTAATTGTCATCACCTAGTTCAGCTGAACAAAGTTGACTGAAATAATTTAAAAATGTTTGGGAAACAGTGGAAGGTTGCTCCCATAATTGCTGGTGAATAAAAGGTAACTTAAATACATTTCAGGTAGAATTTTGAATGATTTTTAGTTCATACTCATGTCCACTCCCCCATCCCACAGAAGGCTCAAAGTCTTAGCTTTCAATTTTAGAAAAGTAAATTGTACATCTATAAAGTTAGTAAGCAAAATATGGAGGCAGCGTTCTGTGGCTTATTAGGCAGATATCGAGGTACTGCTAAGGATTTTTCTTTATTCGTTTTCATAATAATTTTTATTAGTTTTCAATTACAACAATCCAACAATAGCCTCATTATATTAATTAGCCTCATAATTAATATTTAAATGTGCCTCTTGAAATTCTGGATCAGAATTTAGCAAAGCTTAACTTTTCAGTCCAAACATGACAATTTTCATCCTGAACCTGCTCCTTGACCCCCCTCCCCCCAAGGTCTTCTGTTCCTTCAAACCCATTTACCGGTATGAGTAGAAATGGTTCCTTCTCTGCACGGGGCACAATCATAGCAGCAAATTGGTTGTCCTTCTGGCACGATCTTGCTGTATCCAGGTTGGCAGCTTTCTGTACAAGTAGAATGGGGCCGTGTCTGAAGGGAATCAAGAAAGGAAAAACCTTTCTGAGGGATTTCTGTAGGTACTATACCATTCTGTTTTCATGAGTCCATTCCTTGCAGAACAACTGGATCATGTTCCCATCCCTGATCTCTAAACAACCAAAATATATATAAAAAATAAAAAAATTGTCCAGTAGCACCTTAGAGACCAACTAAGTTTGTTCTGGTTATAAGCTTTCGTGTGCATGCCCAGAACAAACTTAGCTGATCTCTTCTTTATATATTTTGACTGCGTCAGACCAACACGGCTATCTACCTGACTCTAAACAACCAAGGAGAGATTGAGGCTGAGACCAGCTATATTGTTATTTGCTAATTTGAACCGGAGACTTTCAGGCTCAAAGCTCACTACATTATTGTTCTGAAGAAGTGTGCATGCACACGAAAGCTCATACCAAGAACAAACTTAGTTGGTCTCTAAGGTGCTACTGGAAGGAATTTTTTTATTTTATTTTGTTTTGACTATGACAGACCAACACGGCTATCTACCTTTAACTACATTATTGTTGTTGTTCAGTTGTTCAGTCATGTCTGACTCTTCGTGACCCCATGGACCAGAGCACGCCAGGCACACCTATCCTTCACTGCCTCTCGCAGTTTGGCCACACTACATTATGCCAGCTTGTAAATTATGAATAGGCTGGATGGCCATCTGTCATGGATACTTTAGCTGAGATTCCTGCATTGCAGGGGGTTGGACAAGACGACCCTCAGGTCCCTTCTAATTCTAGGTTTCTATGATTATATGAATAGATTCCTCACCTGATTGAACCAGCTGGGCCACACAATGTCTTCCTCATGAATAGTTAGCTCTAGACCAGAAGATGCTTGCCTCTCCAGCTTCCCAACTTTCACTCTTATGGCAGATTGGTTAGGAAACGCAACCAAATTTGCAATATCATAGTCAGCCACCAACTCCCTGTCCTCATCAAAATACCTCTCGTCTATGGTAGCACTGTTGAAGTGGAGCCTTCTCAAAAAAGGGTGAAGCTAGAAAGAGAGAGATAAAATGTCCACATGTGTACTGTGGGTCAATGAATCACATTCCTTCCTTCTTCCATCCTAATCTTAATTCCCCGCTCCACCTCCATTTCTTTAATGGAAACTGAAGCATCACCTGATGGCCTGAATATATTTAACTGGAAATTCCAGGATTTCAACCTTGGGATGCTCTGTTACTGAGCTACAGTCTCTCCTTATTGGGACAGTTTGCTGCGGCAAGCGGCTTGAGGTGGTCCTGGAGGCCAAAGGCTCATTTTGTGTCACATTTCTAGGCACAGGCCTGAGCGTTCCCCATGCCCTCCAGTGCTTGTCTTGCAACCTCCTGCTTTTTACCACTGAATCAGAGCAAATGGCAGAAAACCCAAGTAGCCACTTGTTCCAATTCAGGGCAAAAAAGGGACTCTGACCTCTGCAAATAAAGCACTGGGTGAAAAGGTAAATGTGGATGAGCCCTAAGTGAACGAAAGTAGTGTGTGACAACAGGAAGTGCCCCCTCTCCCTCTCTCTGTTGTGATATTCCATTCCACCTTAAGAGCACATGTGAGACTGTAGCATGTCACATGTCTGTGAATATCCCAGTGCTTCTGGGCACTTCCGTTTTGTAGTTAGTTCTTTCTCTTTCGCTTTTGGACATGGAAGAGACTGCATGTGTTCATCTCTTTGTCCTGCTGTTTGCTGAATAAATGCTTGTAAATACGCTCATACCAGCCTCTGTTGTGCCACTTCTGCGGTGCAATGGACTATATTGGTGTACCTAGCTTCCTGGAAGCTAGGTCCCTGGTTTCTGCTGCTCCAGGGTTCGGAACTCGACCGACAGTTCGGCCAGTGGTGTGTGAGCCAGCTGGGGGCATGCCAGTTGCTCCGGTCTCCATGGAAAATTACCAACACTCTCCCTCTCCCCGCCCCGTGTGTCTCTCTCACCTGCCATGGCTCTACATTCAGAACGTCCTGTCTGCCTTTTTTGGTACTCAACATGTGGCTTGATGCAGATGTCATCAGAGCATGCAAGGCGTATGCTGTGACATAGACAGCGCTGTAAACATTGTAGCTCTCAGCAGACATGCCTTTCCCATGCCTATCTGAGGGAAGGCCTTCCAGTTTTCCCCTCCTCGTGCACCTTTTCCAAGTTTTCCTCGACCATTTGTGGTTGGGATGAGAGCAGTCAAATGTTTCTGACCAAGCACGATCCAATGAATCTTCATCTTGAGTGAAGAAAAGGTCATGGGGTTTTGACCTCTTATTTGCTTGGATGACGAAGGACAGTGCGCCGTGGAAGAATTTGATATTCCGATATGCAAAAGATGAGCTTAGGGTGAAGCCCCACAGAGCTGTGGAGATCCAAACTTTCCCTACAGAAGCATTGCTTTTTCTTTCAATTTCATTTAGCATGTGTGGCAGCAGAAACATTGAGTCGGAGTCCCCATAATAAATAATCACATTGGCTTTCTTCTGCGCAAGGTTGGCTTGAAAATGTATCCAGTGTTGTTTTACACCATGGATTTTAACAGAAGACAATTGTGGGATTCCATATGTGAAGGCAACACAAATATCACTCTCGACAAATGTTGCCATCATGGTTTGCAGGAAGTGATCCCCATCATTATTTTGGGGGGCAAGGAGTCCGACCCACGTCCACCTGAAATGCAGGAGCAACTTCACTATCCCCATGTATTGCAGAGTTTCCTTTGGACTCATCCAGTAGGAAGAGGGGAACCGAGTTTTAGCATTCAGAATATGGTTAGCAAAACCGTAAGTGAGCTAGAAGGAAAGAAATCAATGCTTAGTGTTGCAAATAATCTGCAGACATTGCGAAATGCAAATATAGAATGTAGTATTCTCAGATCTCATGAGGTAAATAAGGATGCACAAAACTAGGAAAGCTCCCCATCCAGTTTAACTTCAACGTTCCAAAGTTCTGATATTATTACAGCAGATAATCACAACAACAACAACAACAACAACAACAACAACCAAAAGGTGTGCTAACTCCAATAAATAAACGCCGAGGGCCTTCTGGTGGTTCCCTCACTGTGAGAAGCCAAGTTACAGGGAACCAGGCAGAGGGCCTTCTTAGTAGTGGCGCCTGCCCTGTGAAATGCCCTCCCATCAGATGTCCAGGAAATGAACAACTATCTGACTTTCAAAAGACTTCCATTCCTTTAAAGTCTTGTAGTATTTATCTGTTAGTCCATCTGGTCCTGGGGCCTTGCCATTTTGCATCTGACCTATGGCTTCCTCCACTTCTTGTCTAGTAATGATGTGGTTGAGTATGATTTTTTTGTCTTCTGGGATCCCATGTAGCCCATTTTTGTCCAAAAACTGATCTATTTTATCAGTACTTTGCTTATCTTCCTTGTACAACTGTCTATAAAATTTCTGGAAATATTTCCTACTCTCCGTCGGGAATTTTTTAATGTTTAATGCTGTATTATGTTTTTAATATTCAGTTGGGAGCTGCTCAGAGTGGCTGGGGAAACCCAGCTAGATGGGTGGGGTATAAATAAATTATTATTATTTTTATTACTATTATTATTAAAACAGTTTTTGTGCAGTTTTGCAACTCTCGGTTCGGATTTATTTGTCTTGACAGCTTAACAACAGTGACTAAATGATAAGGAATCCTTAGCAATATGGTTCCTGTTGAAGCCTTGCAATTTTGCCCCCACATTTTGCTTCCTAACTTTCTGTATGAATTTCTGAGTCACTGACTTCTTATTCCTCCTCCTCCTCCTCCTCCTCCTCCTCCTCTTCTTCATCTTCTTCGTCTTCAAGCTAAGAGTCTGGGCTTACTGCTGGCCCTGGGCTTAGTACACCTATACACCCTGTACTGCCCTCTTAGATGCCCTAAATGTCCCCTTTGGGGCCTTGGGAAGGGAACCAACAAAGAGAAGTTTTTCTGAGGAGAATTCAAAGTTTATTTTATACTGGTTTCGTCTTCCTAAGTGTACTACAGAGCTGCAAAAGGCAAACAGTGTGAGTTCACATGTTTATCCCAACTTCCTTGAGCCAGACATCAACAGAAAACTCCCAAACCGAGAAAAGGGTTATATACTCTTCAACCCCCATGGCCCCTGTTTCGATTACAAGAGTTAAGCAAAACAAAATAAAAAAATTCCTTCCAGTAGCACCTTAGAGACCAACTAAATTTGTTCTTGGTATGAGCTTTCGTGTGCATGCACACTTCTTCAGATACACAGTGTATCTGAAGAAGTGTGCATGCACACGAAAGCTCATACCAAGAACAAACCTAGTTGGTCTCTAAGGTGCTACTGGAAGGAATTTTTTTATTTTGTTTTGACTATGACAGACCAACACGGCTATCTACCTGTAACAAGAGTTAAGCAGTTAGATCTGAGATTTGCTCAGCCAGGCCTCCCCTTGTTCTCCGTACCTGCGGGACCTTGTAAGCATTTAGCATGGCTGCCATTTGAAAAAAGGTTTCAGAGTCCCCTCCTTGAATAACAGCCAGGGTTTTTCCATGCCTTCCACACCTGAAATTAGGGGCTATCCAATGCCTGCTAAAGAGCAGATCTACCAAGGCTTCAGAGGCTGTCCTGGCACTGAAACAATTTTCATAGATGCTGTAGCCAAGGGTGATGTTAGGTAAGAGCTTGGGATTCTCATTGATCTCATTAATGGCAAACAAGATGGTCAGAATGTATTGGTGGTTCCTCTCCAGTATCCTGGAATGAAAAGCAAATGTCATATCTGTTGGTGCAATGAAAAAATAGGTATAAAAGAGGAATCCCTGGATGCCAAGATCTAAGTTTGGGGCAAGTTCTCTTTGAGAGAATCCCAGCAGAGATTTAGAATCACAAAATATGCAGGAAAGTGAAGCATGGAACTATAGTTTGTTAGTCCTACAATATATGCCCTTCTAAGATCCTTCCAAAGTTTCCCACTTCCCCTAGCATTGAAAAAGATCACGTTTGGTAAGTAAAAATGGTTTACTTACAGACTCTTCCAATGTCAGGTTTATGTTATTTTCTGTATATATATAATTTTTTAAATTAAACTTTCTGTTTTACAATTTAGAGTATTCATTTAAAAAAGTTAAAGGACCCCTGACAGTTAAGTCCAGTCATGAACGACTCTGGGGTTGCAGTGCTCATCTCGCTTTAATGGCTGAGGGAGCTGACATTTCCTTTTTCCTTCTGTGATGGAACTCCTATTTGGGGACTTCCCTGGCTTTTTTTCCTGGCCCACGTAGGGCCAGTCTGGATAGTTGGCCTTGGTGAAGATTTGACGTTTTTCTCTCCCCAGTTTTGATTCTGGGCTTCCACTGAAATGAGGCTGCATTTTAAGTTGTATTTTAATCCTGTTTTTAATTTGTATTTTAATCAATTGTTTTTATAATATTATACCTGATGTTAGCCGCCCTGAGCCCAGTCTTGGCCGGGGAGGGCAGGGTATAAATAAAAATTATTATTATTATTATTATTATTATTATTATTATTATTATTATTATTATTAAAGGCAAAACTGCTCAGACCCATGCTTTTAAGGCACAGGATAAGTGTGGACACTCCATTCTATTCCACAAACACACACATTTTCTGTTCCTCCTCCCCAGCAGTCAATCAGCATTCTTTGCCCACTGAGCATATTTAGTCATTGCTGGGCTGTTTTAGAATTACTGTCCCCTTTCAGAGTTCTCCGCCATTTTTTGGTACTTCTGCAAACTTTTGGTGTTCCCCCACCCCACGTCTGCTAATGCCTCCCTCTTGCATGGGGATGAAGTCATTTTGCCTTCAAAGGGACTGGCACTCAGAGAACGAGTTCCCCATTAATGCAGATCTTTACATATTACACTAGAGCTAAGGTAGATGTACTCCCCTCTCACAAATGACACTTTTAAATACCTGAAAGAAAAGAGCATGTCAAGCAACTCACAGAAACGACTGTGTGAAACAGCATCTCCCGTTTTGTCACCCAAGCAGGGACAGTGTTTTACCAAGAATATATGTTTGTTCCTTGGAAAATGGAGGCTTTGGTGAGCAGCTTCCATTAATACAGCCGGACGAATCTTCCATTTTCATAGTCACCTTTCAAATTGTATTTCAAAACTAAGGAGCTTAAGAAACTGATGCTCACCCCAAATATAAACTGCTACAGAGAATAACAGAATTGTCTGAGGACAGTTAAAGGCTAACATGAAGTGACACTTACGGTTGGAAGTCATGGGTGGGGTCAGACATGAAAGCATATGTTGGATAGACAGCTGTTCCCACTGGTATAACTCCAGTAATGAGGTAATCTCCAGGACTGTAATAGTTATTTGGAGGTGTCTGTAGGTTTGAGAGGTCTACATCTTCATTCATCACTACCCCAAAGGGCAAATGAAGCAATATTAGCAGCAGGATCATTTTAGACACAAGAAAGAGACACCTTCCTTCACTTAACTCTGCACTATACCCAGTCCATGCACTGGGGGAGAAATTTGCCAGGAAAAAACCATGACATTCTTGCAAGCCTCATCCTGTGTCTGGCTTCTCAGAGGAAGAGCCCAAGCCTGGCTTCCGTGGAAAAGTAGATACAAACATCAGACCAACAGACTAAATCTCACTCCCTCATCCTCATTACTTCAATATATTTGTATATTTATGTTGCTTTCTTTCCAGATTGGGGAAATAAGTGATCAATGATTCTGAGTTATTATTATTATTCATACCTCTGGGTAAAAATAACTTATGGGACCTTGGTCACAGGAACACACATCAATGATGGTGATTTCGATAATTGCAGGGGACATCTGGCCTCCTCTTTGCATACTCTCTGCGGCACATTCACAGGCGCTGGGAAGGAGAAAGCCTCTTTGGAAAACTTAATGTCATGCTTTCCCTTGGGACAATTGAAGGGACGATGAAATTGAACCAAAGTTAAGTGGCGCTGTGGGCAGCTCATTATTCTCCAGTTGTTGCTGAACTACATCTCTGACTATTGGCCAGGCTGTCTTGGCTGGAGGGCATTGTAGTCTAAAGTCAAGGGCACTCCCTAGCCATATGGCAGATTTGTTGTTGTTTAGAAGTTTAGTCGTGTCTGACTCTTCGTGACCCCATGGACCAGAGCACACCAGGCACGTCTTCCACTGCCTCTCGCAGTTTGGTCAGACTCATGTTAGTAGCTTCGAGAACACTGTCCAACCATCTCATCCTCCATCGTCCCCTTCTCCTTGTGCCCTCCATCTTTCCCAACATCAGGGTCTTTTCCAGGGAGTCTTCTCTTCTCATGAGGTGGCCAAAGTATTGATGGAGCCTCAGCTTCAGGATCTGTCCTTCCAGTGAGCACTCAGGGCTGATTTCCTTCAGAATGGATAGGTTTGATCTTCTTGCAGTCCATGGGACTCTCACGAGTCTCCTCCAGCACCATAATTCAAAAGCATCAATTCTTCGGCGATCATATGGCAGATAGTTAACCCTTTATAGTCCAAGCTGACACTTAACAGTAGTTTCCATGCCTCTGAATACCCATGCACACTAGCCTTGCACCTAAGCAGTAATTCTCAGGTCTGTGCTCTATGGAGAGGTTGCAGCAACATGGGGGGGGGGTCCACACCAAGTATTGACAATACAACATGTATTGTCTCCCAATGGGCTGCATGCACACAGCCGGAGGTTGTGCCCAAATGGAAGTTGCCTCCTGACAAGACAGAAGTACTGTTTTTGGGGGACAGGAGGCGGGCAGGTGTGGAGGACTCCCTGGTCCTGAATGGGGTAACTGTGCCCCTGAAGGACCAGGTGCGCAGCCTGGGAGTCATTTTGGACTCACAGCTGTCCATGGAGGTGCAGGTTAATTCTGTATCCAGGGCAGCTGTCTACCAGCTCCATCTGGTACGCAGGCTGAGACCCTACCTGCCCGCGGACTGTCTCGCCAGAGTGGTGCATGCTCTAGTTATCTCCCGTTTGGACTACTGCAATGCGCTCTACGTGGGGCTACCTTTGAAGGTGACCTGGAAACTGCAATTAATCCAGAATGCGGCAGCTAGACTGGTGACTGGGAGTGGCCGCCGAGACCACATAACACCGGTCTTGAAAGACCTACACTGGCTCCCAGTACGTTTCCGAGCACAATTCAAAGTGTTGGTGCTGACCTTTAAAGCCCTAAATGGCTTCGGTCCAGTATACCTGAAGGAGCGTCTCCACCCCCATCGTTCAGCCCGGACACTGAGGTCCAGTGCCGAGGGCCTTCTGGTGGTTCCCTCACTGCGAGAAGCAAAGCTACAGGGAACCAGGCAGAGGGCCTTCTCGGTAGTGGCGCCCGCCCTGTGGAATGCCCTCCCTTCAGATGTCAAAGAGAACAACAACTACCAGACCTTTAGAAGACATCTGAATGCAGCCCTGTTTAGGGAGGCTTTTAATGTTTAATAGATTGTTGTATTTTAATGTTCTGTTGAAAGCCGCCCAGAGTGGCTGGGGAAACCCAGCCAGATGGGCGGGGTATAAATAATAAATTATTATTATTATTATTATTATTTTCTTGTTTCAATTCTCCTGAACAGTGGGAGGGCAAGGAAGAACCTGGCTCTCCACTTGCCTGGCCTGCCTATTCCTCCTTTTCCTCCACTGCTCCACCCTCCAGTCCCAAAACTTCCCCTGCCTCTGATTCATGCCTCCTGGCTAGTACAGGTCCCCACAAATCATTGGCCCCATCTCCTGAATCAGACTCCAAGCCCGCTTCCCCCGGTGCACACTGGTCAGTGTTCTGCTAGTCCCTGACATCTAACAACATCTGGAGGGCTAGTTTTACCACCACTGGCTGAGTGGGAGAACTCTCTCAAAATATCCAGGAATGTGATTTTTATGTATGTTCTTGCATTGCCTGGAAAGTAGAATCTGGTCCTGGCCTTCCACCTCATCTGATTAATAATAGCATGAGGGGCAATTAAAGGCTCCTCCAAAAACTTGTTTATTGAATATTCATTCTAATTTGCTTAGGAAAACCTTGCATCGAGATTTTGCTCCGGGGATTGCCTAAAGGGTTGGTAGTGGGCTTTTTCCAGTCTTTGACCCCAGTGTAGTCCCTGCAGGAAGCAGAGACATTTAATTCACACTTAGGGGTGGTAACTAATATAATGCACTCGCTTCACATTCCCCGATCTCCAGCAGTCCCATTTTCTAGGACAGGGTATCAAAAAATGAAAACGTTGAAATGTTGGTGCCATTTGCGGAAGTTAGGCTTTGACCAGTTTTTACTGAACATTTGTTCATGGGGCAGTTATACCACAACGAGCTGTCATATTTGTCTGCTTGCAAAGGGTTCAGTTAAGTTCTTGCTTGCAAAGGGTTCAATTGAGTTCTACTCACAATAGACCTGTTGAAGTTAGTGAACCTAAATTAGTCCTGGGATGGGTTTAATGTAATGAGTCCTATCAGTGGGACCTCTTTGTAAGGATGTCTGCTTCTGTAACAGGGCTCCCCCATTTCTCCTTCCTCCACCTACCCCTGTAATTGCTTCTGGGAGAGTTGGAGGTCTCCCAAAACAGCATTGGGGTGGGAGGGAGGGTCACTATTCCAACTGGAAAGCAGAAATGCTTTTGCTGATTGAATGATCCAGAAGACTCAGCACTGAATTCCCTCCCCTCCCCCTTATAGCCATTAATTTCAATGGATCTACTCTCAGTCAATTCAACCCATGGTGTTTAGCAGCTACCTAGAAATGAGGAGCAAAGGTAAGTGTGGATGAGACCTTCATCTTAATGGTTGTAGCCTAGGAGATTCACAAAGGACACCAAGGTCATTTTGAATTACACTGCATTGGTAACACATCTATGGCTCTAGGTCAGGGGTCGGCAAACTTACCAGGCCTCGGGCCGGTTCCTCCAGCGCCGATTGCGCGGCGGGCCAGAGGGCGGGGGAGCGCGTGCCCATACGCGTGCGCACACGCTATTTCCGGCGCACTTCCGGGTCGGCGGAGCACCGGAAATAGCTTGTGCGCATGCACATGGGCCTCCTCAGACCCGGATGTGCACCGGAAATGATGCTTTCGCATGCGCACAAGCTATTTCTCATGCTCCACCAACCCGGAAGTGGGCAGCCACGCCACGCCGGTAAGAGCGGGTGGCGGCAGCGGGCGGCGGAGGTCACCGCAGGCCGGATAATTGAGTCCCGCAGGCCGTAGTTTGGAGACGTCTTCTCTAGGTAGCTGAGAGCCCACAAATTGGCTCACAAGTCCCAGGTGATAATATTGAAGCTACTGAGTCTCTGCCATCAGATTGTTTCTCCTGCATGCTCCTGGTCTCTGTTGCAAGCAGATGGAAAAGACTCTAGGCAAAGTTAGATGGTGAGTCTGTGAAGGGAGGGAAAGTAGTTCCAACTTCTCCTATCCTACTACCTATCTCTCACTGGTGGCTGTCAGCTTCTTCCCTGAGTGTCTTCCTTTTCACCATTTCATGACCCTTAGGAAAAATGATACATGGTGAATGAAGGAGCATGACATTAAGGCCCTTGCATGGATCTCATACCAAAAAATGGTCCCATACTTTTTAAGAATAGCAGTGTGTGTGTGTGTGTGTGTGAGAGAGAGAGAGAGAGAGAGAGAGAGAGAGAGAGAGACTGAGCCATGATAATGTAGTAAGTGAAATATATACAGACTGCTGAAATGTGACTAGCCTATACATTTGACACAACCTTATTATTTTCTTTTCACCATTAGGTGCTCCTTTGTATTCAGATCAGGCCTCAGTACAAGGATATAGCATTTGGGAAGGAAGATGCAACCCAGTAACCCATCACTGGAAGCCAGGATGGAGAAGATCTGCACAGCCACCATGTATTTCCCCTTGGTACTCAAGTAGGTTGGCACGAAGGAGACCCAAACACTGCAAAACACCAGCATGCTGAAGGTGATAAACTTGGCTTCGTTGAAACCTCCAGGGAGCTTCCTGGCTAGGAAAGCCACAGTAAAAGAGATGGCAGCCAGAAGGCCCATGTAGCCAAGGGCAGAGTAAAACATGGTGGTGGACCCTTCATTGCACTGCAAAATTGTCTGTGTGACTTGGGAATCCATGTCCAGTTCTGGGAATGGGGGAGATATTCCGATCCAGACAATGCAGATACCAAACTGAAAGGCAGAACCAAAGAGGACAATGCCATTTGCCAAACTCTTTCCCACCCACTTGCTAATCTTGTTCCCTGGTTTTGTGGCCATGAATGCCAAAACCACAGTTATAGTTTTTGCCAGCACAGAAGAGACGGCGACCGAGAAGATGATGCTGAAGATGGTTTGGCGGAGAAGGCAGGTGACCTTTTGAGGCTGGCCAATGAATAGAAAGGAGGACAAGAAGGAAAGCAGTAGAGAAACGAGGAGGATGTAAGTGAGGTTTCGATTGTTGGCTTTAACAAGTGGAGTGTCTTGGTATTTAATGAAGATTCCCAAAATAGTACTTGTGATTAGGCACAAGAATAGAGCAAAGAAAACCAAGGTAATCCCCAGTGGTTCTTCATAGGAGAGGAAGACTATAGTCTTGGGGATACATTGATCCCTCTCACTGTTTGGGTATTGATCTTTTGGACACTCAAGACAATGACCTGCATCTGAAAGAAAGAAAAACTTATTTCAGTCCATCAAATTTAAATGTTTTCCCTTTTTATAAGTGGAGAATCCAAAAACATCAATCTCATGTTTTCAGGATTGTATAGATTTTGGCGGAATCTCTGGAATTCGAGACATTTTCCATTGTGTTGGAGGACTACAACCATGCAAAATCAGCTTCTTGAAATGTTGTGCTTCAATTTTGCAAAGATCACTGTATTCCTTTGCTAAGATGTCTTTTCAGGCTTAACATGGATGCTTTCATCCTGAAGCTGCTTCTCAGAACCCCCGTCTCCTGTGACTTGCTGTTCCTTCAAAACCATTTACCTGTCTGAATAGAAATTGTCCCTTCGAGGCACAGGGCACAATAATAGCAGCATATCTTCTTTCCTTCTGGTACCACCTTGCGAGCTCCAGGTTGGCAGCTTTCTGTGCAGGTAGAACGGGGCGTTGTCTGGACATCAAGGAATGAAAGAGTGTTTGATGAATTATTGCTTTGTATATAGAAACAGAGTTTGAAGTTATGGCTCAGGACCGCAATACCTCAAGGACCGCCTCTTTCCATATGAACCTACCCGGATCCTAAGATCATCTTCTGATGCCCTTCTTTGTGTGCCACTTCCCCTAGAGGTCCAGAGGGTGGCAACACATTTATGGATGGCAGAGAGATTTCAGCATTAAACGGTGAGCCTACCTAGTCTACACTCTCTAAAACAATATGAGAATAGAAATACAGTCCTCCTTTGAAATCTGCACCTTTCCAAAATCTGCAATGCAGTTCTCCAGGCAAGGAATGTCTCTCTCTCTCTCTCTCTCTCTCTCTCTCTCTCTCTCTCTCTCTCTGTGTGTGTGTGTGTGTGTGTGTGCGTACATACATACATACATATATGAAAATATTAAGAATGTATGACAATGAATATGTTAGTAGCAAGAGTGGCTGGGGAAACCCAGCCAGATGGGCAGGGTATAAATAATAAAATTCTTATTATTCTTATTCTTATTCTATGTTAGTGAAATATACCGTATTTACGCAAATCTAATGCACGCCTCAATTTTCAAAACCTTGAAACCAAAAAAAGTATTTTGCTGGCGAATGTAAATGCGCCATCAAATCTAATGTGCACCCCAATTTTCACAACGTTATTTCATTTTTTTAAAAAAGGTGCACATTTATATTCAATTAAATATGGTATTTAGGGGAAACTGCAATGCAAAAAATGTGAACATCTGGCAAAATTGCATGAAGACGTGTGTATATTGGGATAAATTTGTACCAAAATGCTGATAGATTTTCTTGAGGATATTATTTTTTTATTTTAATCGTAATTATGCCAGAATTTGGAGAACTGAATTTAAGATTGGAATAATCTTGGAGAACCAAAACTGACAGGTTCGCCCATTGGTAGCTACACTTCCCCAACTTATAAGATAAGAATCCACTCCCTACCTGGTTAAACCAGCTGGGCCATACGGTGTCCTTCTCATGAATAGTCAGCTCTACTCCCAAGGAGGTTTGGGTCTGCAGCTTTCCAACTTTCACACGTGCGGCAGTTTGGTTAGGAAATGTGACAAAATTCACAATATCATAGTCAGCCGCTAGCTCCCTCTCTCCATCAAAATACACCTCGCCCATGGCAGTACTGTTGAAGCGGATGCTTCTCACAAAGGGGTGAAGCTAAAAGGACAATATTTGCAAGATGGAGAAACTATTACACATTTCACTTCTTCTTCCAAAACCTTCAGTTCTTCTAGTTCTTTGGCAGCAGCCAATGCAATTCTTGAATGCGAGAACAAGTTTCTGATCTCCAGGGGCGTAGCAACGGGGGGCGGGGGGCAGGCCGCCCCGGGTTTCACCCCAGAGGGGGGTGACACTTAACAAAAAAATTTTTTTTTAATTTTAACTTCATTGAAAAAAAGAGATAATAGACACACACACACAACCCCCACACCTCACAAAGTGGCACCATCAGAGGGGGGGGGGTGACACTTTTTTATTTTTTTTATTTTTTTTACATTATTATTATTATTATTATTATTATTATTTTAACTTTATTGAAAAAAAAGAGATAATAGACACACACACACACACACAAAACCCCACACCTCGCAAAGTGGCACCATCAGAGGGGGGGTGACACTTTTTTATTTTTTTTTATTTTTTTTACATTATTATTATTATTATTATTATTATTATTTTAACTTTATTGAAAAAAAAGAGATAATAGACACACACACACACACAAAACCCCACACCTCGCAAAGTGGCACCATCAGAGGGGGGTGACATGTTTTAATTTTTTTTTAATTAAAGTGGTGGGGGGGTGACAAAAAAAAATTCCGCCCCGGGTACCACCTGGGCTTGCTACGCCTCTGCTGATCTCTGAAAGAAGTCTGGGCAGCTACATAATGAAATCCTGGGACAGTGATTCAGGTACATGATGGGTTCAGCTGGAAGTCTGCCAAGAAGCAGCAAGACTGTGGTGGATTTGCTGTATGTGTCTTGATGAACCACAGAATCTAGCTTTTATATGGGTTGGGATAATTGACAAGGGTTAAATTGTGATAGATCCTTGAGTGGGCATGATATTCAAAGTAATGGGCCCTTAGTTATACTCCAATGGGAATACAAATTATAGGCACAGTGCTATTTAGGGGGCAGTCAGGCAGTATGTTGGTTGAGTTGCCATTGCATCAGTGAAGAGTCTGAAGATAAAGCTAAGAATCACTGAAGGCAGAAGCTGAGAGGAGCCAGCCGTGGTAGGGAACCTCCACTAGAGGGGGGAAATAGGTCTAACCCAGGCTTCCTCAAACTCAGCCCTCCAGATGTTTTGAGACTACAATTCCTATCATCCCTGACCACTGGTCCTGCTAGCTAGGGATCATGGGAGTTGTAGGCCAAAAACATCTGGAGGGCCACGTTTGAGGAAGCCTGGTCAAAACTATAGCCATTTCTCTTGAAGTAATATTAGCTTAAAAGCAACATGTTCCACCATAACAGTAGAATGTTTAAAGTGACTGTAAACTATTTAATAGAACTGTGAACACCAGCACCTTCCCTTCCCAATCCAAGATGGCACCCAATCTGGTACTTCAGATCAGCCCCTATCCAACCCTGAGTCAATCTCCAAATTTATTTGAAAGCCGGGCCCAAATAATAATAATAATAATAATAATAATAATAATAATAATAATAATAATAATTTATTATTTATAGACCGTCCATCTGGCTGGGTCTCCCCAGCCACTCTGGGCGGCTTCCAACAGAACATTAAAATGCAGTAATCTATTAAACATTAAAAGCCTCCCTAAAGTGTTTTAAACTCTAATTGAACATGTGGTGGGGAGGGAAGAAAGGGAAGCAGGAGATCCTTTGCCTCCCCCACCCCACATGCACAACAGGGTTGCAAAAACTAATCCAGTGGTTCTCTGTTTTATTTTTATTTTTTTGCGGTAGTAGAACCTTCACTTTAAACAAAACTTCCATTTAGTCCTGGCTGTAATCTCTCTCTCTCAGCTATATAAAATGGAGATTATAAATAACTGGTGGAATACTAAACCCTGGTTATAAGTCCTGCTCAGCTAACCTACCTGAATATTCATAAGGGATAGTTCTACTGAATTAGCAGGAGTGAACTAAAGGATCACGTCCAATGACAAGATGTAGCAGAGTGACATTCCCCACCCTCCCAAGCAGTGACTGATTTGGAAATAAGCGAGGAGGCAACAGATAATATGCACAGGCACAGTGAGGAACCACTTCTATAAGTGGGTAGTTTTCTTTGTCTCCCTCCCTCTCTCACCAGCCATGGCTCTATGTTCAGAAGGTCCGATCTGCCTTGTTCTGTAGTCGTCACACGGCTAGAAGCAGATGTCATCAGAGCATGGAAGGCATGTGCCGTGACATAGACAGCACTATAAACAACATAGCTCTCCGCAGACATGCCTTTCCCAAGCCAATCTGCTTCCATTTTCCCCTTCCCCATGCATCTTTTCCAGGTTCTCCTTGACCATCTGTGGTTGGGATGAGAGCAATCAAATATTTCTGGCCAAATCTGATGGAAGGAATCTTCATCTTGAGTCAAGAAAACGTCCTGGGATGTTGAACCCTTCTTCGTTTGGACGCTGAAGAACAATGCGCCATGGAAGAATATGACGTCCCAGTACTCAAAAGATGTGCTTAAGGTGAAGCCCCACAGAGCTGTAGAGATCCAAACTTTCCCTACCGGCGCATTGATTTCTAGTTCAACTCTGTACAGAGCATGTGGCAACAGAAACATTGTGTCAGAATCTCCATAATAAATAATCACGTTGGCCTTCCTCTGTGAAAGAAGTGCTAGACATCTTAAAAGTGTCTTCTTTGAAACACGGAGGTCAGAAAATATTTGCGGGATCCCAAAGGTGAAGGCTACGCATATGCCACTCCTAAAGACCATCGCCTTCATCGTTCTCACAAATAGATTTCCACCTTCATTGTCCGGAGCAAGCAGACCAACCCACGTCCACCTGAAATGCAGGAGCAACTTCACTATCCCCCTGTATTGCGGCGTTTCCTTTGGGCTCATCCAGTAGGAAGAGGGGAACTGAGTTTTGTCACTCAGAATATGGTTGACAAAACCGTAAGTGAGCTGGAAAGGAAAGGAAACAATGTTTAGCATTGGAAATAATGTCCAGAGATTATGGGAGATTTGCAGTCAAAAATCTAAGAATGTGTAAAGGTAAAGGGACCCCTGACCATTAGGTCCAGCCGTGTCCGACTCTGGGGTTGCGGCGCTCATCTCGCTTTATTGGCCGAGAGCCGGCGTACAGCTTCCGGGTCATGTGGCCAGCATGACAAAGCCGCTTCTGGCGAACCAGAGCAGCGCACGGAAACGCCATTTACCTTCCCGCTGGAGCGGTTCCTATTTATCTACTTGCACTTTGACATGCTTTCAAACTGCTAGGTGGACAGGAGCTGGGACCGAGCAACGGGAGCTCACCCCATCGCAGGGATTCGAGCCGCCGACCTTCTGATCAGCAAGCCCTAGGCTCTGTGGTTTAACCCACAGCGCCACCTGGGCTGTATATTCTTGTTAATGTATATTCTTGTTAATTACGGTAGTAAGCCTAGGGGCTAGCAACCACAGAGCTGTAGATTTCTAGATAGGCAGACTCAGACCATAGGAATGCAACTGGTAGAGAGAGAGTTCTGTGTGATGTCATTTCCCTGGTTTCCAGGTGAAAGAAAAGAAAGATTTAAACCCTTCTCCTTCCTGTTGCTCACTTGCCCTTTTTCCTTTTATACCATGTCTTCAATGGAGATGGATGGATGTTTCTGCTCTTCCTCAGCGTAGAATCCATTTTAGAATTCAACTATGTATTTTGTAACCTGGAAGTATTTTTACCTGCATTATTTTTGCTGCTGCTGTTTGCTGAAAATGAGCACAATAAATTAAGTAAGTAAACATTATCTTTCATTTACTTTACAGTCTGTGTTTTGGTTCTGTGTTGTGGTTAAACAGGGGAAGAAGGGGGAAACCGATACATAGTTGGTTAGCTGGACTTGCTCAAAACAAGGTTGTATAGCCTAGTTCCCATGCTTTTAATTTTGCTGCCAAGGATGGGATTTCAAAACTCTCTTCAACCCCACTGCTGCCAGGAGAGATAACTTGTATTTAATATATCCTCCTCTACCTACTCAATCCACCCCACAAGAGAGATTGCCATCCTAAAATAGCTTCCACTCAAACATGTATATTATATTTGAATATACAGATATACAGTGAGATATACAGTGGGATATACAGATATCCCACTGATTTTTTTTGGACTTACTGCCAGGTAAGTGGGTTTAGGATCATTGGCATTTATTTTCATTCACTGTACATTTGGCTCCCGTGTGTGTGTGTGCAAAAAATCTTCCATCTGTGTGGTGCAACAAGTTTGTATCATCTGCACTGTGTATAAACATTTTCAAACTTAACTACTTTTACTCTATTTTTAACAATTTATATTATTTTTCTATATCACGCAGAATGTGAAGCGTGTGAGTACATGTGTTTATCACAACTTTTTAAAAGTGAGTAGCGATTTTCATTATTGTTTTGTTCTGCTTTTTAATATTATATTGCTTTTATACCACCCTGACATTTTATGAGAAAGCGGTATATGAAATAACCTAAATTTCCTGATGTAGACATCAACAGAGTTCTCCCAACCTGAGGGGGGGGGTGTTATACACTCTTCAGTCTCCAAGACCTCCATTTCAAGTTTAAAAGTTGGGTCTGAGCTTTGCTCTGGCAGGTCCTCCCGTTCTCCATACCTGGGGGATCTTGAAGATGTCTAGCATGGTTGACATCTGAAAAAAAGTTTCGAAGTCCCCTCCTTGAATAACAGCCAGGATCTTTCCACGTCGTCCACACCTGAAATTAGGGACCATCTGAAACCCAGTTGAGAGGAGATCCATTGTGGCTTCATAGGTAATCCTGACACTGAAACAGTTCTCAAAGATATTGTAGCCTAAGGTGATATTAGGTAAGAGCTTGGGATTTTCATTGATCTCATCAATGGCAAGCAAAATGGCCAGAACATGCTGGTAGTTCATCTGTAATACTCTGGATGAAAAACAAATGGGATGTTGACCAGTTTATACAGTGTATTAAAATGGATATATACAAAAGGAGGGTCACCAAACTATTGGAGATGCATAGATGTGGGGTCTTGCTACCATATGTGGTGGACCTGCACAGTTATTGGGGAATATTGGGACAATATATACAATGAGTTGAAGAAATTGTTCAAAATCACCTTTTAAAAAAAACCCAGAGATTTTCCTGTTGGGGATTTTACCTCTAGAAATTAAAAAAGAGATAAGAATCTTTATTGAAAGACGAAAGTGTAGTGGACAAAGCTAAAATAACTTTAAAAGAATACTTTGAATTGAACTTGAATAAGGGCACAGATGATAAAATAGTATGGGACGCAAGCAAGGCGGTCCTTAGAGGCTTTTTTATTCAACAAAATGCGATATTAAAAAAGAAAAAGGAAAAAGAAAAAACAGAACTCTTAGAGGAAATTAAGAAAATGGAGATGGAATTAAGCAAAGATCCCAGGAAGGAAGAGTTAAAACGTAATTTAAAAATTTTACAATCTCAATTTTCGATGTTAATAAATGACGAAATAGAAAAAAAATTAAGAGCGTTAAAACAAAAAAAATTTGAGAACGCAAACAAACCAGGAAAACTGCTAGCCTGGCAATTGAAAAAGAGAGAGACAGAAAGGTTAATAAATAGAATTAAGAGTGAGGGGAAATTGATAACTAATCCCCAAGAAATAGGGGGGAAATTTGCAAAATTCTTTAGTGAAGTCTATAAAGAAGGGAAAGAGACAAATCAAGAGATTATAGAATATTTGGAACAAAATTTCCTCCAAAAAATTACAAAAAGCCAAAAAGAAATCCTGAATGCCCCAGTTACAATGTATGAAATTCAAAGAGCTATTAAGAGTGTAAAGACAGGCAAATCTCCAGGGCCCGACGGATTTCCAGCTGCATATTATAAAGTATTTGAAGATATTATAGCCGATCCACTAAAAAACATAATGAATAATACTTTGCAAAAAGGTATTATGCCAGACTCGTGGAAAGACAGTTTAATAACTCTCATACCCAAACAAGGCACGGACCATCAATCCATCTCCAATTGCCTATAGCACTTCTTAATAACGATTATAAGTTATATGCAAGTATACTAGCAGAAAGGTCAATAAAGGTACTGCAAAAGATCATACATCCAGACCAAGCCGGATTTTTACCAGGTAGACATATCTATAGGAATACCAGAAACATAATAAATTTGTTAGAGTACTTGGATCTAAGGATAGAGAAACAAGCTGCCTTTATGGCTGTAGACGCGGAAAAAGCCTTTGATCGGGTATCTTGGAAATTTATGTCAAGCCTATTAAAACAAATGGACTTTGGTGAACGTTATATTAAAGGAATTGAAGCAATATACTCTAAACAAAAAGCAAAAATTATAATAAATGGGGACATTTCACAAGAGTGTCTAATTAGTAGGGGAGTTAGGCAAGGGTGTCCCTTATCCCCCTTAATTTTTATTTTAACATTGGAAATATTGTGCAAAAAAATAAGGGAGGAAAAGGACATAAAAGGGATAAAATTAGGTGGCACAAGCTATAAAATAAAAGCCTTTGCCGATGATCTCATTATAATGACGGAACATCCAAAACAGAGTTTAACAAAAGCTTTGGAAATAATAAAAGAGTATGGCGCAGTTTCAGGCTTCAACTTAAATATGAACGAGACCAGATAAGATCGTTATTTATGTATGCCATCACAGCAGCTAGAATTCTTGTGGCAAGGAATTGGAAGAACGAAGCAATACCAACAACCATAGACTGACAGATACTTATGTTAGATTACATACAACTAGCAAAATTGACGGGAGGAGTTAGAGGAGAAATGAAACAGAAAACCTTTGGAGAATGGAAAATATTTAAGGAGTATTTAAGAATATATTGTAATAACAAGACCATATTAGCAGAACTAGAGTGATACTTGCAAGTAGAACAATAACGAATATTTTTAGAGATAGATGGAAGAATATTTAAGACCTAAACTGTGCAGGAAAGATAACAAAAATTTGAAAAGTACAATGAGAAAGATCGGAAGACTTTTATGTATGAAGCGTGTCAATGTAAGTTAATCTTTTTTTTCCTTTTAATCTTTTTCTGGTTTTGTATATTTGCTTTCTTTTTCTTTTCTTTTCTTTTTTCTTTTTTATTACAGTATTTATGTTGTTGAGATTGTGAATTTTTTTAATTGTGTGATTTAAATCAATAAAGATTTTTTTTAATGGATATATACAGATGATGTGACAATAAACCAGTCAGGCTGATGGAGTAAAGCAGTGCTAGGGTGGAGACCCTACAATTTTAAAAGACCAGGAGAACGGCACCTGTGTGCTGGGTAGACTATCTAAAACTAACAGCAGGGCTGATGTGGATGCAGCAAGCAGACAACAGAGAACACTGGGGAGAATCTGAAGGGGCTAGACAGGAACTTACAGATTTACAAAAAATAGGTGTTGTAAAGCCAGATCTCAGCCCCCAAAATAGGGAGCTTTGGGGCAAATTTCCTTCATATCTGCGGCTGAGCCTCCTACTATCCCAGTCACATTTCATAGAATCATAGAATCATAGAGTTGGAAGAGACCACAAGGGCCATCCAGTCCAACCCCCTGCCAAGCAGGAAACACCATCAAAGCATTCCTGACAGGTGGCTGTCAAGCCTCTGCTTAAAGACCTCCAAAGAAGGAGGCTCCACCACACTCCTTGGCAGCAAATTCCACTGTCGAACAGCTCTTACTGTCAGGAAGTTCTTTCTAATGTTTTCTAATTTCAAACCATTCTACTAAACTATGAAGCTTAAGAATCTGCTGCTCACTCTGTATATAGACTGTATACAGGCAAGATAAGAATTGGCTGAGAAAAATCAAAAGCTATGAGCAAATAGCACTTACGGGAGGAAGTCGCTGACAGGATCAGACCTGAAAGCATGTTTTGGGTACAGAGCGGTCCTCACAGGTATAACTCCAGCAATGATGTAATCCCCTGGACTGTAATAATTATTTGAAGATGTCCGTAGGTCTGACAGATCTAGATCTTCCATCATTGCTACCTCAGCTGGCAAATGAAGCAATACTAACAGAAGGATCATTTTAGGCACAAACAAGTGAGACCTTCCTTCAACTGACTTTATTATACTCGGAGCAATGATGGAAGCATTTGCTAGGAAGGACACACAAAATCTTCATCCTGTGACTGACTTCTCAGAGGAGGAGCTCAAGGCTGGCTTCAGTGCTAACAAAGAAACAAATCTCAGACTAACCTACCACCTCTGATGGTCTAACTCCCGGCCCTCGTTCTTAATAGCTCAGTATATATATTTATGCCGCTCTGTTTCCGTATTTGGCAAAAAGAATGATCAAGGATTCTGGATTCCGATTATTATTATTATTATTATTATTATTATTATTATTATTACTGATCTCAAAAGTGACCTCTGGAAAAACCCTATGAGAACACAAATCAATCACAATGTTTTTGATAATTGCAGGGGAGATATAATCACCTCCTCAAAGTTTCATCCTCTCTTTGCGGCTGCTTGCGCAGGTGTACGGCAGGAGAAAACATGTTTGCAAAAGTTTGCATCATGCTTTCCTATGGGACAATGAACTTGGAGGGCAATGCGTGATCCTCTAGACCCTTTGTTGGTGACCCTTGACTTTAAACCAATGAGAGGGTAGGACTGGGCTGTAGTGCAGACGGTCAGCCCAGCTGCCTGAGCATTCAAATCCCTTGCGTCAATTTCCTTCCAAGACTTCAGAGGAGGGCAAGTCACTTCTTGCCCTCTCTCTAGCTTTCTTTCTCTCTTTCTCTCCCTACTACTTTTTGACAGCCAATAGTGAGGCCCAGAAACAGGCGGAGAAACAGCACACAAGCAAAATAATAATAATAAAAAAAATCCTTCCAGTAGCACCTTGTTGTTGTTTAGTCGTTTAGTCGTGTCCGACTCTTCATGACCCCATGGACCAGAGCACGCCAGGCCCTCCTGTCTTCCACTGCCTCCCGCAGTTTGGCCAAACACATGTTGGTAGCTTCGAGAACACTGTCCAACCATCTCGTCCTCTGTCGTCCCCTTCTCCTTGTGCCTTCCATCTTTCCCAACATCAGGGTCTTTTCCAGGGAGTCTTCTCTTGAGGTGGCCAAAGTATTGGAGCCTCAGCTTCAGGATCTGTCCTTCCAGTGAGCACTCAGGGCTGATTTCCTTAAGAATTGATAGGTTTGATCTTCTTACAGTCCATGGGACTCTCAATAGTCTCCTCCAGCACCATAATTCAAAAGCATCAATTATTCGGCGATCAGCACCTTAGAGACCAACTAAGTTTGTTCTTGGTATGAGCTTTCATGTGCATACCAAGAACAAACTTAGTTGGTCTCTAAGGTGCTACTGGAAGGATTTTTTTTGTTTTTTGTTTTGTTTTGACTACAGCAGACCAACACGGCTACCTACCTGTAACTAGCACACAAGCACTCTGCTGGCTACCCCCTCACCACTTTCTGCATGCTTGGTCTCCCTAGGAGGTTATGGACTCTCCTTCCTTGGAGGTTTTTAAGCAGAGGTTGGATGACCATCTGTCATGGATGCTTTAGTTGAGATTCCCACATTGCCTAGGTGGCCCTCAGGGACCCTTCCAACTCTGCAATTCTATGATTCTATGAAAAAACTGTCCATTTAATCCTACCCTCTGTTTCCTGTTACTTAACTTGTTACTGATCCACAAGAGGACCTTGCCTCTTGACTCCATGACTGCTAAGCTTATTCAATAATCTTAGGTGAATTACTTTGTCAAAAGCTTTTTAAAAGTCCAAGCACACAATATCAACTGAACCACCTCTGTCTATATGCTTGCTGACACTCTCAAAGAACCACCTCACTAGGCAGTCACCTGATACTAACGTATTTAAATCTTTCGTTGTTGTTAGCCTTCAGGTTTTTAGGAATGTGCTCCACAAATTATTAATTTTTTGCATCCTTCTTGCATATTTTTAGGCAAAATTTGTGTTCCTTTTTGTTCTCCTGATTTGGACAAGACTTTCATTTTCTAAAGTAAGCCTTCGACAACCAACAACAGAGATAAAGACTCTAGTTAACCCCTTAGAAATGATACTAAAGTGACAGACTGGTGAGATATCTCACAAATTTTAAGCTTAAAATGTGATGATTTTAAATTTAAATGTGATTTAGTATATAGATGATATTTTCGAACTGAATTGTTTTATGCCTTTCTGGTCTATGACCGCAATAAAGACTTTCATTCAAAGTAAGCCTTTGTGTCTCTAATACTCCCCCCACCCACACACACACTTTGCTTATCAACCACATAAGGCAGACTCTTGGCCCTGCAGTAAACATTATAGCTGAGCTTTTAAAATTGTGGTTTTATACAGCTCCCAAACATTTTGGAAAGGTTTGACCCTAACTACGTACCTGGCCCAGGGGTTAGCAACCTTTTTCAGCCGTGGGCCAGTCCACCATCCCTCAGACCATGTGGTGGCCCGGACTATATTGGGGGGGGGGGGGATGAACGAATTCCTATGCCCCACAAATAACCCAGAGATGCATTTTAAATAAAAGGACACATTCTACTCATGTAAAAACATGCTGATTCCCAGACCATCCGCAGGCCGGATTGAGAAGGCGATGGGCCTTAGGTTGCCTACCCCTGTGTTAGGCAGTGTGCATCTGATTCCACATATGTGTTCACCACAGGCATGAATCAATGCACAGCTCTGGGAGGGTGGAAACCTTTATGTGGGGTTAGGCTGTGTGCATCCACTAAAAATGTGTGTATACCTTTAGCCCGTATACCCAATAAGGAACTTGTCACACCAGGTAGAAGAAAAAGATTGATTTATTAAACAGAAATGAAGAAAGACAGTATATATAGGTGCTGCTTCAGACAGCACGGTTAAAAATATGCAGGCAGCAAATAATCATTAAGCATTTACACACACACACACCTTAATCCTAAAGAATCCCTGACTACCGAAAAGCCTAGATAATAAACGGAGCAATTTCCCACAGCCTCATACTGAAAAGAAAGAAGGGAAGGGAACTGATCTTGGAGCAAGCAGGATTTGAGAACTTATGTCTTTGGTGAGAATTAAGCTCTCTCCTTCAGAATTCTATGCAGGCAAGGCAACAAAGTCTCTCACTCATTATTTGGTCTAGAAAATTGTAGAGTTGAACTTTGGATTCACCAAGAAGCAAAAGTGGGAGCTGGGAACTGACAAGCCATTGAAAATTCCTTGCTTAACTATACTTTGAACTGAAATAACCTCTATGGAGAGGTCAGAGGGTTTCTTTAGTGAGTGAATAACATTATGCTATTATTATTATTATTATTATTATTATTATTATTATTATTATTATTATTATTATTACCTGTTTAGGGAAGTTTTTAATATTTAATGCTGTATTGTTTTTAACACTTGATTGGGAGCAGCTCAGAGTGGCTGGGGAAACTCAGCCAGATGGGTGGGGTACAAATAATAGATGATGATGATGATGATGATGATGATGATTATATTACACCTCTTTTGAAGTCTAAAGTGGCTGTGTTGGGTTTTCTTGGCAATTGCCTATTTACATATATATTGAATTTGATATCCCTATGACCACTACTCCTTATTGGTTTGACAACACTTACATCTCACACCAGGCCTTGGGTACCACTTAAGATTAAGTCCAGGGTTACCCCCCCCCCCTCTGGCTGTTCCATGACCAATTCTTCCTGGGCACAGTCTGACCTTTAGAGTGCCTAGAACTTGTACTTCTTCATTGTGACTTGCGCACACATGAATATTGCCTATCTTGCTGTAATACAGCTCCCTTCATACCTGACCATTGGCCAAGCTGACCGGGGCAGCTAGGAGTTGGAGTCTAAGAGCTGAAGACCAAACACTACTTCTTTCTCGGCTGCCTGAACTTAAGGGCTTCACAGCGCCGGGTGAAGTCATATTTGTATGCCTGTTTCAATTCAAGATATTTAGTTACTTCCAGATCATGATACTTAAGTGGCTGAGAACTGCAGCCCTGAAATGGGGAGAGGCGGGTAGACGGCAGTTCCCAATTTTTGATAGGTGTCCTGTTGCTCTCCTTGATTCATGAAATGAGCAGATGGATCATTCATGACATATCAGCTCCAGTCAATGATGGATTTCCCAGGATGGCCCATAGTCTTCCTTCCCTGAGTGATGCTTCCATCCACCGTGCAAAAATGCTAGAATAAAAAGAGTGAAGTTTGGTCCTCAAGCTGTGGAGGCTTCAATAAAGATCCCTGCTCCCATAATGATTATTTTGCAGCTACAGTTTGCTAGGACAACATAGAAATCATGCTCCCCCTTGCTACTTGGCTTGGAACAGGTGAGGAACCTCTGGCATATGGACAGAACATGGCACTACAGAATTCTCTTTCTTGACCACTAGAACCTCTGCAGGCCATTTGACTTCTGAAACATTCGAAAACCAAGGATCAATGGGCAGTCAGCAAAATCCATTGAAAAAATGGAGAAACGCACCTTGGAAGCCATTTGACTTCCAAGGTGCATTTGAAAATGGAAGCAATTACTTCTGGGTTTTTGGCGTTCGGGTTTCGAATCGTTCATCAATGGAGACATTCGAGAACCAAGGTTCCACTGTACAGGGTCAGGATATCAATGAGGGTTCACAAGTATACCATTATAGTCACATCTGAGAGGTCTCTTCATGGGGGGGGGAGCCATCTGACTGCACCCACCACTGTGTCAGTCCCCAAAAGATGGTCCTCTTGGGATTGCAGCTCCCTAAGCTGAAAAGGGACGTGGGTGGCGCTGTGGGTTAAACCACAGAGCCTAGGGCTTGCCGATCAGAAGGTTGGCGGTTTGAATCCCCGCGACGGGGTGAGCTCCCGTTGCTTGGTCCCTGCTCCTGCCCACCTAGCAGTTCGAAAGCACATCAAAGTGCAAGTAGATAAATAGGTACCGCTGCAGCGGGAAGGTAAACGCCGTTTCCGTGCGCTGCTCTGATTCGCCAGAAGCGGCTTTGTCATGCTGGCCACATGACCCGGAAGCTGTACGCCAGCTCCCTCGGCCAATAATGTGAGATGAGTGCCGCAACCCTAGAGTCGGTCACGACTGGACTTAATGATCAGGGGTCCCTTTACCTTTTTTAAGCTGAAAAGGGTTCCCCACCCCTGTCATTGTGTGTCCACTGCATGTCAAAGTGTGCTAGTCTCATCTGCCCCCATCAAATCCCTGTCTCTTAACTACTTGGGAACTCACCCGAACCTCCAGACATGCACTTTCAGCATATGGGGGCATCATGCTTCCTGGCCCTGCTCCAAACACCAGTGCGTACACTGGTCACCCCAGCCACCGGTTATGTTTGGCAGCCCTATGAGGGGCCCTCGTGGACAGTGTATTCTGGTTAAAAATAACCACACACACGCGGTGCCAGCACTCGTATATTGACATAAGTGTTGAAGGTGCCAGCACAAAATGGCTGCCATTGGCAGCAAAGAGAGAGAGGTGCATATATAGAGAGGCAGTGTGGTGTAGTTGTTAAGAGAGGTGGACTCGTAATCTGGTGAACCGGGTTCGATTCCCTGCTCCTCCACATGCAGACCTTGGGCTAGTCACACTTCTCTGAATTCTCTCAGCCCCACTCACCTCACGGAGTGTTTGTTGTGGGGGAGGAAGGAAAAGGAGATTGTTAGCCGCTTTGAGACTCCTTCGGGTAGTGATAAAGCGGGATATCAAATCCAAACTCTTCTTCTATATGGAGGGTCACATTTGGTTCCTGAGCCTGAGGTTCCTCATCCCTAGTTTACTGCCTGAAACCACCAAAATGTCCAGATTTTTAAATCTACCAATTCCTCTTGCTGATTCCATTCTTGATCATGGGCCTGTCTGCTGTGTAACCTTCTCTCTGTCAGTTCCCGTCAAGTTGAACAACTCATCAGGCCAAAGAGCTCAAAAGTCTGGTATCTTGTTCCCATGCCCATGCAAGGCTATGTTGCTCTAGAAGTTGGGTGAGGGCAAGAAGTCATCCACCCCCACCCTGCTGCCACCCACATGGCAAAAAACATCACCCAACATGTGTATTTTTTTAGAAATGCAGCACTTACATCTACTACCAAGAGCCCAAGGAAGCATAGGAGGAGGCCACCCAAAACCATCCGAACCTTATTCTCAGTGCTGAGTTTTTTCTGGGTTGATGAACCTTCTCCTACAGTAGATGTGGAGGTGAAAAAAAGGGATATTGAATCAGAAAAGGTGAAAAACAAGAAACTTATCACATCTTCCTTAAAATACCTTGGGTGCTTTAGCTTGGCTGGAATGTGACTCCAACCAGCTTTTGTTTTAGTTTTTTAAAAATATGGGTGTTTTTAAAAATATGGATGTTATTCAGTTAAGCCTTCTTCAGGGGGTCTATTCTGAGTTAGACTAAGCTGAATGCCATCCTTTAATTTTTATTTAATTACATAAAGAAGATGAAGCAGAATAAAAGAAAGAAAAATACTGTTCATGCTATTTGTTTAAAACAAATATCCATAAGTTAGAGCATTATAGGTGAGTCAGAAGGATAATACAGTGGAACCTCAGTTTTCGAACGTAATCCGTTCCGGAAGAACATCCGACTTCCGAAACGTTCGTAAACTGAGGATCGATGGGCGGTCGGCAAAATCCATTGAAAAAATGGAAAAACGCGCCTCGGAAGCCATTCGACTTCTGAGGTGTGTTCGAAAACGGAAGCAATTGCTTTCGGGTTCTTGGCATACGGGTTCCAAATCGTTTGTCAATGGAGACATTCGAGAACCGAGGTTCCACTTTACAGGGTCAGGATATCAATGAGGGTTCGTTGGTATACCTTTACGTTTGCATCTGAGTTTTTCCTGGGTTAATGATCCTGCTCCTACAGTAGATGTGGAGGTGAAAAAAGGGGATATTGAATCAGAAAAGGTGAAAAACAAGAAACATATTACGTCTTCCTTAAAAACAAGCCAACATCAAGACATGGTGTATGAAGCTGGCTTGTTTTACTCAGCTATAGTTAGGATAATCTGCCCTTTTTCGGGCTTCGGACCAGAGATACTGCTAATTATTTACAGGGTTCAGGGCAGAAGCCTGTGTCCGGGACTGGGCAGAGGAGGAATGGTGGAGACCGCCTCCCCAGCCTGATCCTTCCAGAGAAGAAGAAGACAGTTCGGAATTACAACAGGGGTTTGAGGGAGATCACAGCTCAGAGGAAGATGAGGGGGAAAGCTGGGAAATAATGGGAGAGGAGAAGGAGGCAGAGCCAGAGCAGCTGGCTGACGTTATCACGAGAAAGCATTCCAGACCCACCATCTCCCAGAACCCGGTGGGCCTTAAAAGTAGGAGAACAAAGGGCTCAGAAGCAGAGGGTGCTCAGCGCCACCCATAAAAGAGATGATGGATGAAAAGGGGGAGGGAAGATTTACTTGGGGCAACACCATTATTCCAAGAAGCTGCATTCCCAACCCTCTCTCTGTAAATATTGAATAAAAAGCAGGTGGTTGGACTTTTCCTTGTCTTATCCATTCCTGGCAACCGGCCATGGGAGTTGGTTCCTCTGCCGCCTGACGGCCTGTGATGACATCTGCCTTGGGATCCCTTGTAACTCTACAATTCTACGACCTGACAAATAACATTTCCTATATGTTAAGTTTCATATGAATATAAGCTTCTGGGAAATTAAGATGGTGGTTGAATGGGGTCTCGCCAGCCCTGTGTTTTACAGTGCAGCCAGCTGCCCTACGTTTTGTTTTTAAGGGAGTAAGGAGAAAGTGATATGGTGACCAGTACAAACAACCTGGGGCTCAGAGATGAAAAGAAGACAGAGTCCCTACCAGAGGAGAATGGCTGATTAAATTGATGGACTATGCTGAATTGGCAAAAATGACCAGAAGAATAAGAAATCAGGAGGATCATATTTTTAATAAAGAAGGGGGGAAATATATAATTTACCTTAGAAACCATTGTAAATCATTAAAATTATTAGTAGGATTGGAATAACACTTGTAGTTTAATGTTGAATTTTGGGTATAATGGAGATTTAAAAGATTTGGATTAATACATAAGATGCCGAAGGAAAAAGTTAATATAAGGACCCACAAAGGGGGGGGAGGGAAGTTCAGGAGATTCTTTGGAATTCTCCTTCTATGCTGGTTGTTTGATAATTGTTTGTAAATTTTTAAAATCTGAAAAACTAAAGAAAAAGAAAAAGAAAATGTGTGGTGAGGTTATTGTGGGGTTTGTGGATTTCTTGCAAAGAGAATGATATAAGAACAATAAGCTCCTGGATTGTTCCCTAGCCCCTATATCAGGACATCTCAGCATCTAGGAACTGGCCATGCCAGATGCTGAACCCAAAATGGCTACCTTTGAAGGTGGCCCAGAAACTACAACTAATCCAGAATGCAATAGCTAGACTGGTGACTGGGAGTGGCCCCCAAGACCATATACCACCGGTCCTGAAAAACCTACATTGGCTCCCAGTACGTTTCTAAGCACAGTTCAAAATGTTGGTGCTGACCTTTAAAGCCCTAAACGGCCTCGGCCCAGTATACCTGAAGGAGCATCTCCACCCCCATCGTTCAGCCCTGACACTGAGATCCAGCGCCAAGGGCCTTCTGGAGGTTCCCTCACTGAGAGAAGTGAGGTTACAGGGAACCAAGCAGAGGGCCTTCTTGGTAGTGGCGCCTGCCCTGTGGAATGCCCTCCCATCAGATGTCAAGGAAATAAACAACTATCTCACTTTTAGAAGACATCTGAAGGCAGCCCTATTTAGGGAAGTTTTTAATGTTTGATGTTTAATCACTTTGTTGTTGTTGTTGTTGTTCTGTTGGGAGCCGCCCAGAGTGGCTCGGGAAGCCCAGTCAGATGGGCGGGGTATAAATAATAAATAAAATAATAATATTGCTTCCCCACCCCCTATATCAGGACATCTCACCATCTAGGAACTGGCCATGCCAGATGATGAACCTCAACATATAATTGTTGGGCAACCACCAAAATAGGTTTTGTGAGGGGAGATTTCTTTCAGTTCTGTGAGAATACAACTGACACAATGGCATTCTCAATCATACCTTATGCCTCACTGAATTTGGTGGAGTTAAAATCGCATAGGATTGAAGCCCTGGAGATCACATCAGGACAGTAGGCAATCATTCCAAAGCACGAAGCACACCAATTATTTATTTATGCTAATTGCTGTCCATTACCTTCAGTCTGGTTGATAGTAGCATTGACCCAATTGTGAGCTGAGGAGATGGGCACTGCTGTTGCCATTGCTGGAAGCAACAGAAAAGGAAAATGAATGTGTTGTCTGCTATACATAAATTTTATGTGTGGCTAATACCCATTGAAAGCCTTATCTTGACATATTTATCTAATCCACGGGTGTCAAACACAAGGCCCGGGGGCCGAATGCGGCCCGCCAGACCTCTTCATGTGGCCCGTGTAAGCGAACTAAAGTTTAAGCGAACTAAAAAAAAAAAAAAGCACGAATTTGCGCGTGCACAAAAGTTACGAGCGTCGTCGTCACTTCTCGAGTAAAAGTTGCTTCTTTCGCTAAGCCTTGTCGACGGCGGAGAAAGCCAGCCAGCCGTCGCCGTGATGACGTAGGGATTCCCCCTCGTCGCTCCTCTTCCTCCCCCCTCCCGTCGCGTAGTTGTTTTTTCTTTATGGGTGCTGCGTGCTTGCGTCAGGCGGACCGTGGCGCGGCTGATCTGGTTCCCGCCATCTGCCCTTTCCACTGAGCTAAGAGGAGGCCAGGCCGCGGTGGGTCAAGCCGAGCCAGGCCAGGCCGGCACCGGGGCTAAAGTGGAGAATAACCCCGAAGTTGGAAGGAAGGAAGCGGCGGCGGCAGCAGCAGCAGCAGGGAGACAACGTCCAGGCCGGGAGTGGTCTGTGAGGAAGTTTAAGTGGTGGAAGGGAAAGCTGCCGCCCGCCCGCCATCGCCGGTGAGTGCGCCTGGGCAGGGGCGGCGGGTCTTGGGGCTTCCTCGGAGCGGCTGACTGCGGACAAGGGCACGAGGGAGCCCCATTGGTACTCGCGGAGCGGGGGGGGAAGGTGTGGGTGGGCGTGGGGGGCGGCCGGCCAGCCGTGGAGGCGGAGGTGGGGCCTCCGTAGCAGCTGGGGGGGAGGGTTGCCGCGCCTCAGCGTCTCTCTTCCCCCACCCCGCGCCCTTGACCTTAGCCTGGCCCCTTTCGCTTCCTCAGGCCCATATCTACTTGCCATTATTCTGACTATGTTTCTGCTTTCAGAGCTAGTTATTACTTACATTATTACAAAAATCAGTAATAATTGAATGCAGTGTCAATAATTTATGATAATAAAGAGTGGACACATAGTCCTACAGATACAACCGGCCCTTTGAGGGTGACCAAACTGCTGATGCGGCCCCCGATGAATTTGAGTTTGACACCCCTGATCTAATCCCTTTCAAAAGTCGCCGTTGTTGGTGGCCATCATGACGTTTTTCTTAGAACCTGTCATCAGAAGCCCTGCAAAAGGGCTTCAACTCACGCAAGAGAGATTTCTCCATTCCTCCCCTTGTGCAGCCCACAAATTGGCCCAGGATGGGTCAAAAGAACTCCCAGAACCAGAGGCGTAACTATGCCCCCTTTTACCGGTACTTCTTTGGCATGGAGATACATAGGCGCCTCTAAAGCCGAGAGAGACCATGGACCAGACCTTCAAAGAGTTTCCTTTTCGTTGCCTTTCGTGCTCTACCAATGACTTCCTAAACTGAGGGCAATTTTTGTGCCCTTCCTGGGCCTGGGCCCTCGGCAGCCACCAACCTATCCAACGCCTAGGTACGCCCCTGCTCAGAACAGCACACAGGGGAAAGGGGATCGTTCTGCTTGACAAGCTGAATTGCTTCTGCAGATGGAAGATTCGACATAATGTGATATTGAATTCCACCCAGGGTGTGGGGTGATCTGCTTTGTGTTTTCTAAAGGAGAACAAAGTGTCTAAACTCACTGCCATTCATTTGGTTCTCCTGCCCTTCAGCAACTCACCCCAGCAGCCTCACTATCCCATTTGTAAAATGCTTATAGCAATAACCGCCCATCTTGGAGGCTCTTCTGCCCAACGATGTCCCCAAAGAACCAGCTTCCAAAACACAATCTGCTTTTGCTTTTACTCACCTGAGAATGCCCAGAAGAAGGCCACACCGATCAACATCCTGGAGTTTCATACAATTAGATACCGCACCAATTCTGAAATCCTACCCGTCTCAAACCTCCAACAATTGAACTGCTTCCTTAATTGAATGTTTCAAAATTGTGGTCTCTCATTTTTGTTCTATGTGGTAAGCTAAAGATCTGGTCTCTGGGAAATGAGAGAAGCAAGCAGCTCTGGTGTGATGAGACCACTCGAGATAACACCATCAGCAAAGGATGTGGTCTAGCAGGGCCAGGTACCTGCTGCACAAGACATTTAGGCTGGGCAGCTAGGAAGAGAATAGAAACCGTTGCTTGCATTATTTCAGAGAATTATGCCCTTGAAGCAGAAATCGACGAGAAGGGCAGCAGCTCAGCAAAGTTGTAAGTCATCTAAATCAGGCATGTCCAACAGGTAGATTGTGATCTACCGGTAGATCACTAGACGTCTGCGGTAGATCACTGGTAGATCATTGGTTCCCCCCAAAGAAGCTGAACAACTGTGGCTCCCCTAAAAAAAAGCTCAACATTTTACCTCCTCCCTGAAAAAGCTCAACAACTTTGACCTGAACCCCAAAAAGGGGGTAGATCACTGCCAGTTTTTAACTCTTCGAGTAGAGAGTAGATCACAGTCTCTTAGGAGTTGGCCACCCCTTATCTACATGATATATTTAAGATGGATAAAAAGAAAGGCTTCCTTAATGAAACCTCTAAATTTGAAAAAGAGCTGTAAAAAACAAGACTAAATCGCTTTCTAAAATGTATAAACTAATATTACAATGGCATATAAAAGATGAACAAGTTAAATCAGTTATGATACACTGGTCTTTGGATATAATATACAACATGGGAGAAGCTATGGAACTCGGATTTGAAGTTTACAGTTGAAAGAAAATTATATGAAATTGACGTATCATTGGTATTTAACCCCTAGTAAACTAGCCAAAATGTACAAAACAAGGTCAAATACATGCTGGAAATGTAAGGAAAAAGAAGACACCTTTTATCATATGTGGTGGACATGTAAGGTAGTAAAAGAATTCTGGGAGACGATATATAATGAACTGAAAAAATGTTCAAAATAACTTTTTCAAAAACAAAGAACCGAAGCTTTTCTTTTAGGATTCCTAAATGCTGAAATTCCAATGGATCAGAAAATACTATTTATGTACGCGACCACTGCTGCTCAGATGTTACTAGCCCAGAGATGAAAAGAAGACAGAGTCCCTACCAGAGAAGAATGGTAGATTAAGTTGATGGACTATGCTGAATTAGCAAAAATGACCAGAAGAATAAGAAATCAGGAGGATCATATTTTTAATAAAGAAGGGGGGAAATATATAATTTGCCTTAAAAACATTGTAAACAATAAAAAATTCTTAGTAGGATTGGAATAACACTTGTAGTTTAATGTTGAATTTTGGGTATAATTGAGATTTTAAAGATTAGGAGTAATAGATAAGATGCAGGAGGAAAAAGTTAATATACGGACCCACAAAGGGGAGGAGGGAAGTTCAGGAGATTCTTTGGAATTCTCCTTCTATGTCGGTTGTTTGATAATTGTTTGTAAATTTTTAAAATCTGAAAAACTAAATAAAAAGGAAAAAGAAAATGTGTGGTGAGGTTGTTGTGGAGTTTGTGGATTTCTTGCAAAGAGAATGACATAAGAACAATAAGTGGGGCTATTGGGTTGTTGTTGTTTTTATTAGGTATTTTGTGGTTTTCAATCCTGATTTTATTCTGTGAACTGCCCTTAGACCCTCAGGTGTAGGGCAGTATATAAATTCAATAAAGGAAGAGGAGGAGGAGGAGGAGGAGGAGAAGGAGAAGGAGAAGGAGAAGGAGAAGGAGAAGGAGAAGGAGAAGGAGAAGGAGAAAGCTGCTGGATCGCTCCCCCACCCCCTAGATCAGGGCGTCTCAGCATCTACGGTAGGAACTGGCCATGCCAGATGCTGAACCTCAGCTTATAATTGCTGGACAACCACCAAAATAGATTTTGTGAAGGGAGACTTGTTTCAGTTCTAGAACTGAAACAATGGCATTCTCAGTCATACCTTCTGCCTCACTAAATTTAGTGGAGTTAAAAACGCATAATATTGAAGCCCTGGAGATCTCATCAGGACAGCAGGCAATCGTTCCAAGCATGAAGCACCCTAAATATTTATTTATGCTCTTTGCTGTCCATTACCTTCCGTCACGGTGAGATTTACTGTCGCATGCAGTCTTAAATCCATGGATTCAATTGTCGCGCGGTACATCCCCGCATCGTGAAGCCCCACACGATGAAGCTCTAGCGTGCCATTCTTGAGAACGTCTGCCCGCTGCTGATACATCTCAGTCACCAGTTTGTTAGTATGGCATTCTTTCCCCCACCATATGAGGGCTGTTCCACTGCAATTGTCTACAAGGTATACAAGGATAGGGACATTTCTGTTGCCGGCGATAAAATTCCATGTGATGTCGAGGAATTCCCAGGAAGGACTGGGGGGCTGAAGGGAAAAGGGTAACTGAACAGTCTGGTTGATAGTAGCGTTGACCCAACTGTGATCTGAGGAAATGGGCACTGCTGATGCCATGCCTGGAAGCAACAGAGAAGGAAAATGCATGTGCTGTCTGTTATACAGTGGTTCCGCTCCTTCCTCCTGGGCTGTGTTCAGAAAGTGGTGGGGGGGGATGAGTGTTCAGACCCCTGGGCTCTCACTTGTGGGGTGCTTCAGGGTTCTGTCCTCTCCCCCATTCTTTTCAACATCTACATGCAGCCGCTGGGAGAGATCATCAGGGGGTTTGGACTGGGTGTTCATCAGTATGCGGATGATACCCAGCTCTACCTCTCTTTCAAATCAGAACCAGTGAAGGCAGTGAAGGACCTGTGTGAGTGTCTGGAGGCAGTTGGAGGATGGATGGCAGCTAACAGATTGAGGTTGAATCCTGACAAGACAGAAGTACTGTTTTTGGGGGACAGGAGGCAGGCAGCTGTGGAGGAGTCCCTGGTCCGGAATGGGGTAACTGTGCCCCTGAAGGACCAGGTGCACAGCCTGGGAGTCATTTTGGACTCACAGCTGTCCATGGAGGTGCAGGTTAATTCTGTGTCCAGGGCAGCTGTTTATCAGCTCCATCTGGTACGCAGCCTGAGACCCTATCTGCCTGCAGACTGTCTCGCCAGAGTGGTGCATGCTCTAATTATCTCTCGCTTGGACTACTGCAATGCGCTCTACGAGGGGCTATCTTTGAAGGTGACCCGGAAACTACAACTAATCCAGAATGGGGCAGATAGACTGGTGACTGGGAGTGGCCGCCGAGACCACATAAAACCTGTCTTGAAAGACCTACATTGGCTCCCAGTACGTTTCCAAGCACAGTTCAAAATGTTGGTGCTGACCTTTAAAGCCCTAAACGGCCTCGGTCCAGTATACCTGAAGGAGCGTCTCCACCCCCATCGTTCAGCCCGGACACTGAAGTCCAGTACCGAGAGCCTTCTGGTGGTTCCCTTGCTGCGAGAAGCCAAGTTACAGGGAACCAGGCAGAGGGCCTTCTCGGTAGTGGCACCCGCCCTGTGGAATTCTAAAAGTCAGATAGTTGTTTATTTCCTTGACATTTGATGTGAGGGCGTTCCACAGTAAGGGCGCCACTACCCAGAAGGTCCTATGTAATCGCATAGAAAGCCACCCACAGGGAAAGTGTTCATCCCTGACATTTCTCACCATGTGAAGTGCATTAAAAAATAGCAGATGTCAGAGCCTATATACACGTCTTTATGCACAGCTGCTCAAGATAAACATTTTTGCACACTAATATATGCATTTTGCAGTCATTTTTTGTCATGGTACGGCAACTCAAAATTCAGAAAAGTATAAAATTTGAAAAGTGTGTTTTGGTCCACATGTTGATTCAGCGGGAAGGATTCATCTAATGAAACTTGTCATCAGAAACCCTGCAAAAGGGCTTCAACTCACGCAAGAGAGATTTCTCCATTCCTCCCCTTGTGCAGCCCACAAAATTGGCCCAGGATGGGTCAAGAGAACTCCCAGAACCAGAGGTGTAACTGGGCCCCCTTGCTTCTTTGTGAATAAGTTGGAGTTCTTGTTGCAAGATACACTGAAATAAATAGCTATACCAAGAACTCTGGCCAGAAGTTTCAACAAAAGAAATAATATCTACTCGTGAGTCAAAATCAAATAAGGTATATATTCTGTTAAGAATTACAGTCTTAAATGCAGTTGCAGATTAAAACAAAAATTATAATATCAAACAAAGATACAGATTCAAACTCACAATATTATGTGTAGTATGATATTATGTATAATATAAGGCACACAAAATACCAAATACATTGAATATAAATCCGTATCCAAAAGTTCAAGGAGAGCGTTTTGTATGTAAAGCCGAAATGAAGAGTCTAATAGGAGTCGAAATAAGGACTTCCGGAATGAGGACCAGATGTACGATGCAAAACTAGGGACCAAGACAGGGCCCTGTTTCGGAGCAGACGCCTTCTTCAGCTCGTTTTTGAAAAAGTGTAAATTAATGAGGCTTATGGAGAAGTATCATATGATTTCTGTCTTTTTTGAAATCTTTTTCAAATGTAGCGTCTTGAATGGGTGGATCAATGTGTATCCAAGTTTTTCTGTGTGTTTTTTTGTTTCAATGTATTTGGTATTTTGTGTGCCTTATATTATACATAATATCATACTACACGTAATATTGTGAGTTTGAATCTGTATCTTTGTTTGATATTATAATTTTTGTTTTAATCTGCAACTGCATTTAAGACTGTAATTCTTAACAGAATATATACCCCTTGCTTCTTTGGCATGGAGACATATAGGTGCCTCCAAAGCTGAGAGAGACCATGGACCAGAAACTCAAAGAGTTTCCTTTTCATTGCCTTTTGCACTCTGCCAATGACTTCCTAAACTGAGGGCAATTTTTGTGCCCTTCCTGGGCCTGCGCCCTTGGCAGCCGCCAACCTATCCAACGCCTAGGTACGCCCCTGCTCAGAACAGCACACAGGGGAAAGGGGATCATTCTGCTTGAGAATTGCTTCTGCAGATGGAAGATTCGACATAATGTGATGTTGAATTCCACCCAGGGTGTGGGGTGATCTGCTTTGAGTTTTCTAAAGGAGAACAAAGTGTCTAAACTCACTGCCATTCATTTGGTTCTCCTGCCCTTCAGGAACTCACCCCAGCAGCCTCACTATCCCATTTGTAAAATGCTAATAGCAATAACCGCCCATCTTGCAGGCTCTTCTGCCCAACGTTGTCCCCAAAGAACCAACTTCCAAAAGACAACCTGCTTTTGCTTTTACTCACCTGAGAATGCCCAGAAGAAGGCCACACCGATCAACATCCTGGAGTTTCATACAATTAGATACCGCACCAATTCTGAAATCCTACCCGTCTCAAACCTCCAACAATTGAACTGCTTCCTTAATTGAATGTTTCAAAATTGTGGTCTCTCGTTTTTGTTCTATGTGGTAAGCTAAAGATCTGGTCTCTGGAAAATGAGAGAAGCAAGCAGCTCTGGTGTGATGAGACCACTCGAGATAACACCATCAGCAAAGGATGTGGTCTAGCAGGGCCAGGTACCTGCTGCACAAGACATTTAGGCTGGGCAGCTAGTAAGAGAATAGAAACCGTTGCTTGCATTATTTCAGAGAATTCTGCCCTTGAAGCAGAAACCGACGGGAAGGGCAGCAGCTCAGCAAAGTTTTAAGCAGAAGGCAAATGAGGAATAGAAACGTCAGGTAGAAACCACAGTCTTTATAATGTATTAAATTAGAGTTGGTTGCTTGGCGAATGGGACTTCGTGTGTGTTCAAGAAGGGGAATGCCCAGAGGACACTCTGTGTTCTTCTTGCCTGCTTCTTCAAATGGCAAGGTGTTCCAGGGGTGCAGCCTTCAACCAGGGTTGTTTTCCTTTCCAAGAAGATCACTGGAGGCTTGTGACAAGACTCCCTTTGACACTGGACAAGGACCTTTGCCTGCTGGCTTCCAGGTCCTAAGGAATATTGCAGAATGGCATATAAAATTGGTAGAATTTATTAATCTGGCGAGAATGACGGCGGCAATCAGGAATATACCGAAACAAAAAATTAAAGGAGAGTGGAAATACGTGGAAGATTATATGAGGAAAGAAGGTGTGAAAATGGAACTGGTGATCTGCTTGGAATGATACACATACAGGGGTGATGTTAATATAGATAAGTAGAGTTATATTTGAGATATAAGATGGATTTATTTGGATAAAGAAAATATATATTGAATATAAGAATATAAGAATATATATTAAAATGAAATGAAATAAAAATAGCATTGACAGGATCTTGATGTAAAGGACACGAAGTAGAACTTTAGGAAGTCTTTTTTTTTAAAAAAAGTAACTTTTCTTTTTCTGTATGTGTTATTTCTCTTTGTTGTCTTTGTTATGTGTATTTGTGTTATTGTACTGTATTATTCGATTGTTGTCAATATGTTGTATCTGTTTAAGAAATTTGAATAAAGTTTGTTTTTTTAAAAAAATAAAAAAATAAAATTTAAAAAAAGGAATATTGCAGGTGGAGGATGGATAGGGATGGAAAATCACACGGGGACAGGAGATTTAGCAGTTTGAGCCCATAAGCGTTCAAAGCATCCCAGAGGGAATGAGGGTTAAGGCTGGGAGATGCACACCATGACTTTATAAAAAATAATAATAATAAAAACAATCCCTATCCTCGCTGCACTATAGGGGAAGGTTTCAGGAGGCAGAGCAGTGAGAGGGAATTATATATTTTGTCTTCCCTGCTTTCCAGAAAGCTGCCCGTCTTAGCTATATAGCAATTAGGCAGAAGAAGAAGAAGAGGAGGAGCAGGAGGAGGAGTTTGGATTTGATATCCCGCTTTATCACTACCCGAAGGAGTCTCAAAGCGGCTAACATTCTCCTTTCCCTTCCTCCCCCACAACAAACACTCTGTGAAGTGAGTGGGGCTGAGAGACTTCAGAGAAGTGTGACTAGCCCAAGGTCACCCAGCAGCTGCATGTGGAGGAGCGGAGACGTGAACCCGGTTCCCCAGATTACAAGTCTACCCCTCTTAACCAGTGGGAAAATGTTCCTTATTCACTTCCTAATATATAGACTCCCAGTTTTAACCCCAGTCTCCCACAAGGCACCTTGGAGGCCTGAGCCTATTTCTAACTGTTTATCAATACATGATCATGTATCATGTATAGTGATCATATATCTCACAGCCTGCAAGACAAGGTGGCGGGGTAGGGTAGCACAGTTGTCACAACACCAGGGTGGCAGGATAGCTCTGGGCGAGCACATTGCTCCAACAAGCTAGGAAGTCCATGATGGCTTTCCAGCCTCTGCCTCTGAGGCTCCAACTGGCCCCTTGGTGAACTAGTCTCTTAAAGGCTCAACCCACCAGGCTGAAGACAGATACATCTCGTCTCCTCTCTGGTGTGTTCCCTGCACCATTGGGCTGGTGAGCTAGTGTGGAAAGCCTTTGGTTCCCCTGTGATGGATCTGGGTCTGTTTCTGTTGTCCCTGGTACTCTGGGAACTGGTTCAGTGGATTCTTGCCTACCAGGCTGAGATTCAGGGGCCCCTTAATTGCCAGCATCAGATTCAGGATCAAGAATCTAATCTGTCTCCCCAGCTGTGGCCTCTGACTGCAGCAGTCCTGGCTGCTGCTGGACTTCAGGTTTGTGATATCATGCTATTCCATTCCCAATGTAATCTTCGCTCACCCTTTTCTCCCTGGCAGGAAGAGCACCATTTTGTGGTTCAGCTCAGGTGTCAAAATTGTGGGAATGTTTTGGAACGTGGATGGAGATTTATAATTTAATATATCTCATCCTAACTTGTGCTAACAAGTTCAACTAGCAGAGTAACATTCCCTTTTAAAATACACACAGCGGAAGTTGCTTTGATTCGCTAGAATCAACTTAATCTAGTTTCCTGGTTTGTCACTATATTTCCCCTTTGTCCCTCTTAAATAAGACACAACACACGTCTTCTATAAAAAGATATAAAATGTTTACTCACATATATCCAGCTCAAGACAAATCCCAAAGAAGGCAGGCTTATTCTTAGTAAAGATATTTACAATTGGAATCTCTCCATGTGGGAGAGAAGTCCGCTAGGCCCCAGTTGGCTGGAAGCCAACTGAGCATCCTCCTCACAGTTCGAGTGAGAGAGTGGAAATTGGAATGGCCGCTGACCTGTAGGTTCTTTGTTCATACCTTCCCAGGTGAAGCCACTCCCACATCTAGTTGCAAGAGGAAATTGCCTCAATCCATGTGACCAGGAAGTTGTGGCTGGAGGACTGAGGCAATCTCCACTATCTGCTCTAGCATTGTTGTACTTGACTGCTCTAGTGTTTACATCCCACAAAAATGTCTTGGGCTGGACCTGCTCTCAGCTCATTTTGTGGAGACATATGGGGTTTTATTCATGAGTGACCATGGTATCTTGAGGTCACAACTAATCACAAGTTTGTTTCTTTTTGCAACAGAAGTAAGCCTTTTGTTATTACTTGAAACAGAAGAAGCTTTTAGTTTTGTTCCCCCCAGTTCCTCAATTTGTTTCTAGTCTTAAATTTAGTTTTCACCATTTCTGCATCACTTTGCAATTTTGTATATATGTATATATAAATCTACATGAGGAAGTCATACATGTGTCATACATGTGTCTGCACATTTTCACTAACATATGCATGCTCATTTATAGCTTTGCCTAAGAGGCACAATTTTTTGCATGCCACTTTCCCTAACAGAATGCATTTTTCCCCCATGCATCTTTTCCTGGTATACTTTCTGCACGCATTGCTGTTGCTGTTTTAGAAAACTGACTTGCAAAGTGCAAGTTTCTGGATGTATTGATAAAATGATTATTGTCATTTGCTGGATTGAGCAAGACAACAAAAATATCAAAACATTGTCTAATAGGAGTTAGATACACTTCTTCAGATTCTTCTGTGTATCTGTGTACATGCACACAAAAGCTTATACCCAGAACATACCGTACTTAGTTGGTCTCTAAGGTGCTCTAAGGGTTCCACCTACTTCCTCCCCAGTCACCTACATCACTACCGCATCTTGCATGGGTATCTGAAGAAGTGTGAGTGCACTTCTACCAATAACAAACTTAGTTGGTCTCTAAGGTGCTCTAAGTGGCACTGTGAGTTTAACCACAGAGCCTAGGGCTTGTTGATCAGAAGGTCGGCAGTTCGAATCCCTGCGACGGGGTGAGCTCCTGTTGCTCGGTCCCAGCTCCTGCCTACCTAGCAGTTCAAAAGCATGTCAAAGTGCAAGTAGATAAATAGGAACCGCTCCAGCGGGAAGGTAAACGGCGTTTCCGTGCGCTGCTCTGGTTCACCAGAAGCGGCTTAGTCATGCTGGTCACATGACCCGAAAGCTGTACGCCAGCTCTCGGCCAATAAAGCGAGATGAGCGCCGCAACCCCAGAATCGGACACGACTGGACCTAATGGTCAGGGGTCCCTTTACCTTTACCTTTAAGGTGCTACTGGAAGGAATTTTTTTATTTTGTTTCGACTGTGGCAGACCAACACGGCTACCTACCTGTAACCTGTCCTAACTGTTCCCCATCCAGTATTTCCCAGCTTCTGCCTTCTGAACTATGTCCCTCTGCAAACCCCTGTTCCAAATCTATACTGTCCTGCTGCTCATGGGAAGATAAGATTCGGGATCCTGATCAGGAGCAGGGGGAGGGGGAGTCTCCCACCATTCCTCCTCTGTGCAGCCCTCCTCAGCATGATCCCTGACAGGAGCCAACTCCTAGGGGCCAAGGGGATCTCTGGCCACCCAATCAAATATTTGAGGGGGCTAGGGCCTCTCAATGTTGAAGGGCATTGCCATTCAAATGGTCTGTGTGTGCCGTGTCATTGATTATGTGGGATGTGGCTTACCTCCCCCCCCCCCATATTTTATTCAACTTGCCACCTCTGCCTCTCGCACTAGCAGCTGACTTACACAGCACCCATCTTTTGGTCCCTATTTTCATCAGTGGAATGTTGGAGGATATGCTTCTGCAAAAAAAAAAAAAAAAAGTGTTGAATGTAGCTTTGGCTCTTAGATCCTGGAGAGGATCCAGTCATTGTCTCAATGGCTGTGATGTCGCTGAAATATTTACAAACTGCTCAGCAATTAAACAAACAGCTTCAGAGGAAAGCTCATAGGGAGCACCGAAGACAGGAAAGTTTCACAGAGGAAAGGACAGGGGTCAGAGATACCCTGTTTCCCCTTTTTTAATACGTAGTCATAAAGTAAGCCATGGCAGGGTTTTTTTTACCTTTGTGAGAAGTAAGATGTACCCCAAAAGTAAGCCATGGTGCCGCCATTGTTCCCGTCGCCTCCTCAGCCCCTCCTGCGTGCGCAGGGAGCCAGCGAACCAGTGAGAGGCACAGGGGGGAAACGCGCCTCTTGCAGAGTTCTGCCCCGCCAGCTCAGCATGCAGGGGGAGGCTGTACTGTACCATACTGGCGTAATAAAAATAAGACATCCCCCGAAAATAAGCCACCCTGTGTTTTTTTTGAGGGGAAAAAATTATAAGACGGTGTCTTAAAAGGGGGGAAAGACAGTAGTAAACAGTGGGACAGAGAATTATCATCAGGAAAAGGAAAAAGTAAACTGTTTGCTAAGTACGGGTAGTACTGTTCTGGGACCCAGGTGGCGCTGTGGGTTAAACCACAGAGCCTAGGGCTTGCTGATCAGAAGGTCAGCAGTTCGAATCCCTGCGACGGGGTGAGCTCCTGTTGATCGGTCCCAGCTCCTGCCAACCTAGCAGTTCGAAAGCACGTCAAAGTGCAAGTAGATAAATAGGAACCGCTCTGGCAGGAAGGTAAACGGCATTTCTGTGTGCTGCTCTGGTTTGCCAGAAGTGGCTTAGTCATGCTGGCCACATGACCCGGAAGCTGTATGCCGGCTCTCGGCCAATAAAGCGAGATGAGCGCCACAACCCCAGAATCGGTCACGACTGGACCTAATGGTCAGGGGTCCCTTTACCTTTACTGTTCTGAGAGAATGGCGAGTATAGTAGGAATAAAGGAAATGACTCTGCTCCTACCTGAAAAGTTCTCCCTCCCTCCCCATGACTCCCCTTTTGGCCCATGTGCTCAACCCTAGATGTCAGCTGTGCTTCCACCTTATCTCCACATTTCTAGCAGGAAGGAAACAAACAAAAACAGAGTCAAGTAATGGACTTGAAGAGCTGTTTGAAATTCAGCAGGGATGATCATGAGGCGCCCTCTACTGGCTCTCTTAGGTACATTCACTGCAAGAGGAGTAACATCAGTGCTGTCCATCAGATGTCAGGCTTATCTGTCTCAAAAATTGCCTTGCGGGCTGCCTGTTCCTGCATTTTGGGGAGAATGAACCACATGACTTTTCAACCATCTACATGACCTCTCAGTTTTCCTGGAACAAAAAACTACTCCCCCCCCCCCAAATGGGCAGTAATGTGAAAAGGTTTGCTAAAATTATTACATGCCACTGTGCAATGTAACGTGTGTTTGCATTATCACCATTTTGGGGTTATCCCATTTCCCCCGTCTCTTCCAAATGATGGAAGATTATTCAAGCAGTATGCACTTTGAACCAATTTTTTATTTGGCAAATGACAAGAGGGTGCTTCCAGGCGGAGCTAAATACTGCAAAGAAATTGTTGAGGTATCACAGATGGGTCGTTGACAATGGGTTGTGGGATTTTAAAACTTATTGGATTTTGTCTTGAAATGGTAAATCCAGTTTAAGTGGGGAGATACCAGCTGACCAGCCATCTTTCAGCCTTTCCTTTGACAACTTGTTCGCTGCAACACTACCTGGGAACCTGTGGCCTTCCAGGTGATGTTGGACTACAACTCCCATCATCCCTTTTCAATAGCAATGATGGGTGGAATTGAAGTCCAGCAATGTCTGGAGGGCCATAAGTTTGGCTTCTGCTTGGATTTCATTTATGTAAGAATAGTGCATCCTTCCTGCCTGCAATGCTTTTTTCTTTTCTTTTTTTTATTTATTTAAAGAATTTTATTAAGAATTTTCTACATTTTACATTGTTTATACAGAAAACAATATAAGAATGAAAGATAAAACAAAGCCATATATCTCTGAATCAAGTTTTTCTCAATACTGTATATGTTGTAATATTTTCTTGCACAACATTGAAACTCCTTTATAAAGAACCTCATAAAAAGAACAACAACCAAACATAAAGATGTGACGACAGACAGAAAGAAAAAAGAAAGAAGAAAGAAGGGGCAAAAGTAGGGGGGAAGAGAAAGGAGGGAGAGGGGAAAAGGGGGAAAGAGACGAAGGAAAGAAAATGAGGTGGACAGGAGAGAAGAAGAAGAAAGTTTGGGGAGTTTCTATCAGAAATTCCCCTTCATACCTCAATAAAGGAAAATCTTTACTTCAAACATTTGAAGTATTAGTGACTTCCACTACAGCTACGACGTTTCCTGCTTTTACCACTTGACATTTTTCTGTCTTCACGAACTTAATTTCCATATTGTTAACATAAATTAGTGTTTAATATCTCCCACATCACCTTTTGATACCTTTTCAATCTAAACAAAGCCAATATCTTTCCTGTAATCCTTGTTTACTCATATAGTCAATTAAACAATTCCATTGCTTTCAAATTGTGTTATTAGTTCTCCTTCTTATCACTTCTGTCAGCTTCGCGAGTTCCAGACTTTCTACTAATTTACTTTGCCACTCCTTTTTTGTTGGTATATATGTTCCCTTCCAAAACTGGGCTATTAAATTTCTTGCCGCTGTTGTGGCATATAAAAAGATGTTTGTTTTTTTCTTTTGGGATACTTTCGTCCATGATACCTAATAAATACATTTCCGCTCTCTTATTGTGAGTTGTTTGAATTAATTTAGTAATCTCTTCATGGACCATACTCCAAAACTTTTGTATGGCAGGGCAGGTCCACCACATATGGAAGAGGGACCCCCTTTCTTGATTACATCTCCAGCATCTACTATCTCCATTTCTTTTAATCTTAGCCAATCTTACCGGGTACATATACCACCTGTGGTGTAGTTTCATAAAACTTTCTTTTATTTGATATGACGCTGTAAATTTAATCTTTTCATTCCAAAATTTTTCCCATGCTAATTAGAACACAATTACCTCTTCATAGGGGGATGCGGGTGGCGCTGTGGGTTAAACCACAGAGCCTAGGGCTTGTCAATCAGAAGGTTGGTGGTTCACATCCCCGCGATGGGATGAGCTCCCATTGTTCGGTCCCAGCTCCTGCCCACCTAGCAGTTTGAAAGCACGTCAAAGTGCAAGTAGATAAATAGGTACCGCTCTGGTGGGAAAGTAAACGGCGTTTCCGTGCGCTGCTCTGGTTTGCCAGAAGCAGCTTTGTCATGCTGGCCACATGACCCGGAAGCTGTATGCTGGCTCCCTCAGCCAATAAAGCGAGATGAGCGCTGCAACTCCAGAGTCGTCTGCGACGGGACCTAACAGTCAGGGGTCCCTTTACCTTTACCTTTTACCTCTTCATAGAGCATTCATCCCAATTTGTTTGTGAGGGGATACATGACATCACTTCAAGCAATTGTTTTCCCATCACTTTCCTAACAGCGAAAAGTCATATTTTCTGAAAGTGGGTTTCTTGGGCAAGAGAGCAAAATCCCCTTTGATTGTGCAACCTGAGTTTGCTAGTCTGCGACTGAATCCTACCTGCAAAATAGTGATAGACTGGCTCGCAGAGTAGATTTTAGCCCTTCCTGGACCCAGGACCCCAGGAATTACAAGAGACTCAGGCATCATGCAAACTAACCACCCCCCCCCCCCCAACTCACAAGAGTATTATAGGAATTGTAGTTTAGTTGGGCCTCGATAATTCTATTGGTCACTGTGGGAGATGAGTGGGAATGTGGATGAGGGAATATTGTTTAATATTTCCTACTAGTAAATTAAGCCTGTTAAGAAAAACAGGCGCTAGAAAGCTCTCTCTCTCTCTCACACACACTCACATACCCCTCCCCCCCCCACTTACCAGACCTCCACAAACAGTTTGGCTCTGTCTCCCTCCCTCTCCCTCCCCTCCCACACACACAGCGCCGGCCAACCGCCCCTTCCCGCGCGTCGCCTCATTCTGCGCGCAGCAGTAGCTGCCGCAGTTCGCGTCTCCCTCCCATCGCGGGCGGGCGGGCGGCGGCGGCGGAGGAGCCCCTGTCCCGGGCGGAGGGAGCGTCTTGGAGCAGCCGCCGTCGCAGCAGCAGCAGCCGTGTCGGCCAACCGCCCCTTCCCGCGAGTGTGTGCTCGCGCCTCCCTTTCTCTTGCTCTTTTTCTCTCTCTCCCCTCCCCTCCTCCCTCCTCTTTTTGCTTTCCCTCCTCCTCCCCCCCCCCATTGCGGCTTCTGGCCCCGGAGCAGGAGGAGGCAGGAAGAGCGGACTGGCGGCGGCGAAGCAGCAGCGCGCGGGGAGCAGCCGCGATTGCGGCTTCTGGTTCGGAGGCTCGCGAAGCGCAAGCGCTTCGCTCGCGCTGCACTCCAACCAATCAGGCTCCTCCTCCTCTCTGCGTCCTCCAATCCGTGTGTCACAGGAACGCACGCGCACTGCCGAATTCCTGTGACACACGGAAAGTACGTACGGACACAGGCTCTTTATTATATAGGATCCCAGCTTGTGCTAACAAGCTCCAAACTAGCAGAGTTTCTCATCCCCAATAAAGCGCAGCAAAACGTGGCGTTTAAGTTCCTATGAACTTCTAGAACAAGGCAGATCCACAAGGCAGATTGTGATTGACTGCACCAGTGTTATACATCCCACAGTCACTAGCCTCACCCCCACCCCTAAGAACTATAGTTCTTAGAGTTCCCTGGGAAGAATGAGTGCCTGTTGTGGTTGAAATATCAGGGAGAATTCGAGACAATGCAAATTCTCCCCACGTCTGAAAGACCCATATAAATTTTCTAGAGTCCTCAATCGGTCAGGGAATTAAAGAGAGCCTGAGACCAAGTCAAATGGATCAGTAAGCCTGATCTTTATTGTGATACTGTTGCAACAGGGTCTCCCTTCTAAGGAGTCAGAGAGCCAGAGAACCCCAAGCAATGAAAGGTTACAATTTTTATACCTTTTGGTTACAGTGTCGTCTTTCCGATACCCACCTTCCCTTAGTGTCAGAACTACATCATATACACAGCAGAAGAGGTTGGATTGAGGCTGGACTGGATGACCTTTGAGGTCCCTTCCAACTCCACAATTTTATGATTCTATGACAACAGAAGACCGGTTACTTATTGGAATGTGTGTTATAATGGGTGGGGGAGATTGGGAATAGCTTTACATTGCCATGTTAAGAGAGATTAGGTTTCCATGATAAACTGTGCTTGTACTGGGCCTCGGCCTAGTATACCTGAAGGAGCATCTCCACCCCCATCGTTCTGCCCAGACATTGAGGTCCAACTCTGAGGGCCTTCTGGTTCCCTCTGTGTTCCCTCTGGTTCCCTCACTGCGAGAAGCGAGAACCAGGCAGAGGGCCTTCTTGGTAGTGGCACCCTCCATGTGGAACACCCTCCCTTCAAATGTCAAGGAAATAAAGAACTATACAACTTTTAGAAGACATCTGAAGGCAGCCCTGTATCGGAAAGCTTTTAATGTTTGGTGCTTTATTATGTTTTATATATTCTGTAAGCAGCCCAAAGTGGTCGTGGTATTAATAATAATAATAAATATTATAATAATAATAATAATAATAACTATAATAATAATAATAATAATAATAATAATAATAATAACTATAATTTTTCTCCAGGTGCTGGGAAAGGAAGATGCAGTAACAACCACGTTATCGGTGAAACAATATGTTGATTTCAAGATACAGACAGGATACATTCAAGAGTATTGATACATCCAAGTCTATTGATACAGTGTTACTGTATTTGTCTTCCTTGGGGACATTTGTGCAGAGAGGTGGAAATAAACCTTTTATTTTGATGAAAGAAGAAGGTGGAGTGTAGTTTTCCTGTATTTGAAACCTATAATAACCTGTTAAGGGAAGCTTTTAATATTTGACGCGCTATTGTATTTTAATATTTTGTTGGAAGCCGCCCAGAGTGGCTGGGGAAACCCAGCCAGGTGGGCAGGGTATAAATAAAATTATTATTATTATTATTATTATTATTATTATTATTATTATTATTATTATAGGTTTGCACTGGTAATTGGAGTCCCGCTGTTTTACGGGGCAACCTGCTGCTTGATTGACAGGTCTCTCAGTCTCTTTGTTTCAACGTTCCATTGTCAGCACCCAGCGGGCTCTGTATGTGGAAATAGGCGTGTTTTGCAGACTCAGATTCTTCGACCTTTATCATAAAGAATATCGCTTACCCTTTCGTGGGGTATTGCGCACGTGTTGGGGCAGGGCTGCTTTATTTAAGTGTAACCCTAGTGTGAGGCAGAGGTGTGGTTTGTAATTTCTTGTGACATGGCGATATACCTTTAAGAGACTCGCTACATTCCGAAGAAAAATCCTCTGGGAGGTTTATAGAGGCGGGCGGAGAAGAAGACTGCAGGTGGGGAGTTGCGTGTGACGCACGGAACAACTTCTAGCGCGCCTTTCAGAATTAATGCTCCCTTTATTTTCGTTGAACTGACATATTCTTTGGGAAATGAACCGTGCCTCTGAAGTGTGCGCCCATTCAGTCAAAGAGCGCCAAGGAGACTTGCGTTTGAGAAATGAACCAGTCTCTGTGTTGCGCTTTGCTCACTGACTGTCAGCATGAAATCAGCTCCTTTCCCAACAGTTGGCTAACCCTTCCTAGCTCCTCCTTTAAACGGGTGGCCGGAAGCAAGAAAGGGATCAGAGAAAGGAAAGTGAAACTGGAGTCCTTGAACGATCGCAGTCAGATATCTGCAAGCAGGAATGGCTCGGGATTTCAGCAAATATCTCACTTGGTCTACCTGCCAACTTGACCTGTTCGTGGTGCTGGTGCTGTTAAACTGTGGATGGGAACACTGCTTCACATCTTTCTGGGACAGCAGCAGTCAAGAGAGAGCTTGCAGCTGCCTTGGTCGCTGGGGCCTCTTGTCCTGACAGACAATCCAGGCCAGCTTGGTGGCTGGGGAACTTGCCCCCCCCCCAAAAAAAAATTGGAGAGGCTCAAAAGAAGAGAGAGAAAGCCTAGGGTGATCCAGAAGAGGCAGGCAGAGGGAGAAAGTGAAGATGGGCACCAGACGCCATGCTGGGAAGTTCATGGTGATGATTCTGAGCGATGCTGTGCCGTCAGTAAAATCCCTTTCGCTGCATCCACTTGTCTATCCAGGCTGGACCCAGCTTCAGCTCCTTGATGGACAGGACTTCCTGACAGTAAGAGCTGTTCGACAGTGGAATTTGCTGCCAAGGAGTGTGGTGGAGTCTCCTTCTTTGGAGGTCTTTAAGCAGAGGCTTGACAGCCATCTGTCAAGAATGCTTTGATGGTGTTTCCTGCTTGGCAGGGGGTTGGACTGGATGGCCCTTGTGGTCTCTTCCAACTCTATGATTCTATGATTCTATGACTCAAGGTGAGCAGGCATCAAAGACTATCCGGGAAAGGATAAGCAAGGCAGGCTCCCTGACCTTCCCCATCTTGTAGATTCTCCTCTTTTCTCTAGGAGAAACTGGACAGGGTGCTATAACATCTGGCAACCAGAACAGCGCAAAGGATGCCAAGAAGGGGGACATTGCTTTTTGAAGGTAAGAGGGAGTTTTTTTGGGGCTTGGTTCTTGAGCGCTTTTCGCAGGGTCCGTCGTCCTTCTCAAAATGCCAGCCTGTACCTTTTCTTTCTCTCATCTGCATCTCCAGCAACTGCAGAAATAAGGGACAGTTGTGCATCACTGTGGAAGCCCTTTTAGGAAGATAGGAAACCTGAGAGCCAGTGTGGTGTAGTGGTTAAGAGCAGTAGACTCGTAATCTGGTGAACCGGGTTCGCGTCTCCGCTCCTCCGCATGCAGCTGGTGGGTGACCTTGGGCTAGTCACACTTCTCTGAAGTCTCTCAGCCCCACTCACCTCACAGAGTGTTTGTTGTGGGCGAGGAAGGCAAAGGAGAATGTTAGCCGCTTTGAGACTCCTTCGGGTAGTGATAAAGCGGGATATCAAATCCAAACTCTTCTTCTTCTTCTCCTTATGACTAAGTCAGACAGTTGGTTCCTCTAGCTCAGCATTAAGTACTGACAGGAATCAGCGTGTTTTTACATGAGTAGAATGTGTGCTTTTATTTAAAATGCATCTCTGGGTTATTTGTGGGGCATGGGAATTCGTTCATTTATATACGGTATTTTTTTCAAAATATAGTCCGGCTCACCAAATGGTCTGAGGGTGGACCGGCCCATGGCTGAAAAAAGTTGCTGACCCCTGCTCTAGCTCAGCACTAAGTACTGGCAGGCAGTGGCTCTCGAGGAATTCAAGCAGGGTTTGCACCCAGCCCTTGCCAGAGATGATGTGTCAATGGGTGGCGTCTGTTGCCACATATTCTGCTGCTGCGCACTCCTCACCATGAGCAGATTTGTACAAAGACCTGTAATTAAGCAAACAAACGTTTGGGGCGCTTAATGCTCTGAGCGGAGGAAGGGAAAGTGTGTGTGTGTATGAATAATCTTCCCATAAATTAATTCCTCTCTCTTCTGGCCTTCTCCAGCTGATGTTCCTCTTCAGCTTAAAGCACCCAGGAGTCGTGTTGTTGAGAGGGGAAGGTGGGAACCAAATCAGTGCTGAGATTATTGTTGCTGCTCTTTCAAGCTTCTCCAAGAGCTTCCTGCAGCAGGAAGTAGCCCTGCTGCCTGGAGTTCTCAGAGAGATTGTTTGGTTTTGTTTTTTCCCCCTGCGGGTGGGGGAGAACAGCAGGAGGAGGGAGAGGGACTTTTTCCTTGCTGCAGGGCCACATGCAATATCAGAGTTCGCTGCAGAACAGGCACTGTAGAAAATAAACCAGTGAAGTCGGGTTCGTTTGTTTTTACTTGAACAAACATACAACCTTTATATTACATTCTTTATACTGAAAAAGAAAACAATTATTAATTATCTGTTATTAATATTGTTATTATGGGATGCAGGTGGCGCTGTGGGTTAAACCACAGAGCCTAGGGCTTGCCGATCAGAAGGTCGGCGGTTCGAATCCCTGTGATGGGGTGAGCTCCCGTTGCTTGGTCCCAGCTCCTGCCCACCTAGCAGTTCGAAAGCACATTGAAGTGCAAGGAGATAAATAGGTACCACTACAGCAGGAAGGTAAACGGCGTTTCTGTGCGCTGCTCTGGTTCGCCAGAAGCGGCTTAGTCATGCTGGCCACATGACCCGGAAGCTGTATTCCGGCTCTCAGCCAATAAAGCGAGATGAGCGCCGCAACCCCAGAGTCGGACACGACTGGACCTAATGGTCAGGGGTCCCTTTACCTTTACCTAATATTAGCCACCCTCAGGGCCGGATTTAGGTTTGATGAGGCCCTAAGCTACTGAAGGTAATGGGGCCCTTTATATGTCCAGCTGTCCTTTGTCAACAACAAATTGTTGCTGTTTTTTGTGTTAAATATATGCTATATGGTAATTTATGGACCTAATAGGTATCTGAAGGCATTTGTCACTGTTGCTGTTTGTAGGTTTTATTTTATTTGTTTTTTATCTTATATGTTGGAAATGTACATCCAGTTTTTCCCCTTTAAGTTTTTTTGGGGGGCCCAAGAGAGTGGGGCCCTAAGCTATAGCTTGTTTAGCTTATACATAAATCCAGCACTGACCACCCTTCATCAATAGATCCCAGGGCAGCTTACCACAAGTTAAAATTCAGTATTAAAAACAATTAAAACAAATTACACAAACACTTGTCGTCCTCTCAGGTTATTTCGTTAAACCATTTCGCTACTGATGACAAGTGGAAGTCTAAGATTTGGATAGGAATGAGTGTTGGATGTATGTATGATGATTTGTTTTCCCTGATTTATTTGTTTCTCGTCAGAGTGTTTGTTAGAAGTATTTGGTTGTTTATTATTTGTTTTGTTATGTTTTATTTGCTTGTTTTTGATTTGTATGTTTTGATATAATTTCAATAAAGATTTTCATTTAAAAATAAATAAAACAAATTACGCAAACAAATGTTATTGGTCAACCAAATACAGGCTACAGCCAAAAAGCAGAAAAGGAAAGAGGTGAACAAACAATCTTAGAAGCTTGTTAAAATAGATGTGATAAAATCCCCATAATACATAGAGCTTGTATTGAGTGGTTTGACTGAGCAAGACAGCAGATACTTAGAAATAGAAACAGTTTATTGCCACAGTACCACATGTTTACAGTGAAATTAAACATTATACTTGAGGGTGACAAATGAGCAAATCAATTTTTTGAGTATTTAGCCCTTGGGTTTCCATACAGCTTACATATAGTGTTATCCCCAACTGAATCATATCAGCAGATGCCGAATCACTGTTCTCTGGGAATATTTTTGTATCCAACATCCAGAATTTTAGTTTTCATTCTCTGGAACCTCAGAAATGCAAACGTCAGAAATGATTTTGAAGAGATATGGAGGGCGTTCGTAGAATTTGCATTGTTAAAACTAAAAGGGGTTAAACTAGCACAAGAGGTGTCAAAATTTTGGGAGGTTGGAGAGTTATAATGGAATGGTCTCGGTGGTGGGGTGCACATTTTTATGATTATTTGTGTATGGTTACTTATTTATTTAATAATAATAAATAATAAATAAATAAATAAACTCAAAAAAGAGAGGGGACGGAAGTCGAGGGGAAAGTACATTCGATTTGTAAAGACCTTGTTTTTCTGGTTAAAATGCTTATAACATTTTAGTGCGTGTCCAGCCTCTGTTAGAGGAATTTGCTCACTTGGAGCTTCCTATGTTGTTGGCCTGCTTCACTGGCTCTTGCTGGATTAAAACATGACTGAGAGGTGAGGGACCATGCATTTGTTTGGACACAATAGCCACCTTGCACTGTAAAAACCCTCAGTTTTTAGAAGCATGCGGGACCATCTCGAAACATCTATTGCAAAGGAAACTTCTGTCATTGACATCTGCTGGGAGGGCGTTCCACAGGGCGGGTGCCACTACCAAGAAGGCCCTCTGCCTGGTTCCCTGCAACCTCACTTCTCGCAGTTAGGGAACCGCCAGAAGGCCCTCGGAGGTGGACCTCAGTGTCCTGGCAGAATGCTGGGGGTGGAGACACTCCTTCAGGTATACCGGGCAGAGGCTGTTTAGGGCTTTAAAAGTCACAGCCAACACTGATTTGTGCTCAGAAATGTACTGGGAGCCAGTGAAGATCCTTTAGGACCGGTGCTATATGGTCTCGGCGGCCACTCCCAGCCACCAGTCTAGCTGCCGCATTCTCGATTAGTTGTAGTTTCCAAGTCACCTTCAAAGGTAGCCCCACGTAGAACACATTGCAGTAGTCCAAGTGAGAGATAACTAGAGCATGCACCACTCTGGCGAGACAGTCCACGGGCAGGTAGGGTCTCAGCCTGCGTACCAGATGGAGCTGGTAGACAGATGCCCTGGACACAGAATTGACCTGCGCCTCCATGGACAACTGTGAGTCCAAAATGACTCCCAGGCTGCGCACCTGGTCCATCAGATCCTTTCTGTTTGAGTCAGTGTCTCATAGGAGCAGGCTCTGCCAGAGTTGACACCAGGGTCTCCTCCAAGGGCAGAACATCAGGCTTCCTTTCTTGGGGAAACTGAACTCAAATGCTGGTCTTTCAACAGAGCTGATGCCCTCAAACTGCTTCCCATCTTTTTATGCAAATTCCCAAGAAAATACACTTCAAGGCCACTTGGTTTTTTAAAAAATGGTACGGGCAGGAGGGTGTGTGAAGGTTTCATGTTGCGGGGGGGTGATAGCAGATGATGTGCCTTGCACATGGCCATCATCTTGTGTAATATCTTAAAAAGCATATGGCTAGAAAAATGAACAGGAGCAGTCCTTCAAGGCAGTAAGACATTTGTTTGAGGGTTGCATTCATGAGGAAAAGAGTTCCCATTTTCTTTCCTGGGTGGGAGAGCCAGTGTGGTGTAGTGGTTAAGAACGGTAGACTCTTTTTCTTTTCTTTTTTAATTTATTTAATCATTTTTTCTATATAAACATCAACCACAAAAAACACAAACAATAAAACCATAATAACAATAATAACACAGTTTCACAATTCCGATTTAAATAATAATAATAATAAATTTTATTTATACCCCGCCCTTCCCAGCCGAAACCGGGCTCAGGGCGGCTCGCATCAGTAAAATTACAATAAAGTATAAAAAGAAAAACCGTTAATTAAAATACAGGTTAAAAGACAATTTAAAATTTAAAATGCCGCTTCATTTATCGCCCAATACACTGATATACAGTACCTATGACTAGACCCTTCTTCTTCTTCTTCTTTAAACACTATTTCCCCACCTCTCTCGCCTCCCTCTACCTCCCACCACTGTCCGCCTTATCACTTAAATATTCATTCCAGATTTCTTTATATTAATCCATTCTTATTTTGCGACAACATGCAATTCGTTCGTATGTAGCTAATCTGTCCATATTATCAGTCCATGTGCTCAGTGGAATCTTCTTGCGGCTCTTCCAATTCATCCAAACAAGTTTTTTTGCTTCTAATATAGCACGGTACATCCATTTTTTTTGACCCCCTGAAATCTCCCACGTTTCCGGAATATAATTTAGAATTAAATTCAGTTCCCTTAAATAACAATTCATTTTTATTACTCTTGCTATAAATATCCTCACCTCCCACCAAAATGATCTTATCATCGGGCAATTAATCAACATATGTACTAAGTTCGCCTTTTTACTGCCACATCTCCAGCAGTTGTCTGCACTTATTATTTTCTTCTGGTATAGTTTTGCTGGAGTCCAGTGGACGCTAAATATTATTTTCTGTTGAATAAGTCTTAGTCTTAAATCCATAGAGGCTATTTCTATTGATTTTATACTTAACTCCCATACAGGGGCGTAGCAAGGGAGGGGCGGGGGGGGGCGGGCCGCCCCGGGCACCACCCAGCAGGGGGTGACAAAATCTGCAAAAAAAAAAAAAAAAAAAATTATTTTTTTTTTTAAGGCTATTTTCGGCACTGCCGGGGTGGTGCCGCAGGGGCGGCTAGCGAGGAGCGGTGTCACCCCCCCTTCACTGGCCGCCCCTGCGGCTCCGCCCCGCAGCGCAGCGCCGAAAATAGCCTCCTCCCCAGTCCCCGCCGCTGGCTGGCTTGCGGCGCCGCGGCATGCAGGAGAGGGGCGGGCCAGCAGCCAGGGGGGTGTCACCCTCGTGGCTCTGGTCCGCCCCTCTCCTGCATGCCGGGGCTCCGAGCCTGCGCCCAGGGAGCCCAGCTAGCGGCGAAAAAAAAACCGCTGAAAGGGGGCGAAAAAGGAAAACAAAGCAGGCGCTTTCAAGCGCCTGCTTTGTCTTCCTTTCCCCCGTTCAGCGGCTTTTCCCGCCGCTGGCTGGGCTCCCTGGGCGGAGCTCCGGCATGCAGGAGAGGGGCGGACCAGAGCCACGAGGGTGACACCCCCCTGGCTGCTGGCCCGCCCCTCTCCTGCATGCCGCTGCCCGCCTGGCACCCTCTTGCAGCAGCGGCGCTCGTGCCGGCGCTGCAAGGGAGTGCCGCCGGGCCCCGGCAGCGGCTTCAGGAGTCCCGAAGCCGCTGCCAGCCCGGCACCCCCTTGCAGCAGCGGCGCTCGTGCCGGCGCTGCAAGGGAGTGCCGCTGGCAGCGGCTTCAGGAGTCCCGAAGCCGCTGCCCGCCCGGCACCCCCTTGCAGCAGCGGCGCTCGTGCCGGCGCTGCAAGGGAGTGCCGCCGGCAGCGGCTTCAGGAGTCCCGAAGCCGCTGCCGGCCCGGGCCGGCACCCCCTTGGAGCGGCAGCACGAGCAGCTGCCGCACCAACAGGTGCCGAGCAGCGGCTTCGGGAGAGTCCCAAAGCCGCCGCCCGGCATCCCCGGGGGCGGGGCATCGCGCTGTGCGCGTGCGTCATGACGTCATGACGCACGCACACGCCACGACGCCCCGCCCCCGGGGGGTGCCTCTTGGCTTCCCGCCCCGGGTAGCCGAGAGGCACGGAACGCCCCTGCTCCCATATATCATTTGTAATCTGTACCCCTAACTCTTCACTCCATTTTTGTCTATCATATTCTAAATCATATTTCTTCCTGTTGAGTAGGGTTTTATATAATGCAAGTGTAGAGTTTTTTGTTTTTGTTGCAGACATTAAATTTTGTAGCAGTATAGGTGTTTCCGATGCTGCTATAGCGTCAGGGCCAAACTGCCTTACCAACATATGTTTCAATTGGATGTATTGCCATTGTGTTTCACTAGTTAATCCATACTTTACTTGCAAAGTCTTATATTCCACAAATTTATAATTTTCATCAACTAATTGATTCAATGTCAAAATACCTTTTTTCATCCAATTTTGCCAAATTATTATTAGTCACACTTCTTGAAGTCTCTCAGCCTCAGTCACCTCACAGAGTGTTTGTTGTGGGGGAGGAAGGGAAAGGAGAATGTTAGCCGCTTGGAGACTCCTTTGGGGAGTGATAAGGCGGGATATCAAATCCAAACTCTTCTTCTTCTTCTCTGGTGACCCAGGAGGCAGAGTTCCATTTGCCAAGCCACCAGCAAGTTGAGCAGTGCCTTTCTCTCTCCTTTTCCAACATTGATACATGGCGAAACAGACCACCAAAAAGATGGCAAGCCCTAGTGCGCCGTAAGCGTAATCATGGCTGCGTCCTGAAACTGGAAAATAGAAAAAGGTCAATGGGCATGCTTCTGACACCCTTGAAGTGTAGCTGTACAATGGAAAGATCTATGTGGGGCATTATTTCACCCCACCAAGAAGGCTAGATAGAACCAGACCTATGTGCCTTAAAATCATAGAACTGTAGATTTGGAAGGGACCACAGGGGTCATCTAGTCCAACCTCATGCAATGTAGGAGTCTAACATTGCCCAACGTGGGGCTTGAACCCCTGACCCTGAGATCAAGAGTCTCATGCTCTACCAACTGAGCTTTCAGCCATTATGGCAGTTGGCACAACAAATCTGTTTTATTGTTTACTGGTATGAGTCTATTATTTATTTTATCCTGCCTTTATAGCATGCCTCTGCTTCAAAGGTTAGGTTTAGGTTTATATATCGCTTCCCATGGCAACGGGCCCCCAAAGGATTCGCAGCTAAAGTAAAAAATACAATAGAAATACAAAAACATATTACAAATAGGGCTGACTTCCCACCTCACCCTCTGAAGTAAGCTTAAGTAAGATAGATGCTGGTGCCAGGAGCCAGGGTGGATAAAAATCAATGATTTAAAAAAAAAAAAAAATCAAAAAAATGGATTTTATTGATTTAAATCGGATTTTTTTGATTTAAATCAGATTTTTTTTATTTAAATTGGATTTTTAAAATAAAATGCTTTTGGAGGAAAAAACTTTCTAAATATAGTCTTCTATTTAAGTTACATTGTAGTCCAAAGGCTATTCATCAGGAAATAAGGATTTGTTTTAAGTTTATCAAGTGTGCTAAAACTCAGTCTAAGTTTTTTTTTAAATGTTTAACCACATCAGTTAACACACATGGATACATATGCTATCATGTTATTGTTTTAGTTAAATAAATTGTTTAAATGTTTATTAAGGAAATGATTATTTTTCTCCTTCCAATAAAGTACAGCAGAAAAGTTGTCCAAATATAAACAGTTAACTTATTAAACCTCACCATAATTTCATAATTATCTGTCTATGTATTTCTAGTAGTATAACCAAATCAGTAATTTTTGATATAACTGTAAAAACTACTCTGAAAATTTACTATTCCAAAAATGAAACCTTCATATGGTTGTAAATATTAAGATTATACCAGCAAGAATGAGTCTTTCTGTAAAAAAAATATTTAAATCAAGTCTTACTGACTAGTGATTTAAATCAAGCCTTACTGACTAGTGATTTAAATCGTGATTTAAATCAATTTGATTTAAATCAAATCCACCCTGCCAGGAGCAGTGCTGGATTTAGGTTTGATGAGGCCCTAAGCTACTGAAGGAAATGGGGTCCTTTATATGTCCATCTGTCCTTTGTCAACAACAAATGGTCGCTGTTTTTTGTGTTGAATATATGCTATATGGTAATTTATGGACCTAATAGGTATCTAAGCCATTTGTCACTGTTCCTGTATGTAGTTTTTATTTTATTTGTTTTTTATCTTATATGTTGGAAATGTACATCCAGGTTTTTTCCTTTAAGTTTTTTTGGGGCCCCCAAGAGAGTGGGGCCCTAAGCTATAGCTTGTTTAGCTTATACGTAAATCCGGCACTGGCCAGGAGGCCCAGTGGAATGCTATGCTCCTTCCCACCGGTGTCTTCTGCATACAGGGCAACCAAGGCCATCTCAGGGCCAGAAATGGGCCTGAGTACAAAATTAATCTCATCCAAGTATGTCTGGAGTTCAGGAACCACCTGCTCAAAAACCTTGCCTAGGGAGAAACATTTGCAAGCAAGCTATTCAGATATAATTCCGATCTTCTGGGCTCAGGGAGGGTTTCTTAAGGAGTGGTCTCTCCTCTCAGGGAGGCATTTGTTTACTTCCTTGGCACCACGAGTGTCCAATCCCTGTCAGATATGATGACCCATGAAGTGTCATAGCCGCCTTGTGACCATCCAAGCACCTTGTCCACATCCTTAAGCCTTATCAATGGGGAATAACCCATTAACACCTGACCAGAATACTGCCTAGACACCTGAAACCAACTTGCTACAATAGCAGAATCTGGGTCCCTACAAGTGATAGTGTCCGCAATACTACTGAGAGAACTATTGTACTGAGGGATCCACCAACTCCTTTGGGCCAGTATATAAAAAGGTCTCACACTGCCTATAAAGGTGTGCTAGACATCAAGGACACAACTGAAGAAGAGAAGGAAGTCTTCTTCACTGCCTTTACCGCCACCAAATAGGCTTGACAGTGAGCACACAATTGGGTTTGATTGTATTTATTTGGAGGCTTCGCCCACTTGCATGATTACCAGCTTCCAGCTTGCTCCATTCTCCTCAGCTATTGGGTTCAGCAAGCTGGGAGTCTTGAGAGGAAGACTGAATTTCTATGGACTACACCAGGGGTGGCTAACTTCCAAGAGACTGCGATCTACTCACAGAGTTAAAAACTGGCAGTGAACTACCCCCTTTTGGGGGGTTCAGGTCAAAGTTGTTGAGCTTTCTTTAGGAAGGAGGAAAGCGACATTGAGCTTTTTTTTAGGAAGAAAAGGCCTGTTTTTGGTGGTTCAGGTCATTTTAGGGATGCAGAGCAAAGGTGTTGAGCTTTTTTAGGGGAACCAAAGTTTTTTAGCTTCTTTGGGGGGGAGCCACTGATCTACCAGTGATCTACCACAGACGTCCAGTGATCTACTGGTAGATCACGATCTACCTGTTGGACGTGCCCGGACTACAGCAACTCTCCCACCCTGATCCTCAGTCTGCTCTAATGCTGCACTGAAAACCCAGATGGGAATAAGTGTGAGAGGCAACCTCTCTTTGTTGCCCCACTCAGGTTTCAGATATAGATGGAGCGTAAGCCAAGGCAGCAAACATGCCTCCCTCCATGATCCATTTTATTATTCCTACAACAATGTGAGGTGGGCTGAAGAGATAGTGGCTAGCTATCACACAATGATCTTCACGGCTGAGCAGGGATTTCTGAACCGGGATTTCCTCAGTCCTAGTGTGACATTCTGACCACTTATCCAACATGGCTTTCACAGCCCTACAAAAACTGACAACCACCCCAAATGCCTGCCAGACCATAGAGTTGCATCCAATGCTAGTCATAGCAGACCCATTGAAATTAACAGATGTGATTAACATAGGTCCATTCATTTCAGTGAGTCTACTCTGAGCAAAAAGTATTTGGATACAATCCATAATACATCGCTAGTGATCTGTGGTTCACCTTGGTGGCTCACAAGTTATTTGGAAGCCTATGGATTCAACTGTTGCCCTTTAGAGCAGGTTTTAGTCTTGTATTTGATTTTTAAGAAAAATATCCGTACCATGAATTAGGGGCTGAATTATAGCAGATATGGGAAGCTTTTAGCAGGGAATGATCATCCTAGAGGAACCTTCTAGTATGGAGAAGTTATCAGAAGGACAAATCATGGAAAGTGCAGATAGAAAGCAACTTATTAATGGTATTCATATGAAACTATGAATAGGACAAAGTGGATCACATCTTAAGAGATACATGATTTCATTGCACAATGAAAGGCACCTTTGCCCAGAAACAAAAACTCTAGGAGCATCCTCAGGCAACACCTTGAATCTAAAGCTCCTAGAACAGTACAAATATATAACAAACAGAAACGAATAAAAGGAACCGTTGTCTCCTCCCTCAGTGGCTGTGAATCTCTATATGTCAATCACATCAGAAACTTACCAGGTATATTAAGGAATAACTGAAGCACACAGGATCTATTTTGCAGATAAGCAAGCTGGTACTCTCCAGTAAGTCCTTCATAAGCATTCTTGATAGAAAGGCCACTGTCAGATATATAGAAGTATTCAAACGTGTCGACACTGTGATTCAGGTGCCCCTTGTCTATGCTCAAGATGTATTGCCAAGAAGATGAAGAGTGGTTCTTCTTGTATAAAGCAAGACTATTCGAATGGTTCAATATATTATGAATGATCGTCCCAGAGGAACCTTCTGGTATGGAAACATTATCTGAAGGGCAACTTTTAGGGTCTAGAAATAAAAAAAGTTGTGTTAATTTAAAATAGGACAAGAGTAGTTATCAAAATAGTAGGGAAGCTTGATATGATAATACAATGCAAGAAATAATGTATTTTTGTTTTGGTGTAAACTATCCTGAGATCTGTACTCTTACGTTACCATATAGGTGTGTATATTCTTACTATCTTGTTACTTTTTTGTTTTTGTTTTCAGCTCTCTTTCTTTCTCACTCTATCTTTTAATAAATGAAATTATTATAATAGAATATTAATTTTTTGGGGGGTAACCTAACCTGAGATTTTATGAAGAAGTGTGGGTAGTAAATTCTATTATTGATAATAATAACTAATAGGAACAAATGTAAACCAAAAAGAAATTAATGCAAGCAGCCCTCCTCACCCCGATCTCTACCCCCACCCTCAGTGGTGAATCCATATGACAGTAACTTCAGAACCTCACCAAGTACACTAAGGAAGACTCGATGGAAACAATTTTTTGTCAATAAATGTTCAAGTTGGTATTCTCCAGCAAGCTGCTTGTTGGTGTTATTCATAAAGAGGTCATTTCCCTGTAGATAGAAGTGTTTCTTGTTTGTGCCATTGTAGACTCTCAGTTTTCCTCCATTTATGGCTAATATGGCATGATCAGGATCAGACGAACTGCTCTTATGAAATAAACGATTTTGGGGATAACTGAAAACATTAGCAAAGATCATCCCAGATGAACCTTCTGCTATGGAGACGTTAGTAGAAGGGCAGTGTGTAGAACCTGGAAGAAAATGAGGGCAACTCATTAATAGAATTCTACTACTAACCAGACAGATTACCGTAGATCTCACATCTTAAGAGAGGCAGGATATCATTACACCATACAAAAAAATGGCACCTTTGCAATTGCACATTTGGTAAAGGTCATATTACACTTGTTGACCGAAGTCCCTGAAGGCAGTTTGGAAGCTTACAGGATCCCATCATCTTTGGAGGGCAGACTATCCTCATTGGCATGGCAGGTTCTGTTCACCCTCTGTGCCCCAGGCACTGGCAAATGCCACATACAACATTTTACAAACCTGTCTTAAGGGACCTTACACTTTGAGGCATATACAGGTGAAACTCGAAAAATTAGACTATTGTGGAAAGGTTCGTTTCTTTCAGTAATTCAACTTAAAAGGTGAAACGAATATATGAGATAGACTCATGACATGCCAAGCGAGATATGTCAAGCCTTTATTTGTTAGAATTGTGATGATTATGGCGTACAGCTGATGAGAACCCCAAAGTAACAATTTCAACTTTGGGGTGCTCATCAGCTGCATGCCATAATCATCATAATTATAACAAATAAAGGCTTGACATATCTCGCTTTGCATGTCATGAGTCTATCTCATATATTAAACTCCAGTAGTTAATGAAAACAATTGCTTACATAAATGGACTTTTCCACAATATTCTAATTTTTCGAGTTTCACCTGTACTTGCAACATTGAACTAGCAGATCTAGTTCCACACTTCTCCTGGTTTCTTTACTTTTCTACTAAATCGCGTATTCCTAAATTTGTAATATTCAAATTTCTTCCTCTGTTAATTTCGATTAGCTGCTATTCTGCTGGGTTTACTCAAGACCTGCTAGGTTATTTACTTGTTTGTACTGGTTCTTAAAGGGACGCGGGTGGCACTGTGGGTTAAACCACAGAGCCTAGGACTTGTCAATCAGAAGGTTGGCAGTTCGAATCACCGCATCGGGGTGAGCTCCCGTTGCTTGGTCCCTGCTCCTGCCCACCTAGCAGTTCGAAAGCATGTCAAAGTGCAAGTAGATAAATAGGTACCGCTTTGGCGGGAAGGTAAACGGCGTTTCCGTGCGCTGCTCTGGTTCGCCAGAAGCGGCTTTGTCATGCTGGCCACATGACCTGGAAGCTGTACGCCGGCTCCCTCGGCCAATAATGCGAGATGAGAGCCACAACCCCAGAGTCGTCCGCGACTGGACCTAATGGTCAGGGGTCCCTTTACCTTTACCTTTACCTTTTACATTTTCCAATCCTCCTTGTTTTCTTTATCATCCTCGTCTCTTACCCTGCTCGTTATGCCTACCAATTCAGCATATTCAAGCATTTTAAACAGCCACATTTCCTTAGTCGGCACCATACTCGCAGCAGTGGAGCAAGCCGATCGGGCATCTGGGGTGGCTCACTTGCCCTGTGCCCAGGGGCACGGCCAGCCCCCTATGGGGTGGGGCGAGCTGGGGCAGGATGCTCCATGGGGCCTCCGAGGAGTCTGCCTGCCTCCTCCCACTCACCCACCCTACAGCTGAGGGGGAGGCGGTGGACAGACCATTTGGGGCAGCGCGGAGCCTGTGGGTGCCCAAGTCACCGCGTCTCTCCTGGGCGCGCTGCAGGCCCCGCGGTGAGTGCCGCCCGCCATTTTGTCACCCCCCTCAGTGGTGACACCCGGGGCAACCCACCCCCACTGTACCCCCCCTTCCTCCGCCCCTTCATAGTCATTCTCCACCTTTGTGTCAATAAGATTCCAGCCGCAGTGGTGGCCTATAATAATAATTTCTTTTGTTTTTTAGGGACTTCTGTTGTTACCATTCCCAAGAGGAATGTCTCAGGCTTTTTTGAGGAAGGTTTTCTTTTTCAATATCTTTTTAAATTTATTGTAAATTACTTCCCGCCCTTGACAACCTTGGCCCAGTTTACTATGAGATCTCACCCCCGCCTATGCCCACCCGACCGCTTTGATTGGCAGAATTGGCACTTGTACAAGCACCACACAATACCCTCACCATAGCTGGGAAAACCTGATAATTTAGCGTGGCAGCATCAACACGTTGGAAGTCCCTGCCTATTTATTTATATACTGCTTGATTGTTAAAAGCAAACAATCCAGCAAAGCGGTTTACCAAAGATAAACCGGTAAAAGCAAGCAATACTTGAAAACATACAAAAGTTAAAATACTCAAGCAGATCAAAATCACCTCAACTATCTAAGCCCTCAACTATCTAAGCATTTGGGTAGGCTTGTCTAATCAAGAATGTTTTTAGCTGACGCTGAAAAGTGTACAGTGAAGGCATCTGCTTCATCTCAACAGGCAGGGAGTTCCAAAGTGTAAGTAAGTGCTGCCACACTAAATGATTGAGTTATTACAGATGGAGAATGGATATTATGTAGCACTAGTGATACCAGGCAGGCAGTTTCCTTTTATTCTTTTCAGCACCTTCTGAAGATATTCGTACTTAGACAAGCCTACACATCTAAATGAGTATTCATATTTAGGCAAGCGTACTTGGTTGTTTAGGGACACGGGTGGCGCTGTGGGTTAAACCACAGAGCCTAGGGCTTGCCGATCAGAAGGTCGGCGGTTCGAATCCCTGCGACTGGGTGAGCTCCCGTTGCTTGGTCCCTGCTCCTGCCAACCTAGCAGTTCAAAAGCACGTCAAAGTGCAAGTAGATAAATAGGTACCGCTCCGGCGGGAAGGTAAACAGTGTTTCCGTGCGCTGCTCTGGTTCTCCAGAAGTGGCTTAGTCATGCTGGCCACATGACCTGGAAGCTGTACGCTGGCTCCCTCAGCCAGTAAAGCGAGATGAGTGCCGCAACCCCAGAGTCGGACACGACTGGACCTAATGGTCTGGGGTCCCTTTACCTTGACCTTTACTTGGTTGTTTAGAAACAAAATAAAAAAAAATTCCTTCCAGTATCACCTTAGAGACCAACTAAGTTTGTTCTTGGTATGAGCTTTCGTGTGCATGCACACTTCTTTAGGATATTTTATGAGTTTTAATTTGCCCCAGTCCATTTTATTGCACTTTTAAATGGTTGTAACTTTTTAGTGATAATGTTATTGTTCTATCTTTTTAATAAGGTTTTAAGAGCCTTTTTTCTACAATCCAGTGGCCTATGAATTTTACGAAGTAAATAAATAAATTCAGCGTAATACACCCACGAGTAAACTGTAACTGTTTTTCTTATTCCTATTTCTTAATCCCTAAAAACCTTTCACCTGAAAGCATATTTTGCCCAGGGCAGCCACATAACTCTGTGAGTTAGCTGGGGTGTGAACTCAGCTTTTTCTGGGCTACGTGCCATGCTCAGCTGTGGAAGTGGCAAAGTATTGAAGAGAACTGTCATGTACTGTAATGTGATCTTAATAGCCCTGCAGCTCTGCTGTTTACTCACTAGCATGAGTGAGGAGGTAAAGGTAAAGGGACCCCTGACCATTAGGTCCAGTCGTGACCGACTCTGGTGTTGCGGCGCTCATCTCGCATTATTGGCCAAGGGAGCCGGCATACAGCTTCCAGGTCATGTGGCCAGCATGACTAAGCTGCTTCTGGCGAACCAGAGCAGCGCACGAAAATGCCGTTTACCTTCCCGCCGGAGCGGTACCTATTTATCTACTTGCACTTTGACGTGCTTTCGAACTGCTAGGTAAGCAGGAGCAGGGACCAAGCAACGGGAGCTCACCCTGTCGCGGGGATTCGAACCACCAACCTTCTGATCAGCAAGCCCTAGGCTCTGTGGTTTAACCCACAGCGGAGGAGAGATAATATCAAAACAATATATCCTCTCCTACCTTCCTTATCATTCTCACATGTTCAGGATGCTGAGAATTGTTAGGAGAGCCCTCCTATCACCCTCACAAGAACTACAATTTCCAGAATTCTCTGGGAAGAATTGATCATCTAGCCCCTTTAAAACTGAGTTCTTGAATATCCCGTAGTTCTTTCCCATGCGGCCTTGATAGCTCTGTTGGTTAGAACGTGGTGCTGATAACACCAAGGTTGCAGGTTTGATCCCCATAGGGGACAGCTGCATATTTCTGCCTTGCAAAACCACAGAGCCTAGGGCTTGCTGATCAGAAGGTCGGTGGTTCGAATCCCCGCGATGGGGTGAGCTCCCATTGCTCGGTCCCAGCTCCTGCCCACCTAACGGTTTGAAAGCACATCAAAGTGCAGGTAGATAAATAAGTACTGCTCCGGCGGGAAGGTAAATTGCATTTCTGTGTGCTGTTCTGCTTCGCCAGAAGCTGCTTTGACATGCTGGCCACATGTCCCCCCCCTGCCGGGGCTTCCCCGCAACTGCACCCACAGCCCGAGAAGAGGCGGGCGAGGGGGGGGGGGCGCTGCTGGCGGCGCTGGCCAGGCACGGCAGGCAGCTGGAGGGGCCCCTCCGCCGCGCCTCCGCCTGCTGCCCCCCCCCCTCACATCTCACTCGTCTGTCGGCAATCGGCTACGAACCCGAAACGTCCGCCAGCCCCCTCGACGGGCAGGATAGCAGCAGCAGCAGCAGCAGCACTCGGGAGAAGCCTCTTCCTCGCCACCTGTCCCTGTTGCATTCGCCCCCGGTCTCCATCTTCCGCTCCTTCCGACGCGCTCTTCCCCACACCACCGACACTCCGAACAAACTTCGGAGAAGGTCCGAGAAGAAGAAAAAGCGAGGGCAGAAGAAGTTTGCGGAGAGGGGCGGAGCCGAGAGACGGTGAAGCCCGCTGGTATCTGCCAGAAGCGGCGCCTGCTCTGTTGCAACACAGACGGCGGACGGCATATGTATGTGTCAACTCCCTGGGGCCATGGGTGCCCAAGCACCCGTAAAATTCCCCATGAAGGAGCTGGGCACCCACAAATTTCGGAGCCAGGGCCATAGGCGTACCCGGGGGGGGGCAGAGGGGGCAGCTTCCCCCTCCCCCTAGAAGCAAAAATGATCAGCGTCCGTTCAAAGCAAACCTGAAGGACCATGGCTTGCCCCCCCCCCCTAGTTTTGATTGTGGGTACGCCCCTGGCCAGGGCCATGCACGCTCCATGGCCTCCACAGCCCCCGGCACCTACGGTAGGGGGTGGGGCAAGTTGCCACACCTGGACAACGGAATGCAGTGCAGGCGGGTTTGGGAGAGTGGAAGATCTCCGGGAAGGACGGCACAGCCGCGCCCCTCGGTGCCCATCCTTCGTCATAGCCTAGGGAACAGCATCCCAAGTTGCGCTGAAAGAAGTTCATCTACCCCAGTGGTGGCCGCTAACCTTGACACTCCGGATGTTTTGGATGTTTAGTTCCAAAACATCTGGAGTGCCAAGGTTCTACCCAATCGAAGAGAAAACAGTAACTGATCTTAACTCTGAAGAAGTGTGCATGCACACGAAAGCTCATACCAAGAACAAACTTAGTTGGTCTCTAAGGTGCTACTGGAAGGAATTTTTTAATTTTGTTTTGATCTTAAATACTGTACAAGAAACGAATTGTTCGTTTATTACATTTAAGAACAGAATAGAAAAGAGAGACTATGCATGTACTTTTTTTAAAACCAAGAAAATCTTTAATAAAATTATTTAACAAAGGAGCCGCTGGGAATGGATCGTGGATTCTGACTACCAGCCCGAGAGAGCCGTTTCCGGGGCCATTTGCTTTGAAGAGGGCGCACACGCTTGTTAGGAACTTTCCGAGGGAGGTATCCCGAGGGAGGTATTTTCTTTTGATGGCGTTTCCCAACCCCTTCGCTTTTAGTGTAACTGCTTTTTAAGCTAGCCTTTCCACTTTTCTGCTTTATAGGATGATTCCCTGGGGTTCTCCGGGTTGTCCTGTGTCTCTCATCTTATATTGTCTATCAAACCTATTTTGTTGCACTGGAATAAAGTGTGACGGGTGGGGAAAGAGGAGGGTTAGAATTAGATTTGTGTTAAAGAGTGGGGGGTAGATTACAGAAAATAGCCTATATGTAGTTATATAGGTGTTTGTTTGGGGTAATTTGGACCATCTGGCTTCCAGCTAGTTGGTCCTGGATCTCTGCTAGCATGAGAGACCTTGTTTAAGAACAGGCCATTGGCTCTGCCGTTTGTGATAGGGAATCCTCAGTGAGACGGTGTTACCTTTGAATCATAGAATCATAGAGTTGGAAGAGACCACAAGGGCCATCCAGTCCAACCCCCTGCCAAGCAGGAAACACCATCAAAGCATTCCTGACAGGTGGCTGTCAAGCCTCTGCTTAAAGACCTCCAAAGAAGGAGACTCCACCACCCTCCTTGGCAGCAAATTCCACTGTCGAACAGCTCTTACTGTCAGGAAATTCTTTCTAATGTTTAGGCGGAATCTTCTTTCTTGTAGTTTGAATCCATTGCTCCGTGTCCGCTTCTCTGGAGCAGCAGAAAACAACCTTTCTCCCTCCTCTATATGACATCCTTTCATATATTTGAACATGGCTATCATATCACCCCTTAACCTTCTCTTCTCCAGGCTAAACATACCCAGCTCCCTAAGCCGTTCCTCATAAGGCATCGTTTCCAGGCCTTTGACCATTTTGGTTGCCCTCCTCTGGACACGTTCCAGCTTGTCAATATCCTTCTTGAACTGTGGTGCCCAGAACTGGACACAGTATTCCAGGTGAGGTCTGACCAGAGCGGAATACAGTGGTACTATTACTTCCCTTGATCTAGATGCTATACTCCTATTGATGCAGCCCAGAATTGCATTGGCTTTTTTAGCTGCTGCATCACACTGTTGACTCATGTCAAGTTTGTGGTCTACCTAGACTCCTAGATCCTTTTCACATGTACTGCTCTCAAGCCAGGTGTCACCCATCCTGTATTTGTGCCTTTCATATTTTTTTTTGCCCAAGTGTAGTACTTTACATTTCTCCCTGTTAAAATTCATCTTGTTTGCTTTGACCCAATTCTCTAATCTGTTAAGGTCATTTTGAAGTGTGATCCTGTCTTCTGGGGTATTAGCCACCCCTCCCAATTTGGTGTCATCTGCAAACTTGATCAGGATGCCCTCAAGCCCATGATCCAAGTCATTGATAAAGATGTTGAATAAGACTGGGCCCAAGACAGAACCCTGTGGCACCCCACTAGTCACTTCTCTCCAGGATGAAGAGGAGCCATTAATGAACACCCTTTGGGTTCAGTCAGTCAGCCAGTTACAAATCCACTGAATGGTAGCATTGTCTAGCCCGCATTTTACCAGCTTCTTTACAAGAATATCTTTTTTTTTAATATCATTTTTATTTATTTTCAAAACATTTTTGCAATAAAAACATACATATACTTTTTCACATCATGTACCCTTTTGGCTTTTTACAGCCTTGACTTCCTTCAGTCCTTCCAAGCGACTTTATGACTTCTATATTTCAACTTATATTTCTCATATCTACCATTGCTTTCATACATCTCACTCAAGACTTATCACTATAAATTCACATTTAACAACAGTATTTCTTCTATTATCTACAATGCCTCTTGTAGTCCTACCAACGTATTCAATTCGGTAATTTCCTTTAAGTAGTCTGTATATTTAGTCCAGTCTTTGACGAACTTCTGGTCCCGCTGTTCTCAGATTCTCCCCGTCATTTTATCCATTTCTGCATAGTCCAGTAGTTTCATTCTCCAATCTTCTATTGTCGGTGTTTCTTCTTGCTTCCATTTCTGTGCTATTAACATTCTCGCCGCAGTCACAGCATATTGGAAAAGCTTAATATCTTGCTTTTTAATGTCTGTACCTGTAATTCCCAACAGAAAAGCTTCTGGTTTTTTTAGCAAATGTATATTTCAACATTTTCTTAATCTCACCATATACCATGTCCCAGAAGTTTTTCACCCTTTTACACTCCCACCACATATGAAAAAAGGTACCGTCTTTTTTCTTTACATTTCCAACACTTATTATCTACTTTGTACATTTTCGCTAGCTTAACCGGCGTAATATACCATCTATAAATCATTTTTAACACATTTTCTTTCAATGCATTACACACGGTAAATTTCATACCTTCCCTCCAAAGCCTTTCCCAGTCATCTAGCATAATATTATGTCCAATATCTTGTGCCCAATGTATCATCACCGACTTCTCTTTACAAGAATATCATGGGGCACCTTGTTTGTTTGTTGCTTTTGTGTGGTGAAGAAAGAGATGGTGAGTTTGGCGGGGGTGTTTGTCTATTTTTGTTTGTGTGGTGGTTCTTTTTGTGCTATGGGTAGAGTCCTTGGGAGGGGGGCTGAGAGTGTGGGTTGTTGGGGTGTTTGGGGAGTGGGGAGGGTGAACTGTTGTCATCTGGGTTGGGACTGGGGTAGGGGTGGAATTGGGGGGGTCTCTATGGAGGGGCAGAGTAGGGGGGATAGTGGCGGTGCTGGCAATATTAATGGCATGGGGGGACAGGAGAAAGGGAGGGGGGGTCACCAGTCCATCGATTCGAGGATACTGTACTTCATTCAGCTGATCACATTTCAGACCAGTTGTGTTGTTTTCCATACCGGATTAGAAAAGCGGCAGTGTTTAGAAATTAGAAAAGCGGAAATGTTGCTCTTTGGAGTGTGAAAGTGTGTTTGTCCATCAACCAACAGCTGCCTGCATTTGGGGACTCGTTTTCCAGTGTCATAAACTCTTGCAGCGGGCGGGGAGGCTGAATCATAGAATCATAGAGTTGGAAGAGACCACAAGGGCCATCCAGTCCAACCCCCTGCCAAGCAGGAACAGCATCAAAGCATTCCTGACAGGTGGCTGTCAAGCCTCTGCTTAAAGACCTCCAAAGAAGGAGACTCCACCACACTCCTTGGCAGCAAATTCCACTGTCGAACAGCTCTTACTGTCAGGAAGTTCTTCCTAATGTTTAGGTGGAATCTTCTTTCTTGTAGTTTGAATCCATTGCTCCGTGTCCGCAATGGAAGCTTTCACGGTAAGGTGGCGCACTTCAGTTTTCACGACACCACTTAGCGGGACTTAACAACAGAGACAAGAGAATATTAACCCAGTAAACTTAGTGGAAGAGTAGGCACAGAGAGCTAAGGTACAGACCTTTTCAACCTCACATTCATTGATCCAGCTTGATCACTATTGCAGACACTGGCTGCCTGAGCTTCACTGACGTGTGACCCGGCATGGGGGGACAGGGGAAAGGGAGGGGGGGTCACCAGTCCATCGATTCGAGGATACTGTACTTCATTCAGCTGATCACATTCCAGTTGTGTTGTTTTCCATACCGGATTAGAAAAGCGGCAGTGTGGCTAGGAAACAAAGAAACTTTCAACGGTAACATTTTAAACAGTTCTTAGCTTTCCCTTCGCAAACGTGACCTCAAACGGCAGATACAACGGCAGAGCGAATAATGGAGTGACCTTTCCCCCCCCCCAATAAAAAGTATCTGAAGGCAGAATGCCCCCACTTTACTGAAAATTCAAAAAATACGTAATTATATGTGCACTAAACATGGCCAGACGTAAATAAAAGAGAGAAACAGAACCCGTGTAGAAAGGAAAATAAAGGGGGAGACCCCAAAACTGTCTATTTTGCAAGTTGGTTATTGTACTTCACCAGATATTAACCTATTACAGTATTTGTAAGAATGGTTTTATGACTAACAACAATAGGAAGTGAAGTGTGGCGAGGTGACTAATCCTGGAAGCTTTGCTGATCCATCTCTTTTAATAAAAGGTTGGTTTGGGGTTTAATTCGTTTTGATTTGTTGGAAGCAGCTCAGAGAGGCTGGGGTATCCCAGTCAGATGGGGGTCTCTGATTTTGTATGCCAAACTCCTGCTCTGACTGCTCTACGACTGAGCTGGGACGTGAACCCAGATTTCCGGGCTAACATAGACTCCTACATGCGGAAGTGGTTTTTTCCTGTACCATATATACTCTTAGATAAACTGCCACCACTCCTTGTTGGGGTGGTATAGCTGCTGCCGATGTTAATGTGGTTTCCTCCTTCCTTTCGTTGTTCTGCAGTTGTCGGTCTTGACAATAAATTATGTAAACCCGCAGCGCACGGCTCACACCAACCTCTATCCGCTCAGCACTGAGTCATTTAAAACACACACCCTGTACAAATCTTACCAAAAAAAAAAGCCACCCCTCACAGATCCTTGAAAACTCATTGGCTTTTGCGGTTAGTTACCTTCTGCAGGAAGAATAGTGAGAGCGATCATTCATCCGCAGCCATTTCTGAGATTTTGAGCCCCTGTGAATTTGTACGGGATTGTATTAATGGTTTGATGAGTTTGTTTATTTGGCCTGATTATTCTGCTGTTGTTGCAGGTATTGCAACGTTTGTTACTTTTTTAATGCTCTTGTTATTATGAGCCACTTTGAGCTCAGCTTTGGGGTTGGAAAAGGGAAACGCAAATATTGAATCAAATCGGTAGCTCATGCATCGGTAGTTCGTGTAAGACTGGATCTGACGCCTGAGAGAGACGGTTTTAGGACCCACCCTATTCCGTGATAGTAATTTGTTTCCAGTATTGAATTTTAAATTGTTGTAACCCTATGGTTTTCCCGGTAGTGATGTATGGAAGTGAGAGCTGGACCTTAAAGAAAGCTTGATCGCCGAAGAAGTTATGCTTTTGAATTATGGTGCTGGAGGAGACTCTTGAGAGTCCCATGCACTGCAAGAAGATCAAACCTATCCATTCTGAAGGAAATCAGCCCTGAGTGCTCACTGGAAGGACAGATCCTGGAGCTGAGGCTCCAATACTTTGGCCACCTCATGAGAAGAGAAGACCCCCTGGAAAAGACCCTGATGTTGGGAAAGATGGAGGGCACAAGGAGAAGGGGACGACAGAGGACGAGATGGTTGGACAGTGTTCTCGAAGCTACTAACATGAGTCTGACCAACCTGCGGGAGGCAGTGGAAGACAGGAGTGCCTGGCGTGCTCTGGTCCACGGGGTCACGAAGAGTCGGACACGACTAAACGACTAAACAACAACAACGCTCCCTAGGATCTTAGGGTATGGGTGATTAAGAACAGTCTCAGGTTTGCAAAAACCTTAACAAAAGATCTTCAGTCTTGCGAAATGTAACCCTGTACCTTTTTGTTAAAAATATAATAATCAGACAATCTTGCAATACCCCAGAAAAGGGAGGGATCCTGCAAGTTTCTTTATTTGCTTTTATAGTTTGGAACTATGCAGTCAGACATAAGCACCATTACAGATTTCGTTGGGACCAGTGGGCAGGATTGCAGACACGGCATTCCCAATTAGCTCAATATTGTCGTTTGTGCTGTGAAATGTTGCTCTTTGGAGTGTGAAAGTGTGTTTGTCCATCAACCAACAGCTGCTTGCATTTGGGGACTCGTTTTCCAGTGTCATAAACTCTTGCAGCGGGCGGGGAGGCTGAATCATAGAATCATAGAGTTGGAAGAGACCCCAAGGGCCATCCAGTCCAACCCCCTGCCAAGCAGGAACACCATCAAAGCATTCCTGACAGGTGGCTGTCAAGCCTCTGCTTAAAGACCTCCAAAGAAGGAGACTCCACCACACTCCTTGGCAGCAAATTCCACTGTCGAACAGCTCTTACTGTCAGGAAGTTCTTCCTAATGTTTAGGTGGAATCTTCTTTCTTGTAGTTTGAATCCATTGCTCCGTGTCCGCAATGGAAGCTTTCACGGTAAGCTGGCGCACTTCAGTTTTCACGACACCACTTAGCGGGACTTAACAACAGAGACAAGAGAATATTAACCCAGTAAACTTAGGGGAAGAGTAGGCACAGAGAGCTACGGTACAGACCTTTTCAACCTCACATTCATTGATCCAGCTTGATCACTATTGCAGACACTGGCTGCCTGAGCTTCACTGACGTGTGACCCGAAAATTTTGGCCAACGTTTTGTGCTATTTTTATGCCTCCCCAGAGTTTCAGACGAGAGGCTTTCTCCTGGGATTGAAACTGAGATTTGCTGCATGTAAATCGTGTTATCCGCCACTGAAATGTGGGTCTCGGACCCCATGCGATTCTTCCATTTCCACCACCTCCGAATATTATGAAAAATAAAAGCAGTGGTTGTTTCTTGATTTCAAGTTCCCGGCCCCAGAGTTTTGAGTGCCTCTGAAAACGTGCAAAAACGCCCTCTCCAGAGGAGCAAAGTTTTTCTTTATTCTTAAAAGGTTCTAGTGTGGTGTAGTGATTAAGAGCGGTAGACTCGTAATCTGGTGAACTGGGTTTGCGTCTCCGCTCCTCCACATGCAGCTGCTGGGTGACCTTGGGCTAGTCACACTTCTCTGAAGTCTCTCAGCCCCACTCACCTCACAGAGTGTTTGTTGTTGGGGAGGAAGGGAAAGGAGAATGTGAGCCGCTTTGAGACGCCTTCGGGTAGTGATAAAGCGGGATATCAAATCCAAACTCTTCTTCTTCTAGGGACAAAATGCCTCTGAACATGCACAGCGAGTCTCTGTAAAGTATACGCTCCCTTCTCCGGTGAGAGATTGGCTCAGTTCTAGTGCCCTAGAAGCCTCGTTTTCCTTGGCAAAGACACCAACCACCCCATGGGAAATGAATTTACATATGCATGCACTCTCCCCAAATGCAAATAGCTTCCATAGCCTTCTAGTAATAAGACGCATTTCCCCACACGATACCAATACAGCAGCTAACCTTCATTAACTTGTAGCCCCGAAATTTTGGATCCCCTCCAAACCGATGCCAAACTTTTGTGCTCATTTTCTGCAGTGTTGTGTCAATTACTCCGTTGGGGGGGGGGCAGCACAAAACACGGGGGGGGGGTTGTCTTCCTGTTTTGCAAACTAATTGCAAAACTGCTTGTTTAAGCATCTCGTAAACGGTATAGTACCGGTACATACAATTGTACGTGTGTATGCTACGTACAAGGGGTGGGGGAGGACCTTAGCTTATAATTTGCTCCTTCCAGCCCATTTCAGCAATGTATAATTCCAGGCAACTGACATCTGTATTCATTTCACGGCGCAAATTTGAACAAAAATATTAGGGGCACACTAGTGGTGTGACACAGACTCTCCCATGAGGACTGCAAAAAAAAAATAAAAAAAAAAAATCAGTATTTAACCATCTCCAAATATAGCTTGTTTATTTAGATGCCTTTTAAACCCAATTCCTATGTTAGCAGATGCCCAAAGCAGCTAGCAACTTTTAAAAACAGAATCTGGCTTTTAAAATAAAATTAAAAAATCGATCAAAATAAAGTACATGAAAGCCAACTAGAATAAAATAAATAAAAATAAATTCACAGTGGCAGATATAAATTAACCAAACCAGAACTAAGCAAATAGATTAAATGCAGGCAGGAATAAATGAGTCTTAAGGAGGTGTCAAAAAGCCAATGGTGAAGGGCTGTAGCTTAGTGATAAGAGGTTGGACTAGATGAACCTCGTGGTCGCTTTGCAACTCTACAATTCTATGAATGGGTACACTCGCTTTGCATCCAGAAGGCCCCAGGTTTAATCTCTGCCATCTCCAGATATGGTCTCTGAAACCCTGCAGAGCCTCTGCCAATCAGTGTAGATCAAGGGTGGTCAGCAGGTTGAGGTTTCTTCTACAAACCACTTTGATGTTTTGGTTCTTCTTCTTCTTCTTCAATTAAGCAACGTATAAATTTTATCTGTGCAGGGTTCTGACTCCCAGTTTGTTTAGCAACAAGAATAAGAAGATTACTTTCCCTCACCTGAATTCAGCAGCTGAAATGAAGAGCACTAACCTGGAGTCAGCCTATGGCCAGTGTTCCCCAACCTTGGGTCTCCAGCTGTTTTTGTACTACAATTCCCATCATCCCTGACCACTGGTCTTGCTAGCGAGGGATGACGGGAGTTGTAGTCCAAAAACAGCTGGAGGCCCAAGGATGGGGAACACTGGGTTAAACTACTAAGCCAGGCTTCCTCAAACTCGGCCCTCCAGATGTTTTTGGCCTACAACTCCCATGATCCCTAGCTAGCAGGACCAGTGGTCAGGGATAATGGGAATTGTAGTCTCAAAACATCTGGAGGGTTGAGTTTGAGGAAGCCTGTACTAAGCCATCAAGCTTCCCCCAAAAGACTGTATCAGTAGTTTTGCATCCCACACTTCTTGTCAGTAGCACTTAAGTTGCATGTTGTTCTGCTGCACAGAGTGGGTTTCAGAGGTTAAGACGCATATGCGTATTCCGTTTTGCTTTGTACAAAAAAAAAAAAAATCTGCCTGAGGCATATGCACCAGCTTTCTCCCGAAGTGAAATGGGGTTGCGTAACATCTCCAGTTCTGGGTTTGAGAGAAGCATCCGCTGCCCCTGAATGGCTGAGCGCGATCGCCTAAAAGCGAAACCTCTCTCACTTTTCTCTGTGTCTCACGGCGGGCGGTTGTAACCGGCGCGCTTCTGCAGGCTGGACTCGAGGGAAGCGGGTTAGCCTAGCCTATCTCTGCTAAGGAGGAGCTCGGCTCGGCGGAGGAAGACGAGGGATCTCAGAGCAAAGACTCCGCTTGCAGAAAGAACTGATCCGCTTCAGTTGCACAGAGCGAGCGAAAGTTCAGGTATGCGGTGGAATCCCTCGCGCAAAATCCCAGAGGCTGGCGACCCCGGGGTGTCAAGCTAGGGAGTGTCAGGGGTGTCAGGCTAGGGAGCGGGGGCTCAAGGGAAGACGGTTTCCTTCTGATCTTTTTTCTGCTTCCTGTGAACTGCCCCGCTGGTCTCTGGGCTGTTGCATTTTAGGTGCTGGTTCTGCACGTGCCTTCATGTCTTCCGACTACTGTTTCCTTCTAACTAGTTTTCATTTTATTGCTTTGCATTTTATAATCGTGTTTTGAGATGTTGGGAGCCGCCTTGAATCCCAACTTGGGAGAAAGGCGGGATAGAAATACATTGACCAGTAAGAATATACCTGGATGGCTCAGTGGGTTAGAGCGTGGTGCTTATAATGCCGAGGTTGCAGGTTTGACCCCCGTGTGGGACGGCTGCAAATTCCTGCAGGGGGTTGGACTGGATGGTACTCTGTTATTCATTACCCTGGAGACACCAGGGGTTGTTCTAGAGACCTTCAGTCTGTAGAGCATGTGCAGACTGAACGGCGGGCTGTTTCTTTAAAGAAGCTGGATCTGTGCCAAGGTGGCGGCTAACCCTTTACCCATACTGTTTTCCTCACTGTCAATCATGGAACTGTATAGTTGGAAGGCACCCCGCAAGTCATCAACCCCCCTGCAATGCAGGAATCTCAACACGTGGTCCCTCGACCAATTTGAAACTGGTCTGGACCCTGCTTAGCTTTGCAGATATGCTAGCAGTTTTATTGCTGTTCCACCACTAGGAGGACTTTATCCCCATCTCTGCTTTCTTTGATTCACTTAACTCAGGGATGTACAACAGGTCAATCGCGATCTACTGGTAGATCCCCGCGAGGGTAGATCACGGTCGATCTCTGGCTCCCTTTCCTGCGGCTGCCCGTCGCTAAAACGGACTCCTGCCCCGCCCCCTCGCCCTGCCCCCCATTGTTGTTTGATCTCTGAAAGGGAAGACAGAGCTTTCTCTGTGCTGCTGTTTTCACCCATAGCAATCTTTTTGTGAGTGACTTTACCCCTTTGTCCCTGGCCTTTAACACCCCCAAAAAGCTCAACAACCTTGAGCTGCCCCCTCCCAAAAGGGGCTTTTCTCCTCCCTAAAAAAAGCTCAGCAACTTTGAGCTGAACCCCCCAAAAACAGGGGTAGTTCACTGCCAGTTTTTAATTCTGAAAGTAGATCGCAACCTCTTGAGTGTTGGCCACCCCTGACTTTACTGAAATTGTCATGTGGGGTAAACTGGTATCACAGACTGTAAAATCAAGACAGGTGTCAACACTGATGGGATACTTTTTTTCAGCCAGAACTCACTGGAACTCAGTTCCGGCACCTCTCAGGTTGGTGCCATTATAAGAGAACAAGGGAGTCTTGTTAATGGTGAGTTCCGGCACCTATTTTCTAGAAAAATAGCCCTGACTGATGACATTCTCTTATGTCTGCCAGTAATTATGGCCAACTGGTCTCTATTTTAGCCTAACATTGCCCAACAGTGGCAGAACATGGGAACCCCCACTTAACGTGTGGTTTGGAATGGGAACAACCCCCTCCCACATATGTGGGAGTTCCCCTGTATCCCACAGGGGAGCTGCAGAAAGAATGTGGCTGGTCAAGGGAACCAGGGACTCAAAAAGGTTGGAAACCACTGAGATGAGGGACTGAGGGTAGATCCATGCCATACTTCTAAAGCACATTCAATGCATATTTAAGGAACATGGTTCCACCCCTCCCAGAATCTTGAGAACCGTAGTTTGTTAAGGTTGTTAGGAATTACAGCTCTGTGAAACTACAGTTCCCAGGAATATGCTTTAAACATGCATTGAATGCAGTGCCAGATTTACATATAAGCTAAACAAGCTATAGCTTAGAGCCCCACTCTCTGGGGGTGGGGGAAATGTAAAGGGGGGGGGGGAATTACAGCTACTTTGATAAAATACATATTTTGTTATGTGCAAATGGCTTTAGATAGCTATTAGGTCCATAAATTACCATATAGCATATATTCAACACAAATTGCAACAATTTGTTGTTGACAAAGTACAGCTGGAAATATAAAGGGCCCCATTACCTTCAGGAGCTTAGGCCCTCATCAAACCTAAATCCAGCCCTGATTGAATGCGTTTTGAACACAGTCCTGGCACCTCTCAGGTGGGTGGCCATTGCCAATCCCAAAAGAACGAGGGAGGTGTTCACGGTGAGCCTGTTTTTCTAGAAAAATAGCACTGGTTTTATGGTGTGAATTTGCCCACAGGGCTAAAATTAGAAAGTCCCTAGTAGTTCATGTTACAGGTAAGTAACCGTGTTGGTCTGCCATAGTCAAAACAAAACAATAATAAAAAAATTCCTTCCAGTAGCACCTTAGAGACCAACTAAGTTTGTTCTTGGTATGAGCTTTCGTGTGCATGCATGGTATCTGAAGAAGTGTGCATGCACACGGAAGCTCATACCAAGAACAAACTTAGTTGGTCTCTAAGGTGCTACTGGAAGGAATTTTTTTATTTTTTATTTTGTTTAGACTAGTAGTTCATGTTGAGGCATGCCCTTGCCATGATGTAGCTGCTGCCTCAAGCCACTTCCTTTCTTGCTTCAGACTCAGAGCAAGAAAAGAAAAGGGTCTGAGTGAGAGCATGTTGGGAACTAAACACATGGGAGATGTTTTCATCTCTCCCCCCCCTGCTTAGCCAGGCTGTGTTGAGGAGGGGGCCTGGAGGAAGGAAAACACCCTCAGTGTTTGTATGTTTTTGCAGAAGGTGTGAATTGGACCAGGTCCCAGCTGAATGGAGGAAAGCACCAACTGGAACACCCCTCCCCTCACAAGGGCCAATACTTTTAAATTTATTTTATTTTATTTATTACATTCATATACCACCTTTTTCTTCCAAGCAGCTCAAGGTGGTGTACCTGGTTCTCCTCCTCCCCATTTCATCCTCACAACAACCCTGTGAGGTAGGTTAGGCTAAGACAGTGGTTTTCAACCAGTGTGCCGTGGCACCCTGGGGTGCCTTGAATGTTGGTCAGGGGTGCTGTGGACAACACTGGCCTCTGTCTCTCTTTCCTTCCCTCCATCGGCATAGCCAGGATTTGGGGGGGTGGCAGGTCTTTATTAGGGGGGCAGGCCTTAGTTAGCTATGTGTTTTTATCGATTCTTATTGATTTACAGGGGGCAGCTGCCGCCCCAGCTACACCCATACTTCCCTCCCTCCTCTGATCTCCTCTTGTGCCTCTGCCTCTCAAATGTTTGCACAACTGTTTTTTGAAGCAGCCCTGGCTAAAAATTCCCCAGGCAAATGGTCCTCTGGGGCTGGCCAGTGGGTGTTGGTTGCCAGGAGCTGAGGAGGCCTCGGAGTAAGCAAGCAAATGGGTCAGGAAGCTCAGCCAGCCAGTCCACCAGCCCTTGCTGTTGGGAATGGGCAGACAAGTCCCACTCCCCTGTGGGGAGTGTGAGGAGGAACCTCTCTTTGGGGCGGGGGGGCAGCTCAGAGACCAGGGGTGGTGGCAGTGGCTGCATGGAGGACTCCCAAGGAGAGGGGAGAGGAGAGGAGACTGAAGGAACCCTCCACAAGGGCGGGTGTCCAAAAAGGGGTGAGGGATTGCCTGCTCTGCAGGCCAGGGGGTAATATAAGTGGACTCCTGAGCCCCACAGTGGTGTCGCAGAAATAATGTAGTTGGTCAAAGGAGTTGTGGACTCAACAAGGTTGAAAACCTTTGGGCTAAGCATCTACACCCCCTTTGTTCTGCCCGGACACTGAGGTCCAGCTCCGAGGGCCTTCTGGCGGTTCCCTCGCTGCGAGAAGCCAAGTTACAGGGAACCAGGCAGAGGGCCTTCTCGGTAGTGGCACCCGCCCTGTGGAACGCCCTCCCAGCAGATGTCAAAGAGAACAACTACCAGACTTTTAGAAGACATCTGAAGGCAGTCCTGTTTAGGGAAGCTTTTAATATTTGATTGATTTTATTTTAATATTGTGTTGGAAGCCGCCCAGAGTGGCTGGGGAAACCCAGCCAGGTGGGTGGGGTATAAATAAATTATTATTGTTGTTGCTGTTATTATTCGTTATTAGATGGTGACTGGCCCAAGGTCACCCGGTGAGCTTCATGGCTGAGCGGGGATTCAAACCCTGGTCTCCCAAATCATAGTCCAACACTCTAACCATTTTGCTACACTGGCATCATTGAGACACAGATTCCTGCCCTCGTCTATCACTGCTCTCCCTTCCCTCTCTAGTTCCACTGGCTGCAATGGATTTCTTCACCTTGGTTCTTGGTAGGGCTTTGATGAATAGGGTGATGGGTTGGTGGAGACACTGACAAGACTTACATCTCCTTTCCTTTCCTTGGCTCAGGAGCACTCATAGGTTTGTGCTTGTTTTCGCTTGTAGTTAACAAGATGAGCTGCAAATGTCATTTTTCTGTCAATGCTGCCCTTGGAATTGGAATCACAATTGGAATCGCAATTGGAATCGCAATTGGAATCACAATTGGTAAGTTGTCGAAACTGTCCAAACTGTTGCTACCTTAAATGAACAAACTAAATGAGCTGTGTTAGATGTGTGTTTGCCTTTAGCATGGAAGTGGGTGCACAGATGAACACTGGCCTTGGGTAGGGATTTTTCAAGGAAGTGTCAGCAGAAAAGGGCTTGTGTCCCCCTAACTCATGGGTAGGCAAACTAAGGCCCGGGGGCCGGATCCGGCCCAATCGCCTTCTAAATCCGGCCAGTGGACAATCCAGGAATCAGTGTGTTTTTACCGGTACATGAGTGGAATGTGTCCTTTTATTTAAAATGCATCTCTGGGTTATTTGCGGGGCATAGGAATTTGTTCATTTCCCCCCCTCCAAAATATAGTCCGCCCCCCCCACAAGGTCTGAGGGACAGTGGACCAGCCCCCTGCTGAAAAAGTTTGCTGACCCCCCTGCCCTAACTGATTCTCCCATACAAATGAAAAATCAGAAAGCCGGGTTCTCAAATAACCCTGACAAGTTTGTTGTAATTGTTAACATGTTTCAGAAAAAAGTACCTTATAAGAGCACCTGAAGCACTTACCAAATTCCCCCCCCCCCAGTAATACCAGGGATGGGTAACCTCTGGCTCATGTTCCAGATTTCATCTGCCAGGGGTTCCAATTTAGCCTGTGAGGCTTTTTTTTTTTTTCTCCCAACCACACCGGCCTGCCCCACCTGTGCTGTCATACATAACATCAGGTATGGGACAGGTACAAATGTGGCTTCAAAGGAACGATGGTGAGCTCATAAAGTGTGCTTTCTGCTTGGAGCAAGGTCTGCTCCCACTACCCATCTGCTGGTGGGTGGTGGTGGGGTGCTTGGTCAAGTAGGGGCCGCGCCAGTGTTATTTAGGCAGTCTGAGATGGTTGTCTCAGGTGGCAGAATCCTGGGGGGATCCAGGAACAGCCAATCCCGCTGCTGCGCCTCCTGCTTCTGAGGTGCCAGATTTGGAGGCAGCTGAGGCAGCTGAGATCTGCACCTGCTTCTCTTCTCTGCCCTTGGTGGCAGGACTGAGGACAGAGAATGGCAGCAGCTGGAGAAGCAGCCCAAAGGCCAAACCACAGTTTCTTCGATAGTCTTCTGGCTTCCGGCTCACCTGATTGGTTTGCCTCCTCCTTCTGATTCTTCTGATTGGTTCTCCCCCCACCCCCCACCCCCGGGCTTCCATTCATTTTGTGTTCGCTGCTGCCGGGAGCAACAAGGAGTTACTTTTTTTCGCTGTGCTGAGAGGTGCAGGTATATCGACGCTTTTTTAAAAATGTATTTTTATTAAAGATTTCTTGATTTGCAAAAGTATGTGCAATGTCTCTCTCTCGTATTTTTTCCATGTATCATTTTTACAAATCAGTTTCATTTGTTGAGACATTAGGAAGAAAAGGGGGAGAGGGGTGGACAGGGAGGAAGATGGGTGAGGGTTGGGTGGCGATGTTTCTATTTTACTTAATATATGTACGGTTTGATGTCGGCGTTGTTTGTGCAGGTTCTCTGCTGTTCACTTGTGTTCCTTTGGTGGTGAGAGAGGTTGGGGTTTGCCTAGGGTGTGGTTGTTCATTTGTGGTTGGCTGTGGTGGTCTTTGTTTTCATGTGTGAGTGGGGTGGGTGGGTGTTTTGGATCAGGTTAGCCATATTGATTCGTATGCTGTCGGTGGATTTTTGTCATTATGTTGTATATCGATGCTTTAAAGAAAACTATGCATTTACTCAGAAGTAACCTCAGCTGGGGACGCGGGTGGCGCTGTGGGTTAAACCACAGAGCCTAAGGCTTGCCGATCAGAAGGTCGGCGGTTCGAATCCCCGCGACGGGGTGAGCTCCCGTTGCTCGTTCCCAGCTCCTGCCAACCTAGCAGTTCGAAAGCATGTCAAAGTGCAAGTAGATAAATAGGTACCGCTGCAGCAGGAAGGTAAACAGCATTTCCATGCGCTGCTCTGGTTCGCCAGAAGCAGCTTAGTCATGCTGGCCACATGACCCGGAAGCTGTACGCTGGCTCCCTCGGCCAATAATGCGAGATGAGCCCAGAGAATCTCAGAGTCAGTCACGACTGGACCTAATGGTCAGGGGTCCCTTTACCTTTAACCCCAGCTGACTGAAATTTGTTTTCCACTCCCAGTAAAAGTGCATGATCATCGTCATTTTATTATTTGTACCTCACCCCTCTGACTGGGTTGCCCCAGCCACTCTAGGCAGCTTCTAGCAAAAAGTTAAAGCTTGACTTGGGGCATGTATAGACATGTATCGGATTGGGATGATGCAAGGCTCCACTCTGGTCCCAATACAATACAAATACACTTCTGATTCTTGTGGTTCTGACTGCAGCAGGTGTGTGTTCCCTTGGGTTGTGTGGGTGGGTGTGCTCAGAATTGTAGAAATAACCAAAAATATTTTCCCCCCCTGACTTAATGTATTCCACAGCCAGAGCTGGTGAGTAACTCTGTGCTATGGACAAATTTGGTGGGGGCAATATAGTGCCTGTTAAGTGTTCAATGTCCTCGTCAGGTCAGGTTACATTATTTTTGTGAGCTTTATTGGGGGTGGGGGCACTACAGAGTGTTAATAATAATAATAATAATAATAATAATAATAATAATAATAATAACAATAAATTTTATTTATACCCCGCCCTTCCCAGCCAAAACCAGGCTCAGGGCGGCTAACATCAGTAAAATTACAATAAAGTATAAAAAGAAAAACCGTCAATTAAAATACAGGTTAAAAGACAATTTAAAATTTAAAGTGCCGCTTCATTTATCGCCCATAATCAAAACCAAGGGGAGGAAAACATCAGACTGAGTCCAACCCGAAGGCCAGGCGGAACAGCTCTGTCTTGCAGGCCCCGCGGAAAGATGTCAAATCCCGCAGGGCCCTGGTCTCTCGTGACAGAGTGTTCCACCAAGTTGGGGCCAGTACTGAAAAGGCCCTGGCCCTAGTTGAGACCAGTCTAACAGCCTTGTGGCTCGGGACCTCCAAAAAGTTGTTATTTGTGGACCTTAAGGTCCTTTGCGGGGCATACCAGGAGAGGCGGTCCCATAGGTACGAGGGTCCTAGGCCGCATAGGGCTTTAAAGGTCAAAACCAGCACCTTAAACCTGATCCTGTACTCCACCTGTTGTCTATTGGAGGGTTGTTGTTTTTTTTAGAAGGCTTGTACTTTTTCCAGATAAAGCAAAACTTTTTTCCAGAACATCGCCGCCATCTCACTAAATTGATATTGGACCTGCTGTTAAAATGGAGGTTTTTTGCTCCAGTGCTTCTGTCCCAGGCGCACTGAAGTGAGTATAGACAAGCCATAGTAACTGTGGGTTTGAACAGTTTAGGAGCTAGAAAACACCCAGTAAAATCAGTACTGAAGACATTATGTGTGATATTCCCTCAAATACTGCAGTGTTTAACCGATGTCATTCTGATAGGAAAATGCATCCTGATGTTGTACAAAACACAAATATGTGGTACTTTCTCCTCAGAAAGAGAGGCAGATATTAACAATACACTGCCATGGAGCTTGTTGTCGGGGTAGTATAAAAATATTTGAAATAAAAATAATTCTGAAAGGGATTCCTGCCTTCCTCTACTGCAGGGTTGGGAAAATGTGGCCCTCCCAGACATTAACGGACTACATCTCCTATCATCTCTGACCATTGACCACACTGGCTGGGGCTGATGGGAGTTAAGAGTCCGGCGCCACCTCTGGAGGACCACAGAAATCCCCATTCCTTTAAAAAACAAATTTTATAAATTTTATTTATAATTTTCAATTTTACGTTTGCACGTATCACATATAATAAAGTGCAAGTGTCTCTGCGTCCAGTCCCTGTGTCCGTCCCTGTGTCCTACTGCACAAGTGCCCCACGGACACAGGGATTGGAGTGCAGAGACTTCAGGTGGCCGGGCGAAACTGCGCATGTGCCCCACGGGCACAGGGATTGGAGTGCAGAGACTTCGGGCGGCCGGGCTGTTGAAGCGGAGGGTGAGCGCTCATGTGGACTTACTTCTAAGCGGCAGTGGCCGTTACAAGTGGTGGCTGAGTTGGCCTGCCGGGGCCTGGCTGGTACCAGTGCCGCCGCCGCCGCCGCGATGCGCCTCCTGCGCTGCCTGCTGAAGGGCCATTCGGCGCTGGCCAGGGCGCCCAAGTACATCGAGCACTTCAGCAAGTTCTCGCCGTCCCCGCTTTCCATGATGTTCTAGCGCCCGTTAATTTAACGGGCTTACAGTCTACTAGTCAAAGAAAATAAACCCTGTGTTTAACATCGACTTCCCTTCCGCATTCCTGCTGCCATGCTTTGCTTTAGCAAATAGATCGTTGGAAGAAAATACTAAACCGCATTGTGTGCTCTCTGGAATGCATCGAAGCTCGTTCAGAGTATCATTCAGATACTTACAGTAATAGCTAACCTGATCCCCTCTGTTTTTCATCAGCGACGTCCAACGAGAGAAAACACGAGGAGACAGGCTCTGACATAAAATCTGTCTTGCCTGCACACATCAGTCCACCATGTCCACATCTGTGGATTTGGTATGAGGGGATGTGCTATTTCTTCTCCATTGAAGAACAGAGCTGGATGTCCAGCCAGAACTTCTGCTTGTCATTTAATGCTTCCTTGGCTGTTAATCCAAACAACGAAAAGGTGAGAAGTGTAACCTAAGGTAAAGGTAAAGGGACCCCTGACCATTAGGTCCAGTCGTGTCCGACTCTGGGGTTGCGGCGCTCATCTCGCTTTATTGGGCGAGAGCCGGCGTACAGCTTCCAGGTCATGTGGCCAGCATGACAAAGCTGCTTCTGGCGAACCAGAGCAGCACACAGAAACGCCGTTTACCTTCCCGCCAGAGCAGTTCCTATTTATCTACTTGCACTTTGACGTGCTTTTGAACTGCTAGGTGGGCAGGAGCTGGGACTGAGCAACGGGAGCTCACCCCGTCGCAGGGAATCGAACCGCCGACCTTCTGATCAGCAAGCCCTAGGCTCTGTGGTTTAACCCACAGCGCCACCTGGGTCCCTGTGTAACCTAAGGCGAGAGGCTAATTCTAAATGCCTGTGAGTGAGTTACAGTTAACTAACATAAAGGTTGTGTGTGTGTGTGTGTGTGTGTGTACTGATACGGCAAAATCCCAGGCACGAGTCCTCTCAGCAACCTGGCCCTTCGGACAGGAGGTCCGTGGTACTACGGAGCTAAAGATGAGACCAACCAGCAACTGGAGCAAAGGACAAAGTCACTTTATTGCGCAACAGGTTCGAGTAGCAGAGACTGAACCCTGAACAAAGGGTGACAGAAACTTTTAAACTTCCCACTCTGTCCCAGGATACATTTTGGGAGCATCACAACTACATCATAGTTACATAGGGAAAACGTCATGAAAGGGGTGGGAAGAAGGAGGGTCAAACATGATTAACATATGGGTAAACAGAATTAGCATACAGGTGATGGGTTACAGGAACAAGTAAATGGCTCTTGGGTGGGTTTAATATACAATTTGAGTATCTACCAGGGAAGAACAATGGAAAACATCTCGGAGACTGTCTGTCGCCTTGGAAACCCTGAGGAGGGGTGCTTGAGAGGATTACCCAGGTGTGGCGTTTCCTGGAGGGCTGGGTGTGTGTATGTGATGTTCTGCTTAGGGGATTATGGAGGACCAGGGGTGACCTGGGGGGCAAGGGCAGTCAAGAGTAGAATGGCGGAAACAGAGAGAAAATTCATGGAGGCTGTGATTTTCTATGAATTTCTAAAGGTTTAAGGGCTCTGCACATGCTCAGAGTTCAACTTGATACAGATAGTATTAATAAACACTTGAAACGTGAGTTTCGCGAGGGTTTGTGTGTGTGCTTGTATTACAACTTGTGGGGTAAAGGGGAAACTAGAGAAAAGGAGGGTGAGACCTGGGCGAAAGAGGGTCCCGCACTGGCTGCTGCTGTCTCTGCGGCAAGCGGAGGGGAAAGACAGCAAGAAGGGGGGGTACCCCTCTTCAGCTACCCGTAACAGTGTGTATGTATGTATGTAAACGACATTTGTTTATTTATTTAAACAATGTATATGCTGTGTGACTGCAATAGTCTCTAAGCAGTTTACAAGGATGCAATATGAAAAATGAAAATCAGGTCAAACTATAAAATCTAACATCAGTCAAAATGCCTACTGGAAAAAGAAAAAAGTCTTCAGCAGGCATCAGAAATATAGATAGATAGAACTGGGTGAGAAATATTGCAGGTCAGGACTCTAACATCTATCTCGTCTGGTATTTGAAGGACATTGTGAAGCGTCTGAAAGACATAAATTCCTACTGGATTGGCCTGAGAAGAGACCCGGATCAGCCCTGGAAATGGACAAATGGAGAAAATTCCAAGTGCGTTGTCCTCCTCCTCTTCCTCCTCCTCTTCTCCCTCCCCCAGCCTGGTTGTCTGTCAGGAGTTTATAACAGAGGCGCCACTTCCCATTTTGCCACTTGAGGTGGAACAGGAGGTGCCGCCCCGCACCTCCACTGCTGCCTGCTGCCTCTGACACTGGCGGAGAAGCATCATCATCACCCAAAACCACCACAGAGTTCACCAAATGCTAACGTGGGCCACACCTGCAACCTCGCCAGTTTCAGTTGGTCGTTGCCTTTCTTAAGTTCTGTTGCACTCCTCCATTTTCTTTTTCCATGTGGAATCAAGCATATTCATACATGTTAATCCTTTTATGTTCCGGTTAAGATCAGTGTCAATAGGACTAATGCTTTCTGAAGGGTGAAGGGTGCTGGGAACTATAGCTCTCTGTGGGGTAAACTACACTTCCCAAAATGCTTTGGGAGAACCATGGGATTTAGATGTTGTTGTTGGTAGGTAGCCGTGTTGGTCTGCTGTAGTCAAAACAAAATTAAAAAAATAAAAATCCTTCCAGTAGCACCTTAGAGACCAACTAAGTTTGTTTTTGGTATGAGCTTTCATGTGCATGCACACTTCTTCAGATACACTGTGTGCATGTATCTTCAGTGTGCATGTATCTTCAGTGTATCTGAAGAAGTGTGCATGCACACGAAAGCTCATACCAAAAACAAACTTAGTTGGTCTCTAAGGTGCTACTGGAAGGGATTTTTTTTCTTTTTTAGATGTTGTTGTTGTTGTTGTTGTTGACCCAGCCACTCTGGGCAGCTTCCAAAATATATAAAAACATAAGAAAATATTAAACTTTTTTAAAAAAAACAACCCTTCCCTATACAGGGCTGTTGGAGAAATGCTCAGCCCTTACTTGAACCAATGCTTGGTTGACCTTGTGTTTCAGGTTAGAGGTACTTGGCGATGGAGGCAACTGTGCATATCTGGATGATAAGGGCCAAGCATATGTTTCAAGGTGCAACATGGAACATCACTGGATGTGCCGCAAACTGGGTCCTCCTGCAAGCAAGGACGTTGCATGAAGGGAGAAGAGGTATAACCCCCGCACAACTGAAACTGTTTTTAGATGGCTAGCATATTGCTACATACCTACATATGTCCCGCTTCTAGTAGTGAGACTTCCAAGGGCACAGCATGCACCCAGGTACAGTTTCCTTGGAATTCTTTGGGTTCATTCAGATGGAAATTCCCAGGTATAAAAAAAGGTTATTTATGTATACCACTACTGAGGCCCGTGTTTTGTTAGCCCCAAAATGGAAAACGAGAGAAGTCCCAACTGTACATAATAAATCTCTAAGTAACCAAGTTACTAGTAGCAGCATTTTGTTCCTGGTCAGAGAGCCAGTGTGGTGTAGTGGTTAAGTGCGGTAGACTCGTAATATGGGGAACCGGATTCGCGTCTCCGCTCCTCCACATGCAGCTGCTGGGTGACCTTGGGCTAGTCACACTTCTCTGAAGTCTCTCAGCCCCACTCACCTCACAGAGTGTTTGTTGTGGGGGAGGAAGGGAAAGGAGAATGTTAGCCGCTTTGAGACTCCTCAGGGTAGTGATAAAGCGATATATCAAATCCAAACTCTTCTTCTTCTTCTTCTTCATCATCATCATCTAGTCACCTTGCAACCGAATGCTTCCAGAAAGTCTGCGTATTCTCTGCAATATTCAACAAATTGAACCATGGAAAGAGAAGGAAGGAAGTCATTTTAAGATTGTTTAATGAATATTTACAAGGGATGCGGGTGGCTTGCCGATCAGAAGGTCGGCGGTTCAAATCCCCGTGACAGGGTGAGCTCCCGTTGCTCAGTCCCAGCTCCTGCCCACCTAGAAGTTCGTAAGCATGTCAAAGTGCAAGTAGATAAATAGGTACCGCTCTGGCAGGAAGGTAAACGGCGTTTCCGTGCGCTGCTCTAGTTTGCCAGAAGCGGCTTTGTCATGCTGGCCACATGACCCGGAAGCTGTACGCCGGCTCCCTTGGCCAATAATGCGAGATGAGCTCCGCAACCCCAGAGTAGGTCATGACTGGACCTAATGGTCAGGGGTCCCTTTACCTTTTTAATGAATATTTTAAATTGTAAAATGGAAAACTTAATAAAAATTATACATATAAGAAACCATTGCACTTAACATTACTACTATTTCCACTTTGCAAAGAATATCCAAGTATTTGAGTTGTAACTTAGGCTATGGAAATTCTCACTTTCCATGTTCCACCTCTTCCAAGCTAAGTGGGTGGGTCACTATGGCCAGTCCTGGACTTCACACTGTCTCCATTGGTTCTGGAAAAGAATCACACCCAACAGGGACACTTCTGCAAAGTTTTAAGAGGCCCACTGATTTTGACATAGAAGCGCTTTCCGCAAAGAACAAACGTTGTCTCAAAAGCAATATTTTCCCCTTTGATTTGGCTGCATGTGTCAGGATCTTGCATCACAGGATCTTGCCACCGTTATTGCATGGGCCCACATCTTCTCTTTCTTTCCTTTATTATTATTTACACCAGACGAACTTCTGTCTCACAGATCCACTTGGCTATGGCACTGCAGGCTTCTGAATTAACTCTCTTCCCCTTCAGCATCCCACAGCTGTTCGCTTCAGCAAGACCTGTGACTTGCAATCTGCAGAATAGAGGATAAGGTCAAGCAAAGAGCATTTGTCACAGGAAGGCCAAAGATGCTTTTTCACCTTGATAGTGATGGCATCTCTCCCCCCCCCCCAACCCGGCCACCCTTTATACTCCTAAGCTGAGTTTCCAAATGTGTACTGTCCATTTTTAGCTATCGTGAACATTGCTTCTAGAATTGAACGACAGTTCCTTTCTCTTTAATTATTATTATTTTTACTTATTGCCTTTCTTTCAAGGAGCTCAAGGTGGTGTACATTAGGGCGGTTCATTATTATTATTATTATTATTATTATTATTATTATTATTATTATTATTTATTAAAAAACAATGCCTGCTCCAAAGGTCTTATCTTACTACACTAGGGATTATATAGCTATATCTGAAATTTCATGCATATCAGTTAATATCTTGACCCTGCTCCACTGAATTGAAATTTCAGCCTTCACGACATGGGAAAATGGCCAAGTAAACAGCTATTTTCGTGGAGGAGGGTCAAGGTATTAACTGATATGCATGAATTTCAGATATAGCTATATAATCCCTAGTGTAGTAAGATAAGACCTTTGGAGTAGGCATTTTAAAAAAAATAATTATGAATCGCCCTAGTATCTGAAGAAGTGTGCATGCACACGAAAGCTCATACCAAGAACAAACTTAGTTGGGTATCTGAAGAAGTGTGCATGCACACGAAAGCTTATACCAAGAACAAACTTAGTTGGGTATCTGAAGAAGTGTGCATGCACACGAAAGCTTATACCAAGAACAAACTTAGTTGGGTATCTGAAGAAGTGTGCATGCACATGAAAGCTCATACCAAGAACAAACTTAGTTGGGTATCTGAAGAAGTGTGCATGCACACGAAAGCTTATACCAAGAACAAACTTAGTTGGGTATCTGAAGAAGTGTGCATGCACACGAAAGCTTATACCAAGAACAAACTTAGTTGGGTATCTGAAGAAGTGTGCATGCACACGAAAGCTTATACCAAGAACAAACTTAGTTGGGTATCTGAAGAAGTGTGCATGCACATGAAAGCTCATACCAAGAACAAACTTAGTTGGGTATCTGAAGAAGTGTGCATGCACACGAAAGCTTATACCAAGAACAAACTTAGTTGGGTATCTGAAGAAGTGTGCATGCACACGAAAGCTTATACCAAGAACAAACTTAGTTGGGTATCTGAAGAAGTGTGCATGCACACGAAAGCTCATACCAAGAACAAACTTAGTTGGTCTCTAAGGTGCTACTGGAAGGAATTTTTTTATTTTGTTTTTCCTAGTATACATGGTTCTTGCCCTCACAATAACCCTGCGAGGCAGACAGAGATTGGCCCAAAGTCACCCAGGGAACTTCATGGCCAAGAGGGGATTTGAACACGGGTCTCCTGGGTCCCAGTCCAACATTCTAACCACTACACCACAGTGGCTCTCTTAATGCTGATGTGCAGGTGCGCTGCAGATATAAATGGCTTACTCTGATGCTTGGAGTTTTTTCTGTGCCTGTTTCTTTCTGTTGAAGTGTGGGGGGGGGGTTTCCCCTGTTGGAGTTTTCTTGTTTGCTTTATGTGTGGTTTATGTGTGTTTTCTTGCATCTGTTTCTCGCTCTTGATGTGGCATTTTTTTGATGTTGTTCTACTCCTCTTTATTGGTCTTTTAGCATGTATGGAAGACATCGCAATTTGACTGGAGAGTGTAATTGACCGATTGGCTCCCCACACAGTGAAATCGTTACATGCATTGTGAATTCATGCATTCAAGAAATGAAGAGTATATTTTTATATACCACCGTGGCAGCAAGAATTCTTATCGCTACAAAGTGGAAGGGTGATGGAATCGCTTCTATTCATGAATGGATCCAAAAGTTAACAGATTATGCGGAGTTAGATAGTTTATCAGAAAAAATAAAGAACAAACGAAAACAGGAATTCATCTCAAAATGGGAAGTCTTTAAAGTTTATTTGAAAAACAATTACAGTAGTTTAAACTCTGTCACGGCGTTTGAATAACTTTAGTAGTAGATTTAAGAAAAAATTGAAATCTTAGATAATTTAATAATTAGTTTATTAGTTAATTTAAGAGAAAAATGTGTACTGGCAGCAAATAATAGATAATTGAAATAAGGAATGGACGGGATGTCTGATCTAGTCAAAGGACCGCTTTTTGTTTTATTGATTTGTAATTAATAATGTCAATATTATGATTTGGCTTGGTTTTTTTTTTTTTTTTTTTTTTTTGGTGTATCAATAAAAAAAACCCAAAGAATTCATGTATTGTGAATTCCACAGATGAGCAAGCCAGGATATTAACAATATAACAAGAACAAGAAAATCCCATTTCCATCGCAATCAAAAAAGGAAGGAAAAGAAAAGAAAAGAAAAGAAAAGAAAAGAGAGAGGGGGGTGCGGGGGGGGAGAGAGAGAGAGAGAGAGAATTATCTGCTCTTATCGTGGTTTGAGCCTTTGATGTCTGCATATTTAAAGATAAGTCATCACAACCAAGTGTCATGAAGCAGATAATGTTCTCGAAGGGTAGATAACTGTACAGTAATGGAAGAAAACTGCAGAGGAGGTGCAGAATAACACTGAGGGTAGAAGAACCACACACATTTCCAGCCAAAACCAGTATGAAACTGTAGGATGGAAATACTCACATTGTGTCATTTAGTGGGGAGCCATCTACCCAAGACCATTCATGGGCAGGAGGTATGGTGGTCACTCCAATCCACAGAAGTTGCCCTCCATCAGTTTTATGACATATGAAATCCTGTCAAGGATATAAGAAAGATGTCGTAGGGTTGCCATATGTCCTCTTTTCCCAGGACACACCCTCTTTTTCGGCCTGGTTGACACATGTCCCCTTTCTTCCAGACACACCCTATTTTTCAGGATTAAAATTTCTGTCTGGGCGGATTTTTAAAATTTGCCTAAATGTCCATATGAACTTTTTTGTTACAGTAACCCAATGATTTAAAATAATAATAATAATAATTCTAAAAGCCCCATGTGTCGCGCTCCCACCCCTCGCCATTTTTCATGAATGGAACGGGAGCATTCCGCAGCATGCACACGCCCTCTTCCCCAGGGCCAATGAGGATCGGCGGTTGTAGGCCTGCATTGTGGTCACATGGGCGTTTGTCGTTACAGTGCCCGTGGCTCTACTCCTGCAGGCCCTTTAAAGTTAAGAACATATTGACGTATAGCCTGATTAAAAGTCTCAGCAGCGCGAAGAGTGATGTCTGAGTTGTCGCCCAGAACCGCAAGAACAAACTTGCTGAGCAGTAACTTGGTTCTTTGGAGCTTTATTATGTACAACAGAGTAACGTACAGCTTTACACAAGTTGCTATATACAACTACACACTTCTCCATATAGCTCCTAAACTCTCTAACACTCCAACTCTCCAACAATGGAGCAATGGATTCAAACTACAAGAAAGATTCCACCTAAACATTAGGAAGAACTTCCTGACAGTAAGAGCTGTTCGACAGTGGAATTTGCTGCCAAGGAGTGTGGTGGAGTCTCCTTCTTTGGAGGTCTTTAAGCAGAGGCTTGACAGCCACCTGTCAGGAATGCTTTGATGGTGTTTCCTGCTTGGCAGGGGGTTGGACTGGATGGCCCTTGTGGTCTCTTCCAACTCTATGATTCTATGAACTTGGTTGCTGTGTCATGCTGCTTAAGTGAGAACTTCTAGCCAATCAGCAACCTGTTGCTAGGCTCCTATCTCTAGGCAGACTTTTGGTCACGTAGTCATGACTAATTGATTCACTCACAAACTGCCATTTCAACAGAACATTGCTACTCAACAGAACATTGCTACCAGCAAAATATCACAACTTTTAGATGCGAGTCATCATAGCGATCCGTAGTTAGGCAAAGGTGTCCTCTTTTTTTCTTTGCTCTTCTAAATCTGATCCATGGAGTCACAAAGAGTCAGACACGACTAAATGACTAAACAACAAAATATGGCAACCCTAGAAATAGAAACCCTGACCTTTAAGGCAGCTGGTTCTGGGGTTAGATAGACCTCACATTTAAGCTCTGCTTCTGAACAATGGCAGATTTCACAACACGCACCCCCTCAACTCTGCCCAGCTGTTTGGAGTGACCTCTCATAGGAAGACAGCGCCACCATCAGGGCCGTCTTAAGCCTATCTGGCGCCGTGGTGCAAGGATCCCTCCGGCGCCCCCCACGCCCACCTTTCCCCCCGGGCGAGCAGCAGCTGGAGGGCGGCTCCTCCGCCAGGGAGGTCTCCACCCCCCCTCTCTCCACACAGGATCCCGTTCCAGGTATAAGGCTGGGTGCGCGCTGGGCATGGAGAATAGGTTCCGGGACTGATCTCGGCTCATGTTCCGCATGGATCCCTTCCACGGGGACCCCTCAGGCTCCTTCCCAGCCGCCCCGTGCCCTCCTCCAGCCCTGCACAGTGGCAGCCTGGAGAAGCGCTCCAGTGACCAATTGCAGTGTCGAGAGGAGGGGTGGCTGCCGGGGATCACGCCCGCCTCCAGGCGGGGCACGCACACCAGCCACAGTGGGACGGGCAGAGGGAGGGAGGGCTGATTGCTGTGTGCCAGGCTCGCTGCCACCTATCGCCTCCTCCTACCTTCCCCCTGGCGGCAGGCAGGCTGCCACCCCTACCGAGCTGCCAACGTGGCCCCCGGACCACTTCCCTGGCACCCTCCAGAAGGTGGCGCCGTGGTTCCCTGCGCCACTAGCCTCTATGGCTAAGACGCCCCTGGCCACCATTGTGACTCTGTGAACCACATACTGCATTACCTCCAGGGGCGTAGACAGGGGGACCGATGGGGGCGGGCCGCCCCGGGTTCCACCCCAGAGGGGGGTAACACTTCAAAAAAAATTTTTTAAACTTTTTTTTATTTTATTTTTAACTTTATTGGAAAAAGAGATAATAGACACACACACACAACCCCACACACCTCACAAATTGGCACCATCAGTGGGGGGGGTGACACTTCTTTATTTATTATTATTATTATTATTTTAAAAAAATTAAATTTTAACTTTATTGGAAAAAAAGAAATAATAGACACACACACAAAAAAACCCCACACCTCGCAAAGTGGCACCGTCATTTTTTGGGGGGTGGGGGTGACTTGCTATGCCACTGGGTGCAGCTCTGCCAGTGCCCTGGCAAAGTGGTGGTGGGGAGGTGACGAAAAAAATTCCGCCCCGGGTACCACCTGGGCTGGCTACGCCTCTGATTACCCCTTACCAGCTATGACCATCATTCCAAAATTGCCCCTCTCCAGGTACAATTAGGCTTGGGAGGAAAAGGCCTCCTTTTAGCAACAACTGAAGGCTTTTTAAAAGCCTGATTGTGTGTGTGAACTTCTTGGAGATTGCACCTTGGGAGGGGGAAAGCTCTCGCCTCTGCAATATTCTCAGAAAAGCAGAGCAGCCAAATGTGTCTTCTTGACATGAACAGGAAATTTTCTGGGAATGATGCAATGATCACTGCGGTGGCATCATGGTTTAATCAGACTTTATTTTTGAGCACGGGAAACAACTTCTCTCCCTAAGAATAACTCTCTGACAGGAGAAGAGTTTTCTGCAGCCAAGATTCTCTTGAAACGGAGCAACACAAATATCTTTCAAAGGAATTTCCCAGCTGTGACTGTTGCCAACTTCCTGACGCTGCAGGTTTTTGTTGTCAACATTTTCCATTCTAACTCAGTAGCAGAGACTCTTAATGATTCAGAAGAGTTTGGCAAATTGGGGGTGGGGTGCATTTGAGGAAGAAAAAAGGAGAGGTAACCACTTGATAATTTATTTACATTACTCTAATTCTAGGAAAACCTGAAAACCTTGGGAAAGGGGACTATTTTTCTCTCAGAAAAGATGTATTGTGAGCCTACCAGTCAGAAAGTGTTCAAGCATTTTTGTAAGCTTGTAAGTCTATTATGCAGTATTTTACAAAGCTATGGACTAGATCCCATTGACTTCAACAAGAAAGTTGTACATATTTTTCTCAGCACCACTCCTAAAGGTTGCCTTGTAATGTGTGCTTAAAGGTAAAGGACCCCTGACCGTTAGGTCCAGTCGTGGACGAGTCTGGGGTTGCGGCGCTCATCTCGCTTTACTGGCCGAGGGAGCCGGCGTACAGCTTCTGGGTCATGTGGCCAGCATGACTAAGCCGCTTCTGGCAAACCAGAGCAGCGCACGGAAACGCCGTTTACCTTCCCGCCAGAGCGGTTCCTATTTATCTACTTGCACTTTGACGTGCTTTCGAACTGCTAGGTGGGCAGGAGCAGGGACCGAGCAATGGGAGCTCACCTCGTTGCGGGGATTCGAACCGCCAACCTTCCGATCGGCAAGCCCTAGGCTCTGTGGTTTAGACCACAGGGCTTACTGTTTCTCAAACCTTTTTTTTTTTGTATTGGTGTGGTGATACAAGATTAAAAGATGGTTCTTTTGGGAAAACAAAAGCTCCACACTAGTTTTCAACTTCTTAGTTATAGCGTAAACTATTTTGTTTGTTTTACACCTTTCAGCATTCCCTTATTCGCTGTATCCTTATCATCCTTTTTTTCTCAAGCAGCAAAAAAACATCTAGCCATTTAATTCCTGGTGTTCATGTTAAATTGTCAGTTTGCTTGGCCTTTTCATAATCCAATATATAAGGTTACACATGCTCTGCAGAGAAGCTCACTGCCTTTCCATTTCCCTGGCCTGGCCTTCACATCCTCTCAACCAGTAAGTAGAGTGCAGGGACTAGCTGGCGCTATGTGCCTCCCCCCACCCCCACCCCGGCCAAAAAATTCCCTACTAGAAATGCACCTGGCTACATAGCTGAGGCATTCCATTCCATATGACATCAGGGACTAAAATTACCTCAGTTTAGAGTCTTGAAATGGAAGTCCCTCTTAATTACACCTTAGAGCAGGCTTCCTCAACCTCAGCCCTCCAGATGTTTTGAGACTACAATTCCCATCATCCCTGACCACTGGTCCTGCTAGCTAGGGATCATGGGAGTTGTAGGCCAAAAACATCTGGAGGGCCGAGTTTGAGGAAGCCTGCCTTAGCAAGGCGTCATCTCTTCATTCTTCTGGGTACCTGGGGGATACTTTCTACCTTCAACAAATCTTCTAAGTGAAGATATTTTTCTCACTCGGCATCTATATTGAGTTTAAAAGTCTTTTTATACATGTAATTGGTCTTTTATAAGTTTTAATTGTGTGGCAAAATCACGTTGAAGCGCTTCACAGGAAGCGACTGAAATCAAATACAGTGGTCCCTCAACTTACGAAATCCTCGACATCCGAATTTTTTGACTTACAAACGAAAAAAGTGGCCGCACGCCTACGAATTTTTCGACATCTGAATGGAAATCGTTGCCGGTTTTAGATGCGGTTTCCTCGACTTACGAATTATAGATGTGTTTTTTTCGACTTACGAATTTTTCCGAATATTTTTTCTCCCAATGCATTCCTATGGGAAATCGCTTTTTCGACTTACGAACTTTTCGACCTACAAATGTCCATTCGGAACGGATTAAATTCATAAGTCGAGGGACCAATGTAAATAAAAGAGCAGGAAACCCAGCTTGACTGCGATGAAAATAAAAATAAAGAGGTGTCGGTACTTGTATCATGATGAATGGGCTGTGGATGGCAGCACAAAATGGCTGCCATGGGCAGCAAAAAAAAAGGAGGTGAGCGTACGCCATACCAGTAACTACGGCCACAACAAACAAAGCACTGACTACACGTACCAAGAAAAGAAAGTTATTAGTCAGGACTTACCAATTCCGTCTGTTTTTGTATCACAGCAAGTTGAGAGTCTTTTGCTGCACAGTCATTCTGGCTCTTGTTCCAGGTTTCCTTCTCTCTGGAAATCCAGTAGCACTTGTCTCCATGGCGCTGCCAGTTTTCAGGGCAGAGCCTGCAATCTGAATTTTCTGGAAGAAGGAAAAACCACGAGGCCAGGTGTGCTGTTAGAAGGCATCCCAGTGAGCCCAAGCACCGGGCTCCGAAGCTCCACCCACTCTTTCAAAAGCAGCCTTCTATATTGCTATTTACTGTGCTTACAAGGTGGCTGTCTCTCCGAAAGCATACCTAAATCTGCATCTTTACATATGTTAGCACCTGCAGGTTTTATGCAAAATTGTACAATGGGCTTGTGTCCTGAGGTGTTTGGTTTTTTTACACAGCTAGCATAGCCAACCTGATGCCCGCCAGATGTTGAGAACTACAACTTCCATTATCCATGACCATTGTCCATGCAAGTTAATGGGTGCTGTGCTCCAAAACATCTGGAGGGCACCATGTTGATGACCCCTGAGCTAGCAACACCTGCCCCTAGGCAGAAGCTCATATTGGTTTACTTGAATCAGTTCTTCTGTTAATCATGTTTTTCAACCTTTTCGTTGGAATCAATGGGATACGCAAGCCTTTGACTTTAGCTGGCAGGGGCGTAGCAAGGGAATGGGGGGGCCGGGCCGCCCCGGGTTCCACCCCAGAGGGGGGTGACACTTTTTTTTTAAAAAAAAATTTTTTAATTTTTTTTTTAATTTTAACTTCATTGAAAAAAAGAGATAATACACACACACACACACACACACACACACACCACACACCTCACAAAGTGGCACCATCAGAGGGGGGTGCCACTTTTTAATTTTTATTTTTTTTTAATTTTTATCATTTTATTATTATTATTATTTATTTTAACTTTATTGAAAAAAGGAGATAATAGACACACACACACACACACACACACACAACCCCCCACACCTCGCAAAGTGGCACCATCAGAGGGGGGGTGACACTTTTTAATTTTTTTTAATTTTTTTAAAATTAAAGTGGTGGGGGGTGACAAAAAAAATTCTGCCCTGGGTACCACCTGGGCTTGCTGCGCCTCTGTTAGCTGGATCATCATTGTGCCTGTATTCCTGTTTATTTACCAAAGGCTACTGAAAGCTCAGGTGTTACCTGCTACGTGGTTGCCATGTGGCCTGCACAGAAACTGCCGCAGAGCCTGACACTGCTCTGGGGTGGTCCTGGTCTGCTGTGTTCCATTGCTGGGTCCTGGGCAGGATTGGGCCTTCTCCAGAGCTTGTTTCATCTGAAAAACTTTAAAAGGCATTACTATTTAGGTGATCAGCAAGATGAGCGTAATGGTATGCTTAAGATTTATTTGAAAAGAAAACGCTGTTTACCTTCCCGCCGCAGCGGTACCTATTTGTCTACTTGCACTCAGGCCCGGCGCGTCCATTTAGGCGAACTAGGAGGTTGCCTAGAGCGCCAAAATGGAGGGGGCGCTGGCCAGCCTGCCCGCCGCCGCCTGCCGCCGCCCCAACCAGCGGCGGAGCGAGCAGGTTGGGGCGAAAACCGCGCCGGCGGGGACGCCAAAATGCAGGGGGCGCTGGCCAGCCTGCCCCTCGCCCCCCGCTGCCGCCCGGTGCCGCCCCAACCAGCGGCGAAAATCGTGGCGGCGCGGGGCACCCGGCGGGCAGGGGGCGGGGCACCGTAGTCATGCGTAATGACGTCATGTGGGCCGCCCCCTCGCCTAGGGCGCCAAAAACCCTGCACCGGTCCTGCTTGCACTGGTGTGCTTCATTAAGTACAGTTTGTGAGTAATGTTAAGTCTTAAGGTAAAGGTAAAAAAGGTAAAGGAACCCCTCACCATTAGGTCCAGCCGTGACCGACTCTGGGGTTGCGGCGCTCATCTCGCTTTATTGGCCGAGAGCCGGCGTACAGCTTCCGGGTCATGTGGCCAGCATGACAAAGCCGCTTCTGGCGAACCAGAGCAGCGCACGGAAACGCCGTTTACCTTCCCGCTGGAGCGGTACCTATTTATCTACTTGCACTTTGACGTGCTTTTGAACTGCTAGGTTGGCAGGAGCAGGGACCGAGCAACGGGAGCTCACCCCGTCGCGGGGATTCAAACCGCCGACCTTCTGATCAGCAAGCCCTAGGCTCTGTGGTTTAACCCACAGCGCCACCCGTGTCCCTTAAGGTACTTACCCCAAAAGCCGAGCGCTATCACGGCTCCCACTAGAATGAGGATTGTAACACATCCAGACCCAATGATGAAGCGATGCCGCCGAGCTTGTCTGAGCAGGCCATCTACAAGAGCCAGGGATAGGAGAACGAGCTTAGTATGAGGGCATCTGAACAAGGGCCTATCTATCCTGCTTCCCACAGAGCCCGATACCAGCTGCATTGCGTCTTTCGCTGGTGCCTAGGCTGTGAGTGCACACGCAATACAAAGGACCAGGGGCTGGGCATTGAGGGTAAACAAAACCTGCTGCACCAGGCCAACCCTCGCTGACATGCGGGCACAGGGCACAGATGGTTCATGGGGCTGCACTGTGCCACCTACCTGCCTGCCCCCCCCCACACAGGGGGGAGTCTGCCTGGCTGATCTGGCTCTTGGTAGGTACATCGTTCCAACTCTGGCCAGGCAGCTATTCAGTGAAGGGGACGGGCGCATAGGGGCAAGGCAAGGCTGGGCTCTGGGGCCCAGAGACCCCCAAGTAACAGAAAGGGGGGGTCCCTGTGTGGGAGTGCCTCGCTTGTGCTCCCTCAAAATCATAAGCCTTGCTCATCTTTCAACTTTATTATTTTTACGGCCAGAGGCCCATAATATAAAACCATATGCAAAACAGTGTACATCTACACTGGATACAACAAAGTAAAATAGAACAAAGCAAAAATATATAAATTAGCTAAAATAATTCAATACAGGTATACGATTGTGATTTATGTAAATTCCTTAACTAAAATACATGTGGCAGTACATTTTGATTCAGGAGATCTCCACTATAAATCAGGTAATAGGGTGAGATATCAGTAGTCATAAAGTAAACCGTTTTTCCTTTTATACAAAAGAACTGTAATCAATAATAATAATAATAATAATAATAATAATAATAATAATAATTTATTATTTATACCCCGCCCATCTGGCTGGGTTTCCCCAGCCACTCTGGGCGGCTTTCAACAGAGCATCTTGCTACGAGCAGTGTTCTGCACGGGTCATTGTTCATCTTCTTTCTAACTAAAAAGCTGAAAATGTGTAACCTTTCTGCACTGAGGAATTGTTCCACCCGTTGATCATTTCAGTTGCCCCTTTCTAGATCTACATTATCATTATTCTAGATCTACATTATCATATTTGAGGAGGTTTTTAAGTAGAGGTTGGATGGCCCTCTGCTATGGATACTTTAGTTGAGATTCCTGCATTGCAGGGGGTTGGACTAGATGACCCTCAGGGTCCCTTCCAACTCTACAATTCTATGATTCTAACCAGGGCTTGGGCCCTCTGAGCTGCCCCCTAACAATGCCCCTCTCCCTGGATGAATGATAGTCCCACATTCTGATCCATTTCTAAACCTACTGTACATCACAAACTGTCAAAATTGAGCTCTAAATAGGGCTGCCAGACATCCTGGAATGGCATCAACAATTAATGTCAACAACTTTGCCCGCATTTTCACTTTTGGGGAAACCCTAGCTCCAAATCTAGTCACACCCTAGAGTAGGGATGGGGAATTCATGCCCCTCCAAGCTGTTGTTGGACTCCAGCTCCCATCATCCCCAGCCAGTGTGGCTGAAGGTCATTATTGTCCCCTGGAATCATGGTTCAGAGACAGTGCTGCCAAGAAGGAACCACATAATCTTAAATTATGGCTTTCATGGCAGAATACATCTTAAAGAGAACTAGGGTTGTGAATCCTGGGAACTGTGTTTTGTCAAGTAGGTAAACTAAAGTTCCCATGATCCTTTGGGGAAAGTAATATGCTATCACATGGAACAGACCCAAGGCTCCCAAAACATTATTGCCCTTGTTTGTTTGTTTTTTTAAAAAAAGGTAAAGGACCCTTGACAGTTAAGTCCAGTCTCGAACGACTCTGGTGTTGCAGCGCTCATCTCACTTTACTGGCCGAGGGAGCCGATGTTTGTCCGCAGACAGTTTTTCCAGGTCATGTGGCCAGCATGACTAAGCTGCTTCTGGTGAACCAGAGCAGGGCACGGAAACGCCGTTTACCTTCCCACTGGAGTGGTACCTATTTATCTACTTGCATTTTGACATACTTTCGAACTGCTAGGTTGGCAGGAGCAGGGACCGAGCAACGGGAGCTCACCCCGTCACGGGGATTTGAACTGCCAACCTTCCAATCGGCAAGCCCTAGGCTCAGTGGTTTAGACCACAGCACCACCCATTGCCCTTGTTATAAGGTGCTAAAACTACTGATCAAGAGACGTAGATATTTCCTGGGGAATCAGTGAATATAGGAATTGTTGCTGATGTGATTAAATGGGATTGTAAGCAAAGATGAGTTGAAAGATGACTTGGCCAACACAGGACTGATCTTAACCACTTCCTGTGAACTTGCATAAGAACAGGCAATTAAAAAGAGCAGTGTGTTATCACCCCAGACAGATTTATTGTCAGATAAGCTTCCTGCAGGCCGCCAGCCAGCCCAATACATTTTCTTGCCTGAACAAGATGACACTGTTCTGATATTCCACATAGGACCTACTGGTCAAAAGAAATGGCAGTTGACTCTCACTTCAACTCTGGGATTAGGGCAATCTCCACCACACGTGAAGGTAGCAGGCAGCAAAAGGCAGAAATAATTTTTGAAAACAGTGAAACTGTCAAAAGACAGAGAGCTTCCTTTTATACAGTGACTCATAAGGAGATCAAAGCACAGACTGAAAGGTGAGAGTACAGAGTGACTCATAAATGGACCAGATGCTTGTGTCTACATGAATCTTAGAGGCAGTAGACAATCCTAGCACATTCAAATGCCATAATAATAAAAACTTAAATGTGCGGTAAAAATAGGGTTGTGGGGGAATGCATCTCTTGAGAAAAGATGGTTCCCAAATTAGACAGATACAGAAAGAAGGTCCTCTTTCTTTCATGCTCCAACCAGCCACGCTTTGATCACAGAGGAGACACAGAAAAGATCCTCCCTAGCGGATCTCAGGGAACAGGCGGTCTGGCAGGGCAAGAGACTGTAGGGAGGAAACAGTTTCCATTCCATCCTGCGTTGTTTCCATTTTGCTACTGTTCAGATTCCACGAAAACCTACACCTTATTATTGTTTTTTTGAACATACAGAAAATGCATCCGTAATTGGTAGCCCACTCGTGTGGACACGCGCCTACACCTGTTAAAACAGATAACTGAAATGGCAGAACTGACGCGGGTTCCACAGGAAATATCAAAACCCTCTCAGAGTCCGCTAGTCAGTTTCGTGAGGGGGCAAATTATTTTCCAATTCTCATATGTGTCAATCCGTCGTGTCGCGTGTCTGCATCACAACCAAACCACAGAGTCTTCTAAAAGGAAATATGGAGGTGTTGGCAATTAAGTATTGCTATTATATATAAATAATAAAACATATATTTTTTTCCTGTCTAAATTTGTATTCCATCTTCACTCCAAGAAGCTCAAGATGACAAACATATTGTAATAAGTTAGGGGTTGAACTAAACAGGGTTTTTGTGTGTGTGTGTTTTTTTACAGTTTCCTCCAAGCCTGTGATTTTATAGCTGTAAGATGAGATTACTGCAGAGGCAGGGACTGCCAAACTCGACTTTATGGCAGATTGAGGGTCTCTCCTGACTAAAACTGCATCTCCCCATACCGCAGTGGACCTTGGGGTCTCCAATTTTAGCAGTGCCCTGTGCGGCGCCAAAATTCAGCACCCTCCTACCTCACCTTCCATTCTACATAATAGTTGCTGATCCCTCCTGCGGCACCCCCCAAAGCTCCCCACCCAATGTGACCAAACTGGTCACGTTCCCCTAATTCTGCCTCTGCCCCATGTCCTTCTACCCAAAATACATTGGTCCTATCCACACCATATTCCTTTACCACTTTAGCAGTCATGGAGAATCCTGGGGACGGATGTTTGTTAAGGATGCAGGGGTTTGTAACTCTGTAGGGTCAGCACCCTTATCAAACTACCTTTCCCAAGGTTCTTCATGACTGTCAAGGGGTGTAAGTGTGCTTTAAATGTATGGTGTGACCATTGTTTAACTTAGCCAAGAGGTATGAATGCTGCCGTAGTGTGTCATTCTCTGCCTCTCTCTCTCAGTCCTCGTTTGCTGATGGTGACAGCTCACCGTCTGTGAAATGCAAGGAGCGATAAGGCCACATCACAGGTATGTTAAGCGGCACATTATGGACCAAGAGACCAAAAAAAAGGGCAAATATTTTGTAGCATGTACTCTTACCATCTTTCCAATGCCAGGTGAAAATTCAGTTCTCCCAGAGGTTTGATGGAGTACAGCTGCGTACCCACCATGTAGTTAAAGCACATTTACAGCACATGCCTCCCCCCCAAGGAATCCTGGGATCTGTAGTTTGTTAAAGGAGCTGGGAATTGTAGCTCTGTGGGGTATAGACTACAGTCCCCAGTATTCTTTGGGGGTAAGTCATGTGCTTCCATCTCTAGAAGAAGACTTGTCACTTGGCTGGGGGGACCCAGCCAGATGGGCGGGGTACAAATAATAAATTATTATTATTATTATTATTATTATTATTATTATTATTATTATTAGAAAGATGTCAAAAACAGAAGGCACTCAACATTTAACACACATTTGAACGCATGGCAGAAAAGTGGGGAAGGGCATACCTTATTTGCTTTAATACGGAAACCAAGTAGTGAAAACTGGTCACTTGAACACTCCCTATGATGTCTGTGACATGCGAAATCCCCCACAGTTGCTTTCCTTAACAACTTAGAAAACTCCCAGTTTGTACAGGTAAGCTGTTATTTACCTTGCATGGGGAATTTGGGCTTGTGCCTTCCTTGATTCTCCCTCGGTCGAAAGTTAAAGTAGCAGGGCGCATCTTCCACCTGGCAATGTACCCGAGTTGGATGTGATCCCTTGTTCATGATCAAAACCCACGAGGCAGAGCAGCCCTCTGATCGTCAGGCTCGGCTCTGAGGGGGAAGCAGCTCCTGACAGCTTGTCAGAGGCAGCAGAGAGGAGGTTGCACAGGAAATGGCGCCTCATCAAACTTGACCAACGTTCAACACCTCTGCTAATATGTCTTTTGATTACTCAAGGCTGCCTATAGGCAGAAAGGGGAAAGAAACCAGTTTCCACTGCAAGTTAGGGGGGCCAATTTCAGAAAAAGAAAAATCTCGCTCATCCTTTGCACCACCCATCCCTTGGTTGTCTCTCTCCCTATTGTATTGTCTTTGGAGCAGGGACCTTGGGCAGTGCTGTGTACATCAAGGGTGGAGGACCAGTTGCCCTCTCAATGTTGTTGTGTTCTTAATTCTCATCAGCCCTATCCAGTATGAGCAATGGTCAGGGAAGATGGGAGTTGTAGTTCAGCAATGTCTGGAGGATATTGTGCCTGATGGTACATGAATTAGTCAAGGCCTCCTAGGCTGCAGTCCTAATCCTACATAGGTAAAGCGGACCCCTGACCATTAGGTCCAGTTGCAGACGACGCTGTGGTTGTGGCGCTCATCTCGCTTTACTGGCCGAAGGAGCCAGCGTACAGCTTCCGGGTCATGTGGCCAGCATGACTAAGCCGCTTCTGGCGAACCAGAGCAGCGCACGGAAACGCTGTTTACCTTCCCGCCAGAGCGGTACCTATTTATCTACTTGCACTTTGACGTGCTTTCAAACTGCTAGGTGGGCAGAAGCAGGGGCCAAGCAACAGGAAGCTCACCCCGCCGCGGGGATTCAAACTGCCGACTTTCTGATCAGCAAGCCCTAGGCCTAGTAATTGAGCTCATTGAATACAATAGGAGTTATTTCTGAGTACAATGTTTAGGATTTGCACCGCAAGTCTCTACTCTGTCAATGTACTTGAGTTGGATGCGATCCCATAATCATGATCAAAACTGGTGAGGTGGAGCAAATCTCCGATTGTCAGGCTCAGCTCTGCAGGAGGAGCTCTTCACAGCTTCTCAGAGGCAGGCAAGATGTTTGCACAGGAAACGGTGCCTCAGAAAATCTCTGACAGACTAGGCCCTGAGAGTCCAGGGCTCAAATCAGCCATGAAGCTCAGTGGGTGACCTTGGAACAGGCATAGGTAAACTCGGCCTTCCAGATGTTTTTGCGACTACAATTCCCATCATCCCTGACCACTGGTCCTGTTAGCTAGGGATCATGGGAGTTATAGTCCCGAAACATCTGGAGGGCCGAGTTTGCCTATGCCTGCCTTGGAGTCAGTCACAGGTTCTCACTTACTTCACATCCTTGTTCCGAGGATGAAATCTCTTCTTCTTTGGTGATCACTCATAGCTGAGTAAGATTGTCTTCCATAAACACGCCTTCCATTAGAAGACGCCTGCTTCTTGGGAGAAAAGCAATGACAAACCTAGACAGCATCTTAAAAAGCAGAGACATCACCTTGCCGACAAAGGTCTGTATAGTTAAAGCTATGGTTTTCCCAGTAGTGATGTACGGAAGTGAGAGCTGGACCATAAAGAAGGCTGATCGCCGAAGAATTGATGCTTTTGAATTATGATGCTGGAGGCGACTCTTAAGAGTCCCATGGACTGCAAGAAAATCCCATGGACTGCAAGAAGAACCTATCCATTCTGAAGGAAATCAGCCCTGAGTGGACAGATCCTGAAGCTGAGGCTCCAATATTTTGGCCACCTCATGAGAAGAGAAGTCTCCCTGGAAAAGACCCTGATGTTGGGAAAGGTGGAGGGCACAAGGAGAAGGGGACGACAGAGGATGAGATGGTTGGACAGTGTTATCGAAGCTACCAACATGAGTCTGACCAAACTGCAGGAGGCAGTGGAAGACAGGAGTGCCTGGCGTGCTCTGGTCCACGGGGTCGCGAAGAGTCGGACACGACTAAACGACTAAACAACAACAACAAAATCATATCTCCTCTCACTCTCCTCTTTTCCAGACTAAACATGCCCTGCTCCTTCAACCGTTCCTCACAAGGCTTGGTTTCCAGACCCTTGATCATCTTGGCCACCCTGCTCTGCACGTGTTCCAGCTTGCAAGCATCCTTCTTAAATTGTGGCACCCAGAACTGGACACAGTACTCCAGGTGTGGTCTGCCCAAGGCAGAATAGAGCAATACTATTTGGGTGGCTATCAGAGCGCTTGGGCCCTGCTCGCAGGTTTCCCACAGGCATCTGGTTGGCCACTGTGAGAACAGAAAGCTGGACTAGATGGGCCATTGGCTTTGACCTGGCAGGCTGTTCTTCCATGAATTATAGTAGTCGTCACCACCATAATTTCACTTCTCCTTTATACAGCTGCCAGCATTTTTGGAGTCACTTGGGGAGTGGGGAGGTATGCACTTGTGGTTTGTGGGTGTTGTTAAGTGGCTGCCCTGACAAGCCCCTGCATGTCAGGATGTATCACTACGTCACTGCATACCAGGCAGAAACTCTCATCAAAATCCCCAGAGACAAGGGGAAAGGACCCCACAGATCGATTTCGTGTAATACGTGATAAAAGCAGTTTTCTATAAATAAAACCCATGTGGCATTTAGCTTAAACAAGTACCGGTAGTTTGTTCTAGGGACAGAGTGTCTATATTCTAGCCTGGATTTGGCTGAGAGAAGGCCAATTGTTAAAAAAAAAATGATGATAACAATGATATAATGTTTTTAATGATGTTATTTTAATGATGTGTTTGCTGCCCTCGGCTCCCTCGGGAGGAAGGGCACAATGTCAACTGAATGAATAAGAAACGGGAGGATATTAAAGTGGCTAATTTAACAGCACTGTGCAAAAGGGTGTGGCAGATAGCCCTGATACAGAAACCTTACATGTAAGCCAAGAATATTGGGAGGAAATAAACATGTAGAGAGACCTGATTGCAAAAAAACAGATAAGAGCTGAATTGCCTCTACTCATGCTTCAGACAACAAAAGCAAAGTCCCTAGGACAGCGGTTCTCAAAGGGTGTGCCATGTCATGGCAAGTGTTGCAGGAAGATTCAAGGACAATCAAAGAAACATTTAAACATTTCAGTGTACCGGTAGTACCTATAGTATCGTATCGTATCGTATCGTATCGTATCGTATCGTATCAACATTAGCCTTAAGAAGCTCGGGTGAAATATTGTCTGCACCAGGAGCTTTGCCAGGTTTGAGAGATTGAATGAGCCTGCAAGCTTCTTCAGTTGACACCGGGGGCCACTCAGCACCAGTATCACTCAGAGGTAGGGACAAAGCCTGTAGATGTTGGTTAGTTGTGTATAAGGATTGGAAGTATGACTCCCAAACCCCAAACAGAGATGGTATATTCCACTTCAGAGGGGGAGTCTTGCCATCCTTTTGCGACTATTTTCCAGAAAGTGGCTGAATCTCTCCTTCGAGAGGCCTAGTATAGTATAGTATAGTATAGTATAGTATAGTATAGTATAGTATAGTATAGCTCAGCTCTCATACTTAGTACAGAATACATCTCATGCCTATACATACTTAGGGTATATATGTAAGAGGCTTATTTATAATTATATTTTGGGAATTATTCCTGTTCTTATGCACTTGCATTGTTTTATACTTTCTGGATGTCCCACCGTCATATTATAAAGTAGTTGTGTTCTATATTACAAATCAAGCACTGCTAGTTGTTGCCCCCCCCCCCAGGTATTTCTTATCAATAAAAAAATCCAGTATGGCCCGTGCAAGTTTTTATTCTTAGCGTGTGGCTCAGAGAAAAAGAAATGAGAACCACTGCTCTAGGGTATATTCCAATGTATGGATATGTTAAATGTTAAATACAGTATTGGTTTTTCTTTAAATACTGTATCTGTGTTTATTAGCAAATTTTCTGCAGTGGTGTCTGCACACAGAAGCCTCTTGGTATTTTCGGTGGCCTGATCCAAACAGGTTCCTGTCAAGTTCATATTTTTGCGTACCGAAAAAGATGGCTCATTTCCTGAGCACTTGCAAGCATTAAGAGGATTGCATTGTGTGTGGTTTCTGCAGACCAAGTGAAGCCCTCTGTAGGCAGGTTTTGAACACAACAACAAAAAGTAACCCTTGGCCTGGTGAGAAGGGGAATGTCTCTTGCAACAGGGGCTGCTACTCTACAGAGCAAAGCCCAGGGGTCCATCCATGAACTGAAATAAAAATCTGCCTAGCTGGAAGGTTTCCTTGGAACAATGAAGATGGTTCTTGCGTATGTATGGTGTGTATGTTTGAATTATCAGAAGAGGGAAGGCCTCTTATGAAAGGGGATTCAGGCTGAATGGCATAACTGTAAAGAAACTGTAAAGAAAACAACAACAACAACACAGCTTTTCAAAATCATGACCATTTCATTAGATTTAACTTAATTTTTAAATGAAGGTTAGCCCCCTCCACAACTGCATTGTAATTTTGCAGAAAACTGTGCCATAGTTTAACTTCTTTCTCCTTTGGTTGATACTATGATCCTTTGGTAGGTATCGTTCATTTTCCAGGGGAAAAAAGCCTATTTAAGAGGTATGTATAATATATGTATACTGTATTGGCCCGAATTTAAGCCACACTTTCCCCCCCTGAATTCCGACCCTGAAAAGTTAAAGTGCGGCTTAAAATTGGCTTTTACGATATCGCTGCTGAAACAGACATATGGTAAAATGGAACGGGTATGAATACCTGTGGAGTTTTAAGGGAGTGGCTTATATTCGGGTATTGTCTTTTTTTCTTTTCCCCCATTGAATTTTAAAGGTGCGACTTATATTCAGGTGCAGCTTAAATTTGGACCAATACGGTATTTCTATTGTAAAAAATGTTATCTCCCCCTTTAAGATTATTTCTTAGAGGACAAGGGGAAATTGCAGGAAACTTTTTTTAAAATGCACCCATGAAAGTTCCTTTTCTCTCTTGGCCTCCCTCCTTCCTGACTCTTCTTGAAGAGCAAATCAGCATGTGATCTTGGAGCATGGATGGACACAGAGAATACAGAATTATGTATGTTTATTTAATGCAGAGGTCTGGGCTGTTCTTGTTTGGTTTTGTGGTTTTTACACACAGGGAGCCAGAGGGATTTTCCTCTCTTTTTTCAGTGACTGAGGAATGTTGTGCAATATTTTGGAACAGGGCATTGGGTTGTTTATAGGTTAAATAGGGAAACTTGCCAAAGCTTTGCTGCCCACTCCTTGCTTCAACATGTGGCATTAGTCACTGTGTTTCCAAGGCACCTCCAAGAAAAAGGCCTTACCTCTGAGTAGGAGGAGGCAGCCTGTGAGCCAAGCCACCTCACAGCCACATCAATCATCGCCCCACAACTGACTGCACAGAAGTGATTTTACCATCACCCAGCCTGGTTTGAATACAGCAAAGAATGCATGGGAGGACTGAATGGGAGCACTTTTTCTGTATATGTATGACTGTACTGCAAACTTGAGTGCCTGGAGGCGGTTGGAGGATGGATGGCAACTAACAGATTGAGGTTGAATCCTGACAAGACAGAAGTACTGTTTTAGGGGGACAGGGTGCGAGTGGGTGTGGGGGACTCCCTGGTCCTGAATGGGGTAACTGTGCCCCTGAAGGACCAGGTGCGCAGCCTGGGAGTCATTCTGGACTCACAGCTGTCCATGGAGGCGCAGGTTAATTCTGTGTCCAGGGCGGCTGTCTACCAGCTCCATCTGGTACGCAGGCTGAGACCCTACCTGCCCGCAGACTGTCTCGCCAGAGACTTGCTCTAGGTATCTCTCGCTTGGATTACTGCAATGCGCTCTACGTGGGGCTACCTTTGAAGGTGACCCGGAAACTGCAATTAATCCAGAATGCGGCAGCTAGACTGGTGACTGGGAGTGGCTGCCGGGACCACATAACACCGGTCCTGAGAGAGCTACATAGGCTCCCAGTACGTTTCCGAGCACAATTCAAAGTGTTGGGGCTGACCTTTAAAGCCCTAAACGGCCTCGGTCCTGTATACCTGAAGGAGCGTCTCCACCCCCATCGTTCAGCCCGGACACTGAGATCCAGCGCCGAGGGCCTTCTGGCGGTTCCCTCACTGTGAGAAGCAAAGCTACAGGGAACCAGGCAGAGGGCCTTCTTGGTAGTGGCGCCCGCCCTGTGGAACGCCCTCCCAGCAGAGGTCAAAGAGATAAACAACTATCTGACATTCAGAAGATACCGCAAGGCAGCCCTGTTTAGGGAAGTTTTTAACCTGTGATATTTTAATGTATTTTAATATCTGTTGGAGGCTGCCCAGAGTGGCTGGGGGGACCCAGCCAGATGGGCGGGGTACAAATAATAAATTATTAAATTATTATTATTATTATTATTATTATTATTATTATTAAATGACAGAGATCTGAAACAAACACCACCGTTGGAGAAGTCCTAACCATATCTACTCAGAAGTAAGTCCAATGGGACTGACCTCCAGGTAAATGAGGCTAGGATGCCAGTCAAAGCAAGCAGAATAAAAGCTGGACTGCCTCCTCCCAATTTTCCATTGGGTCTCCTGGGCAAACAGGCTTAAGGGAGAGCAGGGGAGCCACCCACAGCCCCCACCACTACCCAAATACATTGTGGGGCAAAAATATGTCTACTTAGAATTAAGTTCTATTGAATTCAGTGGCGCTTACTTCCATGCAACTGGGGTTCCTTCTTCAATGGAATTTCCTTCCCAGGGGCCCGTCTGCCTTCTCTTCCTGCTGCCACTTGTTTCCCCTCCTAGATCTGCTCTTGCTCTTTCCTTTCTATGCCTTTTCAGCAGGCAGAAAACCAAGAGGTGCAGCTTCTCCCCACCACCACCCAGGAGAAGGCAGCAGCAGTTCGATTTCTGCTTGGGGAGCGATGTGATGGCTGGGCGAGCCCCTTCTCCGTAGCAAGAGGAACCAGCAAAGAGGAGCTGCTTCGGGCAAGAGGCCTGAGGGTTCTAGCAGGGACCTCGGCCCCTAGGAGTTGGCTCCTATGCTCCTTACCAAAGCCTAAAAAGCATTAACTAGAGGCTCATCCGAGGTCAGACAAAGAATTGTGGACTCTGAGAGACAGCTGGACTGCTTGAGGTCCCCTGATTTCATTATAGCATTATAGCCCCGGCAGCGTATCTCTTCTTTCTTGAATCCAGAAACTCAAGAAGAGCCTTTACGCTTGCCCGAAGCTTGGCGCTGCCCTCGCCAGTTCTGCTAGGATCCTTTGGAAAGATCCCATACGATCCGAGACTCTGCTCCTGCCCACTGGGGGAAGTAGGCAGCCCCGAGCATCTATTTTTTAGATGCCCTTTGTACGACAAGGCCCGCAGAGACATCATTGCCCCCCTATTGGAGAGGTTAGCTGACCTTCCAGATAAGACCAAACTAAATGCCCTTTTACTAGGCAAAGAGCAAATGATAACCCGGATGGTAGCTAGATTCTGCACGCAGATCTGCAGGCACAGTCTACCCTCCCAGAACAAACCAGTCAGCGGAGTATCGAACTTGGTGTTGGGCTGCAGGTAGCAAGTCTTCTGTTCGGGAATGGAATGAAGACCTAGAGCAGAAGCTGGGAAAAGGCAAGCTGGACCCTCCTCCTGGATATTTTTAGCCCCTTTAAATTTTTAGACTTCTATATTCATTCTGAGTTTTAATTTCTTTTAGCTCTGTAAAGCACTTTTCAGATCTTAAATGCTGGTCTATGACCGTAATAAAATTTGAATAGAATATATTTTATTGCCATTGTCCCCTTCGGGGACAACGAAATTACTTGATTTGATTTGAACCATAGGCTTTTGGTAGGAGCAATGCCACAGCCACGGGTGAAAATGGGGGCACCCAGGATCAAGGCAGAACCCCGGGGCGCCTTATACAGAAATAGAATTGTAGAATTGGAAGGGTCCCGAGGGTCATCTAGTCCAACCCCCTGCAATGCAGGCATCTCAGCTAAAGCATCCGTGGCAGGTGGCCATCCAAAACCTCCAAGGAAGGAGAGCCCACCGCCTCCACTATCTTCCACTTTCTCCTACTGTCAGAAAGTTCTTCCTGATGTTTCATCTCAGGAGCTCAAAAGCCCAAGTAACATTTTCACCAAAGACTTACGGCTGTTTGCTTTGGGCGACTGCCCAGTCCGGGGGGAAAAAAACCTCAAAAAAGGAAAAACACGTGGGCCTGGGACTGGGTTTCCCCGATCGCATCAGTCCACCCGGTTACGCTAGCTCGTCTCCGTATGGGATGAGTTGAAGGCGGGGACTTGGCGGAGGTGTGTGTCGCTACCCACAACCCCGGGCCCGGTCACGTCTTTTTTCCTCGCTGCAAAGCGGCTGCTGGACTGGGAATAGAAGGAAGGCTGCGATCTAACCAAGTAAGTCGGGGTCTTTTCTCATAACCGAACGTAGTGACGGGACAGGCGAGTCTGGATCTCCGCGCGCTTTCGCGGTCTGGAGGTGGGCATGGCAGGGAGAAGCAAAAGTCCGTGGCTGTTTGCGACGAGGCTTGAAAGCCCGGCTGCAGCAGCTCTGCGCGCCCATGCTGCCGAGACGATGGGACTTCTGAGTAGTCCTGCTGAACGCTAGTCCACTGGGTCTACTCTGGAGTAGGACTGGCATAGCAGCCAACTGCTGGGGGGGCAGCTGACCCCCCCAAAGCAAGTAAATAAATAAATAAAAACACTTAAGTAACTGGGCAATTGCCCTGCAGATAACTCGGTTCTGCACCCCCCCCCCCAGCATAAAGCCTGCCCTCTCCATGGGTCGAGGCCCCTTGCTCCCCCACATAAAATATTTGAAGGGGCTGGGTTCCCCCCAAAATTGATGAGCATTGCCATTCAAATGGTGTGTGTGTCTTGTAATCATTTTTGTGCCCCCCCTATTTTATTCAAGTCAGCATCCTTACATAGGATTCTGCCTTACACCGAGTGCATCTAGCTCAGTCTTGTCTACACTGACTGGCAGAGTTTCAGAGGTGGTGGGGGTGTATTCCCAGCCCTACTTTTGTTGCTGGGGGTCACATCTGGGCCCTTCTGCATGATGCAAAGCAGGTGCCCCGCTGCTGAGCAAAGGCCCTGCCCAGTTCAGATGTTCCAGGAGGGCGTCCCTTTCCAAATTCAGGAAGAGCGGTTGCTTCAAATGTTAAGGGCAAATGTCATCAGCGGACTTTGGGCCAAGAGAACCGAGGATCCCCGCGTCCGTTTCGCCTCCTCCTTGATAGGAAGTTTAGCGTAGGCGCTGCGGGTTCTGGACTCCCTGACTCCTTTCCACGTCTTTATTTCTCTCTTGATTTGTGTGTGCAGGGGTGCAAACTTGAATAAAATATTGGGGGGGGGGAGGTAAACCCCGCTCCACATAATCAATCACATGATTGGGTACACCCACACTTTTTGAATGGCAATGCCCGTCAACTTGGGGGGGGGTGCGGCCCTCTAAAATATTCCATGGGGGGTGGGGGACGAAGACCCCTCTGCCCCTAGGAGTTTGCTCCTGTGTGTGCGTGTAGATTCCAGATCAACTGCTCTTACACCTGTCTGTCATTCATTCATTCATTCATTCATTCCCCCCCTGTGAACTAAAGGTTCCCCGAGACATTATGCTCCTTAAGTAATAATAATATTATAATAATTTATTATTTGTACCCCGCCCATCTGGCCGGGTCTCCCCAGCCACTCTGGGCGGCTAAGGATAAGATCTCCCTTGCATGTGACACACCTAACGCCACCCACTAACGTCTGCCTGCAGTCATTTCTTCTTTCTAAAAAAGAAAAGAGTTGGGTTTTTTTTTGAAATTTCCGGGTTCGTGCACACGCGCGTACACTCTCCGCGTACACTCTCCGCGCGGCCTCCCTCCCTTTCCTTTCCTCGAGCCGAGTAGCGGAAAAGGCAGCGTTCTAACCAGCTCGGTAGGTGATGGGCCTGTCTAGTTTCTTTTCTCTTTTCTCTTAACTTGCAAATCTCCTCCAGCTGCCACTTTCTTCCTTAACTACTTTCTTCCTTTCTGAACTTTTATCCGGGATGGGAGGTGGGGAGAAGTCTTGTTCAAAACGTTGGGGATTTCCCAGAAAACATTCGAGCAGGGTGTCCTTTAAGAGGAATGCCATTTAAGAAGAGAAGTTTAAAAAAAAAGTTTCATGCATTTGATGCCAATTGATTTATGTTTATTTATTTTATTAACTGCCACCCAGAGAGGAACCTAGACCCTCTGTAACGCATACATCTTTGGGGCTTAACTGACCATGCTGCTATAATCTTCTGTCTTAAACACACCATGATTGCATTTTGTTTTGTATCTGGTGATCAGTACCCATTGTTTGTGTTGTTTCGTGTTATTCTTAATGATAACGATACAGTGGTACCTCTGGTTAAGTACTTAATTCGTTCCGGAGGTCCGTTCTTAACCTGAAACTGTTCTTAACCTGAAGCACCACTTTAGCTAATGGGGCCTCCCGCTGCCGCTGCGCCACCAGAGCACAATTTCGGTTCTTATCCTGAAGCAAAGTTCTTAACCTGAAGCATTATTTCTGGGTTAGCGGAGTTCTTAACCTGAAGCGTATGTAACCTGAAGCGTATGTAACCTTGAGGTACCACTGTATTGTTTTTAGAATTGCATAATATTATTTAAGAGATTTGCACTTTCTACTGAAACTTGCAATTTCTCACAACACAGTAATGAGCAATCTTTCGTGTAATGAAAGTTAGCGGTGGTTACTTCAAGGATGTGGTTAAAAAGGTGGGGAATTCCAAACTCCACTTACCTGCTAAATTCCTTGAGTGACCTCTGGCCAGTCACTGTCTCTCAGTTTCAGCCCCACCAACCTCACAGTCGGTTGCGAGAGTTCAGAAGGCAGGGAAGTAGTTGCCCTGAACTCCTTGGAATAACTTAGGGTGGGAAAGCAATATATGAACATCTGGACAATTTGTGAGGTTCTGTTGCTGTGAAGGTTTTATTATTGGTTTTTTTAATTGTTCACTGCAGTTTCAAAAGTTTTTTTTAAAAAAAAAAAAGTAAAAGCTACCCTTAGCCAAGACTTAGGACAGGCATCCCCAAACTTCGGCCCTCCAGATTTTTGGACTACAATTCCCATCATCCCTGACCACTGGTCCTGTTAGCTAGGGATCATGGGAGTTGTAGGCCAAAACATCTGAAGGACTGCAGTTTGGGGATGCCTGACTTAGGACAACAGGGGCAACCTCACAAGTGATGGCCATCTGTCATGGAAACTTTTTAGCCGAGATTCCTGCATTGCAGGGGGTTGGACTAGATGACCCTTGGGTCCCTTCCAACTAAGATTCTTTGATTCTGCTCTTGGTTAACTGAGGTTGCCACTTTTCCCATGTGGGTTTTCTATGCCTCTGCTGTTTGTGACAAGCAGATCTTCAACAGGTTCAGCTTCCTCACCTGTTGATAGGCTGTCTTCCTAACCCAAGGGAATGATGGACCAGTTGTAAAAAGGAGGACAAGCCTATTATTCTGCCTGCTTTAAATATGCTGCTAGGTGCACCATCACCAAAAGGAGCTGCTGCCCATTCCTTCTTGCAAATGGTTAATCATGATGTCTCTGTGTTACAGTGGTACCTCGGGTTAAGTACTTAATTGGTTCTGGAGGTCCGTTCTTAACCTGAAGCGTACTTAACCTGAAGCACCACTTTAGCTAATGGGACCTCCTGCTGCCGCCGCGCCGCCAGAGCACGACTTCTGTTCTTAGCGGAGTTCTTAACCTGAAGCGTACTTAACCTGAAGCGTACTTAACACGAGGTACCACTGTATTTGAAAGTACTTGTCACTGAGGTAGCTTGAAGGATCGCAGCACAGTAAGATGTCTTATACTGAGTCAGAGCGTTAGCCCAATTAGCTTTGTATTGTCTACACTGGCTCTCAAATTTGTCATCGCAAGACCCCTGTAAGTTGGTTTGGCTGAGAATGAGTGACTGGCCAGAGGGAACATTGTGAGTTCGTTGCTGAGTGGGGATTTGAAGCCTGGTCTCCCAGTTCCGAGTCTGACACTCTGAACACACCAGTATCTGATGGGCTCTGCTGGTTGGTCCCCTCCAGCCCTGACCTCACCATTGCCCTGCTTTGCCCCAACACCACTTGGGTAGGCCAACACTCTGACCACTATTCAACAATCCGGTTTTACAAAATATACCAGGAAGATCTGAAGCATTTTGTATTGACTATCTTTTGGCTGACCAATTTCCTGAGATTACTGCAAAGGTAGCTTGTTTTTGTGTGGCAGAAATTGCTTGTCGGCGTAGGATCCTGTCTTAGTTTTAAAATTACCTTACGTTGTTTTTTACCATTTAAATATAATTATTCTATATTTCTCATTTTAAAAAGAAAATAGTTTGCATTGTTTTTAACTCTACATTTAATAGCTTGCTTAACGTATTATATTGTGTTTTATGTGCTCTGTCCCCCCCAAAAAAAATATTCTCTACTGGTTATTGACTGAAATAGATGATAGATGATAGATAGATAGATAGATATAGATAGATAGATAGATAGATAGATAGATAGATAGATAGATAGATAGATAATGATGATAGATAGATATAGATAGATAGATAGATAGATAGATAGATAGATGATAGATAGATAGATAGATAGATAGATAGATATAGATGATGATGATAGATAGATAGATAGATAGATAGATATAGATAGATAGATAGAGATAGATAGATAGATATAGATATACATTTATAAAGAAATATTTTTTCAGTTCTTTAATTTTGCAAGATTAAAACGGTTAACCAATTAATGATGAAATACAGAAAGCAAAACCCACACTGACCCATCTCAAATCACTGCTGGTAATGTGTCAATGGTGGATTTGCTGAATAAATACTCTGTGTTTCTGAACTGCTAGAATAGCACCCTCTCAAGTAGCAGGGCATTGACCCACTCGGAAGGCCAGTATCTGCCCATAAGAGCCTAAGAAGATGAGCCCCGCTGGACCAGATCAATGACCCATGTGGTCTAGCATCCTCTTCTCCCAGCGAGCAGCCAGATGTTTGTGGGAAGCCCACATGCAAGATGGGAATGCAACACCCCAACTCCCCACTGGTGCTCCCCAGCAACTCATCTTCCTCAGCAATGAGCTACCAGTCGGCCATCAATGAGGTTAAGGTGAAATCAGAATCGTAGGATACCTGATACTGGATCCAATATCTGGAAAGTGTTTGCGTGTGTGTGTGTTGGTGGTCTCATTTCACAAGCCAGTTCCTTTCTGTAGGCTTTCATTTTGTTTCTATTTCAGGTGACCTAAGACCAGAAGCTTTGTGTGCAACCGGAATTGCCCCTGGAGTGCAATTTTTCTCAGAAATGTCTGTGTGTGAAAGAGCTCACATGGCAGCCCAAGACGATCACGACCAGGTGGGGTCTTCCTTTCTCTCCAATGGACGCACCACAGTAAGGCAAAGAACAGGTAACTGTGGCCTCCCTATTTGGCAGCAAGACGTTTGGAGCGGAGATGGGGAACTGGTGGCCTTCCAGATGTTGTCAGACCACAACTCCCAACCAACCCCAGCCCATTGGCCATGCTGGCTGGGGCATAGCTGTCAACCCTCCTTTTTTTGTGGGAAACTCCCTTATTCCAATGCCATTTCCTGCTGCTATCCCGGATTGTTGATATCCCTTAAATTTCCCGGATTTCAAAGGAAGCAGCTCCTCTCCCTCCCTGCCGGCCAAGGAGGCTCCTCAGCTGTGTTGCTCGGCTGCCAATAAGGAGACTGAGACCGACTGGGGGTGGAGCTTGCATGCCTTGTGCAGCCAGACCCTCACACCCAACCAGACAGACAGCCTGCCTGCCGTCTACGCGCTCGCTCTTTCGCTCACCCGTTCGCGCGCAGCCTATGGAGCGCAGGGCGGCGAGGCTACTTGGTGCCATTGCACCGCCCTCGCGGCATCCCTTATTTTCAAATCCGAAAGTTTTTAAAAATCCCTTATTTTCAAATCCGAAAGTTGACAGCTATGGGCTGGGGGTCCTGGGAGTCTAACAACATCTAAGGGACACAGATTCTCCATCCCTGTTTTGGAGCAACCAGCAGCTGCCTGTGCAAAAAGATTCTGCTCTAGGAAATAACAGCTGGATTTAGGAGTATCTTTAACACAGTCATACTTTGCCTTCAAAACATATGTGCCAGTAATCTCACAACCAGCAGCCTCTGCACTCTGCCCCCTGCCCCCTCCCCGGCATGTGAGCACCTGTCTGTCAGCAGCAGGGACTGGGTGAGCATGGAGGGCTCCCTCAGTGCGCTCACGCACTGCCAGTGTAGAACATGAAGCAAAAATGATTTCTCCCTCCCCCCTTGTAAATGCACTTGATTTCTTTTAAAAGGGGCCAGCCCTAGCAAGCCTGCCAACTGGACTATGCCTTAAGAAGCAAAATGTCTTGGGGTGACACAGTCTGGCGGTGACCCTGACTCTGGTGGCTGTGTGTCCTACTTGGCAGAGTACAGCCCTCTACTTTGTATTGGCTACTGTTCATTTTGGGGGGTTGGGCTAAAAACAAGAGGGAAGAGACGGGATTAGAAAAGTTTGAAATTTTTGCCATCCCCCCCCCCTTTGGGTATAAACTAATCCAACATATCATCCCCACCCACCTACCCAATCCCTTTCATTGGAGCAGGCAAGGAGTGCTGATGAGTCTTCTCCTCCCCCCCCCCCTTACAATGTGCATGTAGTAGCTGATTTTTGCCGGAAGAACATCTTCATTATCATTAACATCATCATCATCTACATCATCCTCGTTGTCATTATTGTCAACCCCAGCATTGGAACTGGTAAGTAGTCCAACTGTATGTGCTGCTGCCTTGATACATTTTTCCTTTGACCTCCCCCCCCCCCTTCCCTTAGCTATGTATCTTCCGCTACTAGGTCTGAATTGCAGATTTGGCCCTTCCCTGGATTTCAACCATTGCAACAGCCTTGCTGCTTGCCAGTCTCTGTGCTATGGCCAGCCCCTGCCACCAGTTTTCCATAGTGCAGCTATGAGATGGCACTCAGTATCAATGCATGACTGAAGCTTCCTATTGTTACAGGTTTTGGGTGGGAAGCAAGACCTCCCCAAACCCTTAGACTTGGTAAAAGTTAGAAAATCAAATTCAGTTGAAAACTGAAGCCCATGGACTCAGCTTATGCTGATGAGCTGGGCCAGCTCGGCAGGGATAGTGGAGAGAAACCATTAAGGAACAAAAATGAGTCACTGAGACAAAGGGAGTGGCTCTGATCACAGAGAACAGAGGAGAAGGTTGCCGTGGCAACCGGGCATGGTGTGAGAAAAGATTTTGCGCCTTGGTGTAAGAAAGATGGAGCAAGCAGACACTAAGGGGGAAGTCCTCTGCAAGGGCTGCTGGGAAGGAGGAGGAGGAGGAGAGGAGGATTCACTCCCCTTAAGGAGTCTCAAAGCGGCTAACAATCTCCTTTCCCTTCCTCCCCCACGACAAACACTCTGTGAGGTGAGTGGGGCTGAGAGACTTCAAGGAAGTGTGACTAGCCCAAGGTCACCCAGCAGCTGCATGTGGAGGAGCGGGGAAGCGAACCCGGTTCACCACATTACGAGTCTACCACTCTTAACCACTACACCACGCTGGCTCTCACGCTGGAGAAGAAAGGCAGAATCTTCTGGGCTGGTGGGCTGGCTGCTTGAAGGCAGTTTGGGAGAGATGCCTTGGACTCCAGTGCTGCCCTGCTATGGGGGACAAGCCTCTCTTGAGATAGCCATGCTGTAAGATCTGGACTCCCTCCATCCAAAAGGTAAAGGTAAAGGGACCCCTGACCATCAGGTCCAGTCATGTCCGACTCTGGGGTTTCGTGCTCATCTCGCTCTATAGGCCGAGGGAGCCGGCGTTTGTCCGAAGACAGCCTCTGGGTCATGTGGCCAGCATGACAAAGCTGCTTCTGGCGCACCAGAGCAGCACACGGAAACACCGTTTACCTTCCTGCTGGAGCGGTTCCTATTTATCTACTTGCACTTTAACGTGCTTTCGAACTGCTAGGTGGGCAGGAGCTGGGACCGAACAACGCCCTCCATCCAAACTCAGCTATAAATATGTGAATAAAACATTCATACTTCTTAAGCCACTATGGCCTCTGCTGCATCTTCATTTCCCCAGACCCTGGAAGAAGGCCAAGACCCCTGGAATCTTGTGCACTACTGGGCAGAGATTGGGGTGGCCTCTAACAGTATTCCACAAAAGGCAGGAAATGGCTAAGGTCAGCACTGGGTGGCTTTCTATGGGATGGGTTTCCTTGTGGAAAGTGTTGGTTTGATAGACATGGCAGAAAAATGAATTATAGCTTTGGGCCCATGCAGACCACTGTTTTATTGAAGGTGGATTATGCAGCACGTTCTCGACACAATAATAGTGCACCGGTAGTGGGCTTATTCTGCTTCATTCATTCATTCATTCATTCATTCATTCATTCTGCCATGCTTCCCCAATGCTCCCTCGTTGCTGCAGCAGAAGGAGGAGGTGAGTGGGAGGCAGCTTCGCCAGGGGCGAGTAGAGAGAGGCAGAGAAACTATCCTCAGCCCCCCTGTCAGCCACAAGCTGAGCATTTGACTAGGAGCTCCTCATCTCCCACACCTGGTGGCCCCATAGCATCAGCTCCCCTACACAACAAAACCCCCTAAACAAATAATGGAAACCTCTGAATAGCATGCAAAATTGTGGTTGGGGAAAAAATACCTAAAGCAGTGGATAGGAAAAAACCACAAAGCAGTGGTTGGTTGGGGGGGGGAATCCCTAAAATACAGTTTGTAATTTGTCAAGGACACAGATCTGTTCCAGGCAATCCTTTGTGAAAGTTGGGTGCCACCCCCACCCCCACTCTCTACTGAGCAGTAGCAAGATCCCACGGGATTCCCGGCACTCACCCAGGGTCTGTGTTCTTTTGGAGAATTGAGACACGGCAGAGACTGTTGTAAATTTAAGAAATATGGTTTATTCAAAGTATTTACACCTTCAGTCTGCATCGAGGGAGTCCAGATCTTACACCATGGTCATTTCAAGAGGGGTTTGTCCCCCACAGCAGGGCAGCTCTGGAATCTAAGGCATCTCTCCCATCTCTTCAGCCAGCCTGCCCAAGATGGATCCCAGTCTTTCTTCTTCCTCCTCCTCCTCCTTCCCAGAACACCTTACTAAAAGACTCCCTTTTCCCTGTCACCTCACATCCAGCTACCCTGACACCATCTGTCTCCCCAGGCCAAAGGATCCCTTTTGTCGTGTTAACAGATTTGCTAGGCCAGCCATGCTGTTTTGCATAAACCAGCCCAGGGATTCCTTAGAATCATAGAATCATAGAGTTGGAAGAGACCACAAGGGCCATCCAGTCCAACCCCCTGCCAAGCAGGAAACACCATCAAAGCATTCCTGACAGGTGGCTGTCAAGCCTCTGCTTAAAGACCTCCAAAGAAGGAGACTCCACCACCCTCCTTGGCAGCAAATTCCACTGTCGAACAGCTCTTACTGTCAGGAAGTTCTTTCTAATGTTTAGGTGGAATCTTCTTTCTTGTAGTCTGAATCCATTGCTCCGTGTCCGCTTCCTTGTCTGGGCACAGTTCTGCAGCATGTACTTTCACCCTTATCCCAATTAATAAATTAATTAATCATAATCTAGGGTTTAGGTGGACCCCCCCCAAAAAAAAACCTATAACACCATGTTTACTCAGAAATAAGTCCCACCATGTTCAATGCAGGATTCAATTCAAGGCACAGGGAACACATTTCTGTATGAAGGTTGTGCCAGCTGCATTGGATGGTGTGAGCACTCCTCAAAAAACCCAACCTGGATCCCCCTGGTGGCATTTAGCAAACACTATCCTATTCCAAATGCCTTTCCCCCCCCCCACCCACCCGGGGCAAGGTGCCTGAGAGGGTTGAGGTGACACAGCTGCAGGCATTCCTGGCGGAAGCTAACTGGGCAAGGGTGGGACAAGAAGAGCACCCTCCATGCCCACGCCCCCCGCTGGTCCCCCTCAATGTGTGTGGGGGGGGAGTCAGCCCCCTGAGCCTCAGGGTCCCTTTCAACTCTGTGATTCTAAGATTCTGTGATTCTGCCCATGGTACTCAAAAGGAGGAGGTTGGATAAGACACTCTCTCTGTGTTTTTCTCCGGCCTAGGAAAAGCACCAGAGCAGCCAGTCTCTTCTTCTAAGCATGCATGTGAATGTGCATCTGGTTGGAAATTATACCAGCAGAAATGCTACTACTTTTCAGATGTGGAAAAGAACTGGACCCTCAGCCAGAGCTTCTGTGCTTCACAGAATGCCTCCTTGGCTGTGTTGGAAAGCGAGGACGAAATGGTGAGAAATGCCAATATTTTGGCTGCTGAACGTGAATGTCCTTTGCGATAGTGATAAAGATGTTCATCCAATTAGACCAGGCATCCCCAAACTGCGGCCCTCCAGATATTTTGGCCTACAACTCCCATGATCCCTAGCTAACAGGACCAGTGGTCAGGGATGATGGGAATTGTAGTCCAAAACATCTGGAGGGCCGGAGTTTGGGGATGCCTGCATTAGGGGCCTTGATGGACTTTATAATAAAGTCTTTATCAGGCATAGGCAAACTCGGCCCTCCAGATGTTTTGAGACTACAACTCCCATGATCCCTAGCTAACAGGACCAGTGGTCAGGGATGATGGGAATTGTAGTTCCAAAACATCTGGAGGGCCGAGTTTGCCTATGCCTGGTCTTTATAATAATATAAAGCCTCTTAGAATTTTACCCGCAGAACACAAATACATCATATCGATATTGGCAAATTGCAATGCAATACTAGCCATGCCTATGCATAAGTAAGTCCTATTTAATTAAATGGGGCTTTCTGCCAGGTAATAAAACTGCTAGTGTTTGAAAAGCTAAGCAGGGTCTGCTTTGGTTTCAAATTGGATTGGGACCATGTGTTGAGGTTCCTGCATTTCGGACTAGATGGCTCTACAACTCTATGATTCATTACCCACATTACAGGTGAAACTCGAAAAATTAGAATATTGTGGAAAAGTCCATTTATGTAAGCAATTGTTTTCATTAGCTACTGGAGTTTAATATATGAGATAGACTCATGACATGCCAAGCGAGATATGTCAAGTCTTTATTTGTTATAATTGTGATGATTATGGCGTGCAGCTGATGAGCACCCCAAAGTTGAAATTGTTACTTTGGGGTTCTCATCAGCTGTACGCCATAATCATCACAATTATAACAAATAAAGGCTTGACATATCTCGCTTGGCATGTCATGAGTCTATCTCATATATTCGTTTCACCTTTTAAGTTGAATTACTGAAAGAAATGAACCTTTCCACGATATTCTAATTTTTCGAGTTTCACCTGTATGTATGTCTTTGAAATACTTTTGCAAGGTAAGTAAGGTTAGGATTGCATCCTAAGTTTTATTATTTCTTAAATGGAGATCCTCCAGTTCTAGCCCAAAGTAGGGTGCAGTAGATGGCAGGTCACAGCTGGTAACCTATCTAAGAAGGTAGGGGTCCACTGATTTACTTGAATTGTTTATTAATTTGTTCGCCTGGCACCTTCATTATACACCTTTAGCTGCCAGGCAAAAGCATTCATTTTTAACCAGGCCTTTGGTTGATCTGATTGACATCCTATGCCCTTTTTAAAATGTGCTATTTTGGGGGGAGGGCTATTGGGTTGTTGTTTATATTTTTATTACGTATTTTGTAGTTTTTTCTCTTGAAAGCTGAGACCCCTGGGTATAGGGCGGTATGTAAATTCAATAAACAAACAAATAAATAAATAAAGGGTGGTATATGCCGGTAAGTGTATTTTAATCCACATTTCAGGCAACAACAATGAAATAACCATGTGTAATATAAAATAGAAAATTTGTATAGAGTCCAAAATATAAATCACATCTAAGTACTTGCATATGTTCAGCTGCTGCATGATATGCCTGTGATTCTAGCAACTCACATCCCTTAACATTCATTTATTCTGATCATTAAAGCTCTTTGTGATGGGCCAAAAAGGCAAGTATCCCTTTTGGATCGGTGTCAGCAGAGAGCCAGGACAGCGCTGGAAATGGCTCCATGGAAACATCTCGGCGTAAGTCCTCTCCTTTCTCTTCTGTCCTTCAGTGTTGAGACCACAAAACCAGATGCCTCCCCCTTGGGTAGTTGCACAGTTCGTGACTGATGCCAGAAGAAGACTGATGGCCTTAGTTCCCCCAGCAGTTTTTTTTAAAAAAAAAACACCAAAAAACAAAACCAATAATAATAGTCAAGGGTATGATGCAAACATTCACTCAGATTTGCACCTGTAGCTGTGTCCTGTGGGAATGTTCAGGGACACAGGAGAGGATATATTGTTTAATAATATCCTTTCCAACTTGTGTTAACAAGTTCCACAATTTAGCAGAGCCACATTCCCCTTTTTAAACTTTCATAGCGGATGCATTTGCTCAGAGGCTCACTAAAGCCTCTAAAATAAGTTACCTGGTAATTTCCTCTTTAGTCCCTCATAAAAGAAATAGACATGACACAGTCTTCTATAAAAGTATAAAATGAGTTTACTCACTCACTCATTCTGTTCACAGATGGATCCCAGAAGGCAGGCTTAAGTTACAAAAGTAATATACCTGGAATCTATCCCATAAAGAGATAGTCCCAAGAGAGCATCTTAGGCTAAGCAGATGTTGCTTCTTTGATGAATGTAGTCAGAGAGAGAGAGAGGTGGCGGCCAGTCCTATGCTTTTGTTACCTGCACAGGTGAGGCCACGCCCACCCCTGGTCACATGTAGAGGAAGTCTGTCCCAGCCTAGGAGGAACAAAAATGAGCAACACGATGGCCAATGAAAGTAGTGTATATATTTTTCTTGTATAATAAGAGAAAGACAACGGCATATAATAACTTAACATACAATGGACATTTTCAAGGAGCAGTGGTCATATACAAAATTTCCATTGTAAGTTAAGTTATTATATGCTGAAGAAGACGTATACGAAACAGTGTCAATACCGGATCACTGTTGGTTGTCTTTCTCTTATTATACAAGAAAAATATATACACTACTTTCATTGGCCGTCGTGTTGCTCGTTTTTGTTTCTGTTGAAGATTGCAACACAGAGGTTTTTTTGTCTTGCCAGCCCAGGAGGTAACAGGAAGTTCCGACTGGCTGGTCCAGAAAACCCCCCTTTTTATGTCCACTCTAGGGATGTTGTACTTGACTGCTCTGTGTTTTACATCCCACAGAATCAGTAGGGTAGGCAGAATCCATTCTGTTATCCACCAGGCACAAATGTCTCTGTGCTATCTCTGTTCTTTGTGGGAACTTGGTCTATAAATAAGGGGGCTTTCAGCACCCTGGACAGGTCACTGGGAGCTGATTATACATCCCACATAGACCAGTGTTTCTCAACCCTGTGCCTCCCGGAGTTGTAGGCCAAAAACATCTGGAGGCACAGGGTTGAGAAACACTGACCTAGACTACCCCTCCTAGGCTCTCTTCAGCTAAACGCAAAGCCTTAAAGCAGGGGTCAGCAACCTTTTTCAGCCGTGGGCCGGTCCACTGTCCCTCAGACCATGTGGTGGGCCAGACTATATTTTGGGAAAAAAATGAACGAATTCCTATGCCCCACAAATAACCCAGGGATGCATTTTAAATAAAAGGACACATTCTACTCATGTAAAAACATGCCGATTCCCGGACTGTCCGTGGGTCGGATTGAGAAGGCGATTGGGCCACATCCGGCCCACGGGCCTTAGGTTGCCTACCCCTGCCTTAAAGCAGCAACTCTCTGGCCATGGCCTCTCCATCTAACCTTGCTTATGTTGTAAAGAAGGAACTGAGAGCATCAAACACCTGACTATAGTTCTTTTGGGGAAATGCTATAGTTCCTAGCTAAGGAGCTACTGTTTCTGGTGGAACAAGTTTGCATGTTTTGGATTCCAAGTACTACCGATATTCATAACTGTTATGTGCAAGTGATGGTAAGCCATCTTAGCAGATCAGCGTGTTGGCCAGGATCGGCTCCAGCATAACATTTTGCTTTGGTGTAATTACTTTCTGATGTAAAGCTATGAGAATTTATGCGAGAGGAAAAGTTAAATTGGGTCTGACTACATTTCTAGGAAAAATCAGTGGACAATCTAGATGCTCAAGGATTCTCCCTGCCCATTTCTCTCCGCCCTGAAGGTTCACAGGTGACATTTCCCTGTTAGTAACTGTGTTCTCAGTAACTGTCTTTTCAGAAGTTTTCTATTTACTGCTGTCAGGGAAATACCAAGTCTTGCATAACTCTTGCTTGTGTTGAAGGTTGGATGTCAGTGGAAATGGAGGAAACTGCCCCTATTTGAATGACGAACCCATACCCAACTTCTTAAGATGCAACAATGAACACCACTTCATCTGCACCAAACCTGTGAAAGAGGCTGGAGCAGTGCCTGGTGTGAACCGTGTAGAGTGATATTTATATAATTTATATAATCTATTGGCTGATTCACAAATGTCATCACCACACGTCACTGATCTAAACAAAATAAAGATGGTTGGGTGTTTCACACACAACCTTGCTGTTATGTTTTGTTGTTATCCCACACTTCCCGTCTCAAAAGAGACGCTCAAGACAGCCACTGTAGTGGGACAATTACAGGCCTTTGGTTCTCAGGAGAACTATGGCTTGTTCTCTCTCATTAGGACAACAACTCAGACATTGTATATACTGGGGTAGCCAACATGGTGCCCTTACAACACCCAGTTGGCCAATTGGCAGGGGTGACTGGAGTTGTCATGTTGGCTACCCATGTGTGCATGTTGGCTACCCTATGTGCATGTTGGCATGCATAGCAAGTATCGCACTATCTTCCCTAGAACACTGGTGTTCCAGGCTCTTGTATGTTTCTTATTTATCAGGTAATTTATTAAACAGGTTTTTTAAAAAATAAAAAAAATATTTTAACTGGCTTCCTCAATACATCTCACGAATCACAGCATTCAGACATCAAAAGTACCCCTGGACTCTTCAGTTCTCAAAAACAGCAGGATTTTGCTTCTCACCTGGTCTAAATGATGAGGTACCTTAAGCCAGTTTCCTCAGATCTGGTGGGGAGGCCTTTCTCTATCCCCCACCTTGGAATGGGTAAATCAGCCAATGCTGGTTTTTCTTATTTTCCCATTTTTCCCAGTCCTAAGTTTAATTCTCTACATTTCCGTCTCAATTTGCAATTTATTATTACAGTATTATTATTTTATAAACTCCTTGTGGAAATGTATCAGCATCATAGTGGGAATATATGCATTTGAATGCAAATTTCCCCTAATGTATACATTTTTGCAAGGCAATTTCCCCCTGGTGCAATGAAATTTTATGTACATTTTATCTTAGTACAGTATATGCTTTTATAAACACACACACACACACACACATTACTTGGCTGGAGAACTGCACTGCAAATCTTGGAGAATCTGAATTACAGAGATTGGGTGTGCTTTGGGTTCCATGTTGTTCCAGAAAGTGCGAATTAGGCAGGTTTGCCTCAACATGTGAAATAAATCCAATTTCTCCCCCATTCAAGCACTGAGCCTGAGTCAGGAATGGCCCGGGGGGGGGGACCTCTCTGCCCCAAAGAAGAGGTAACTGCTTGCCACCTTGCACTGGCCCCCTAGGTAAATTCTCCCCTCCACTGAGAACAGGATACAACAGCAGACAGAATGCGAGTGAGCAGAATCTGCTCTGAGTTCCTGTTCAATCTGGACTGGCTAGCCTGCCTTCTTGCAGGCCACAGCAGGAAACTGAGCAGGCTCACCTGTTCCTGTTCAATCTGGGCTGGCTAGCTCATCTTCTTGCAGGCCACACCAGGAAACTGAGCAGGCTCAGCTATGCTAAAGAAATCCACACTTCTTTTTACTTTTTGAAAATGACATCATGTGTAGCCTTCATATTCAGTAGCAAGGGTTTTGCAATGCCGTTGCAAAATGGCTGTGCGCTTTTGAAAGGGGGGGGGGAAGCTGAATACTTAGGAAGGAACTGATGCGTGGGAAACAAATGCTGGTGTTGTACACACACACACACACACACACACACACACACACACACACACACACAGACTGTCATGTAATTCTACTCAATATTGATCCAGAGCAGAACTCCGACGTATAGTTAGCAGAGTAAAAACTTAAACACATTGCAGGATTCCCAAAAAAATAGACCAGAGGCAATTGTATTTCATCCAGCAGAGCTCTACTGCTACTGAGGGCAAATGAGCATCATGGTCACAAATCCAATACACTCAGGATTGGCACTGTCCATAAGAAATCCAGTTGCAGCAGACTTAACTTAAACTTACAATAACTTATAAGCTTCCAGGACCCTCTTGAATCAATTAGAATAGGAAAGATCTCTACACATCAGATCAATACTTTCTGTACTAAGAAATGCAAACTGACACAAATACACAAACTTCATCATCTGTGGATTTATTTTTTTACAACAAACACTGCATGGAACTAGATGTTTCATCAGATGAGAGGCTGCCGCAGAAACTGTCTGCACTGCCTCTGGTTCCCAGCAGTTCTCTGTAGCTTGCAACTTGCTGTTTTTGGAGGCAGCCATGTATCAGCCATCAAGTGGCAATTTGGGAGGCAAGAAGGAGGGACTTTGTCTTGCAGCAGGATCCACAGAGGCAGCAGTTTCCGACGTAGATTGTCATTTACTCTCTTGTTCCTGATCAGATGCACCGACTTGGGAAAGAGATTGGGGGAAGGAGGCTGACGTGACTTGATGACATCACATCCGGGTGCTATGAGCAATGTTGCAACGTTGTGCATGACGCCTGGACATCATACTCGGGGCCCGGACACAACGCCATCGGGAGTGACGTCTGGGCATCACAAGGCAGCTCAATTTCCATGGCCAGCGGCTTCTCTGTCTCCTTTTCCTCCTCCTCCTCCTGCCACCACCATGGGCTGGGGGCTGCTTCCCTACAGGAGGAGGAGGCGCCACTGCGTTCCTGGCTCATGCAACCCCCAGACATCACACATGACAGTGTTGCATCTGGGTGTTGTGCACAACAGTGTCACATCCAGGCATCGCTGGTGATGTCATGACATCATGCGTGATGCCTGGGCAAACATTGAGGGGGCCCAGCCTCCCACTAACAAATATTGGGGAGGGGGATTCAGTCCCTAGGAGTCAACACCCCTGTTCCTGAAGTAATTGCTCCCTGGTGACGAGGGGGGCAACATTTTCTAGTTTGCCTCAGGTGCCAAAATGTCTTGGGCCAGCCCTCCAACAAACTATCAATTATTATTTTTATTATTAGCATCCTTTGTCTTTCTCTCTCTGTTTAGTTTGGTTTATGTTTTACATTGTTTCTGCTTGACTGAAAAATACAATCAAACGCATTGGGGAAAAGGATAACAAAATAAAATGGGGAGAAATGGTGGGGGGGGGAAACCCAAGAGAACTGGTGTTGACAGTTTCACCCAGCTCTGGCTCCTCCGTTATCTCTTTTTCTTAATTAAAGTGGATGGGTTAATTACTTTTTCCGGAGCGTGTCTAATGCAATATATTGTTTGTTTGGGTTATAGCAGGCAGGAGGTACATCTCTTGATTGCATATGCTTGACAATGCATGGGAACAGAACAGCGTTAGAAGCAACAAGGGTGTGTTCACAAAATACTTCCTTCCCCTTTGCCTGAGAATGCGAAGAGCATGCTGCAGTTACTGCTGCCACTGTAGCAGAGGCAGAGGCAGAGGCAGAGGCCAAATCTGATGCATCCTCAGTGCTAGTCCCCTCCCTGCCCCCCAACCTGTGGATCCTTCCACCTGAAGCGGCCGCCTCACCTTGCCTCATGCTCCCATCAGCCCCAGCCAGCACCATGGTCAGCAACGAGGGGAGTTGGAGTCTGGCAGCATCTGCATCATAGAATCATAGAAGCATTGCATTGTAGAGTTGGAAGGGACCCCCAAAGGTCATCTAGTCCAGCCCCCTGCAAGGAAGGAATCTTTTACCCAAAGTGGGGGGCAAACCCATGACCCTGGGATTAAGAGTCTCGTGCCCTACAGGGTGTGCTATCCCAGGGCCACACTGGTGCCCCACCTCCCTCTGTAAAGGGCAGTGCACACACACTCATGGGGCTTATGCAAACAGAACAGACAGACAAACAAGTCCTGCAATCCCACACCCATCTAACCAATAGAAGAAGAAGAAGAAGAAGAAGAAGAAGATGAAGAAGAAGAAGAAGATGAAGAAGTAGTCATCCATCTGATTGGGTTGCCCCAGCCAGTCTGCCAACAAATTTAAACACAGGAAAACATCACACATTTAAAACATCCCTCTACAGGGCTGCCTTCAGATACCTTCTAAAAGTTTATTTCCTCTGCATCTAATGGAAGGGCGTTCCACTTCTACCGAGAAGGCCCTCTGCATGTTGTTTGAAGGGCACACAAAATAAGATACAAAGGGGAGGGACCCCTTGTCTTGCATTTGCATGAGGGCTGAAGCACAGTTGCGGCTGGGACACTTCTGAGAGAGAGGAGAGAGAGAGAGAGAGAGAGAGAGAGAGAGAGAGAGAGAGAGGTGCCTACTGAGTTTCCTGTCTGAGCCGAGAAGAGAAGCCGAGGCTTGACTTCGCGAGCGACCCCTTATCTTTCGCGTTGAGGCTGAGAACTTGACAGCGCATTCAGAGCAGCGGGAAATTATGTGCCACGTTCTTCCCGGAGCATTGGAGCTGCCAAAGATCCCGAAAAAAGCTGGTCAGGATGGAAAGGGGGGAGATCGAAATGTCTTGCCTCGGCGGCCCCTCCAGCTCCAGTGAAGAGAGAAGTGGGAGGAATGGACTGGCCAGTCGTCTTCGCAAATTCTTTTTGGGACAGCCAACAGGCAACGAGACTGGAACGAATGGACATGTCTAGGTGTGGTTCATGGGCATAGCAAAGGGGGGGAGGCTGGGAGGGACAGCTGTCCCCGCAATCAATAAAAATATATATAAACACATAGCTAACTGAGGTTCTCCCACCCCCACCCCCCACCCCCAACAAAAGACCCAACCCGCTCCAACAAAAATCTTGGCTACGCCCAAGGTGTGGTTGGAATTGGCTCAGATTGTGGGTTTAGGTGGAACGAGGAGACCACAGAAGAAAGGATGCTAAGGGATTGATTGGGGAACGGGAAGCTGGAGGAAGCGAGAAGGAGAAGGAGACAGAGGCAAGGCTAGGGAGAGAAGCAAAAAGGACAGGAGACAAATGCAGGAGGAGATATAAATAAGGAAGGGAGGTTCTCTTGTGGAGTACTGGGGCCGGCCATGTGAAGTTCAGAATGTCATAGAATCATAGAGTTGGAAGAGACCCCAAGGGCCATCCAGTCCAACCCCCTGCCAAGCAGGAAACACAATCAAAGCATTCTTGACAGATGGCTGTCAAGCCTCTGCTTAAAGACCCCCAAAGAAGGAGACTCCACCACACTCCTTGGCAGCAAATTCCACTGTCGAACAGCTCTTACTGTCAGGAAGTTCTTGCTAATGTTTAGGTGGAATCACCCTCTATCACCCTCGTGGCAGGCACCATTTTACAACCTCGTTTATTTGTAAAATCAGTTTTATGGGCAGGACTTTGCAAGAAGGAAGTGGAGAAGTTTAGGGTAGAGAAAGGTGGTGGAGAGGTTTTTTTTTCAAATGTATTTTTATTAAAGATTTTAAAGCTACGGATGAGGAGTTTGCTATGGGTGCTGAAAGAGGCGAAACGACAGCACAAAGATACGAGGAGAGTTTGGCTTGGCAACAGGATGGCAAAATAATGTGGATTATATTGGCATTGCTGAATTGCTGCTTACACCACTGAAGGCAAACATGGAGGTGCGGCATCAGAGCAAGAGACTCCCGACCTTGCTTTGGTGCTCACCGAATCTGTGCTCTGCTGGAGATGAGTCTAGGCCATGGGTAGGCAAACTAAGGCCCGGGGGCCGGATCCGACCCAATCGCCTTCTCAATCCAGCCCGCAGACAGTCCGGGAATCAGTGTGTTTTTACATGAGTAGAATGTGTGCTTTTATTTAAAATGCATCTCTGGGTTATTTGTGGGGCATAGGAATTCATTCATATTTATTTTTCTGGTCTGAGGGACAGTGGACCGGCCCCCTGCTGAAAAAGTTTGCTGACCCCTGGTCTAGGCTCTCATTTAAGGGGAAACCCCTTCAGAAATCCCAGTAAGGACCAAACTATTGGTCCTGCTTGAGCTGCTTACAGCTTAGAGCAGAGCTTTCCAAACTGTGTGTTTTATGAAGTCTGCCAGGGTCACACCCACCTACCTGGTCACACGCAGGGGGAGGATGCTCCAGACCAGGTGCGACAGGAAGTCCTCCTGGCTGGAGTAACATCCCCCTATGTGTCCACTCTGGGCAAACAGGAAGTGTTGTACTTGACTGCTTATGTTACATCCCACATCCAGTTTGCTAGTAAAACTGTGTTGAGAAATGATGCATGTATAAAACGTGTATCACCAGCATGAAAAGTTTGGAAAGCTCTGGCTTAGAGTATTCTGCAGGAGGGCATGGAGGCTGCAACCTTGAGGAGAGTCCGCCTGCTTTGTGGTGAGGATATTATACTGCAACATTTTGTTGCTGGTCCCACCAATATTTGACTATTTTAAGCTGTCCTACAGAACTGCCTTTGAGTTGCAGCATCCCACAAACGTGTTAAACATAGAGTTCTCCAAAGCTCTGTTGGATCAGTCTCATGAGCGCTGATGGATATATGTTTTATTTGTTCCCTAACACACAGGCTACGTTCACGGCTAAAGTTTTCCATTGTTCTCAATGTTGTCTTATTCATCATCATCATCATCATCATCATCCTTGTCCTTGCAATAGGTAAGTTGCAGAAACTTGGATGCTACTTTCCTTGAAGTTTCTCTTCAGCCACCTGGGATAGCTCAGTCAGTAGAACATGAAACTCTTAATCTCAGGGTCGTGAGTTCAAGACCTGTGTTGGGCAAAGGTTTTCATCCTCAGCACTAAACGGATTATAGCAGTTCCAGCAGAATGTGCTTTAGATCAGCAAATACTGTGGGACAGGGAGAACATTGGGATGACATCATACGTACCGCACCCCAAAAAGGCACCTACATCCAGCACTGTATGCCTATTATCACAGTGTGTACACAAAGGGAGCTTCTCCATAATCCCCAATTTTTCTTCCCTTGGTCTTGGAAATGGAGATTACCAAGCTCCCAGTTCTCCCTGGTCCCTGCTCCCCTTTGTCTCCCAGCAAATGCCTGAGCTGTGTCCTCCTCAGCCTGCATGAGAGTTCCCTGCAGGGCCAGCCCTGAAATGAGGCAGAGTGAAGCAGCTGCCTCAGGTAGCAGCAGATGGGAGATGGGTGGGAGAAAGTAATGGTGAGCTGTTGGGGAACAGAGCTCTCTGTGCTGCTATTATCTGCCCTGTGGCCCCATAGCTCAGATGCAGTGGAGGACATTGTCTAGTTACAAGTTTAAGATTCAAGTGTCTATCTGGCTGACCTCTGCGCATGGAATTGAGAGTGAACGCAGCAAGATATTTGGGGCCAACTCCTGGCTTCCTGAGAGGCTTCCTGTAGGTGGGGTTGACATCCTGCCCTTGGCAGCAGAATGTTGTTTGTCTTTAGAGCAGGGGTCAGCAACCTTTTTGTGGGATGTATAACACTGGTGCAGTCAATCACAACATTCCTAGAATGTACACAAGGGGTCTTGGTCCTCCAGGGAGAGTTTCCTGTGCCAAGACTGAAATCATTTCCTTTGTGTGACCAGAAGTGGGAGTGGCCTTACCTGTAGCTATTCAAAGATACAGGTGAGCTCATCTCCTCCCTCTCTTCCCACCAGGACTTCGAAGAAGCAACATCTCAATTGAAGATGCTCTCTTGGCTTCCAGCCGAGAGAGGCCACATGGAGTCTCCTCCCATAAGGAGAGACTCCACATGTACATACATTTAATCTAAGCTAGCCTGCCTTCTGAGACTTATATATTCTTGGATGTTTGTAAGTAAAAGCTTTATACTTTTATAAGCTTATGTGTCGTGTATTTTATTTTAAGAGGGAACCAGGGGATATATGCCAGGAATCTGCCTTGTTCTAGAAGTTCATAGGAACTTAAACGCCACGTTTTGCTGCGCTTTATTGGGGATGAGAAACTCTGCTAGTTTGGAGCTTGTTAGCACAAGCTGGGATAGGAAATATTAAACAATATTCCCTCATCCACATTCCCACTCATCCCACACTTTTCCAGCCGTGGGCCGGTCCACCGTCCCTCAGACCATGTGGTGGGCCAGACTATATTTTGGGGGGGGGGGATTTGGGCCACATCCGGCCCACAGGCCTTAGGTTGCCTACCCCTGCTTTAGAGACTGCATGCCTCACTGAGAGTCTTTTGTTACTTTCAGCTTATCTTCCAAGATGGCAGATGGACGGAGTGTATTGTACATGTATTATTAAAAAAAAGGGATACATATGTGCTTAAGATATATGTGACTTGTGTTTTGCACTTGGGGATTGCAAAAGAATACAAAAAGTTATGTTTTAAGGATCTGTGAGCTAGGCCCTACTCTGTTTCAGCCGAATGATCCCAGTTTCTGTCTGTGCTTCTCGGAGATAGGTGGATGAATAATCTGGTATCATTGAATTCTCTGTACCTATCTTAGTTCTTCCTAACATAACAAAGCAACCAAGTTCCGACCCTGTTCTTCCTGAATGTTGCCCATATAACTGGACTGGCTATAGAAACAAATGCTACTATTTTTCGGAAGAAGAAGGGGATTGGAACTCCAGCAACGTGTTTTGCTTATCAAACAATGCGTCTCTTGCTAGGATTGAAGAGGATGAAGAGGTGAGGTGTGGAAACATTGTCTGTCTAAGCTGTTTGATATATAACTCTAAGCCATGGTTTGTTCGACAAACCACAAGTTAACCATGAGTTGTCCTATGGGTGGTTTAAGAAACCATGGCTTTGGCTCATTTCCCAACTGCTCTTGCCTCATGCCTTTGTAGCTTGGTTAGTGGTCAGACAAACCATGGTTAAAGAAGGGTGCTGGGTTAGCACATAACACTAAGTGATTGTTAAAACAAACAAGCATTTGTAATAATAATAATTAATAATAATAATAATAATAATAATAATAATAATAATAATACTTTATTTACACCCCACCCATTCATCCGGGTCTCCCCAGCCACTCTGAGTGGCTCCCATCATCATCATCATCATATCATCATCATAAAGCGATAAAACATCAAACATTAAAAACTTCCCTAAACAGGGCTGCCTTCAGATGTCTTCCAAAAGTCAGATGGTTGTTTATTTCCTTGACATCTGATGGGAGGGCGTTCCACAGGGAGGGTGCCACTACTGAGAAGGCCCTCTGCCTGGTTCCCTGTAACTTGGCTTCTCTCAGCGAGGGAACCGTCAGAAGGCCCTCGGAGCTGGACCTCAGTGTCCGGGCAGAACGATGGAGCTGGAGACACTCCTTCAGGTATACAGGGCCGAGACCATTTAGGGCTTTAAAGGTCAGCACCAACTCTTTGAATTGTGCTCAGAAACGTACTGGGAGCCAATGTAGGTCTTTCAGGACCGGTGTTATATGGTCTCGGCGGCCACTCCCAGTCACCAGTCTAGCTGCCGCATTCTGGATTAGTTGTAGCTTGCAAGAAACCATAGCTTCAGATCAGTAAGTAAACCCCATAATTCTAACCCATATTTTAATAAACAATAGTTTAATAAACCACGGCTTATGTGAACCCGGCCATATTGTTGTTTAATCATTAAGTTCAACCATTATGTAGCACAAAGGAGCTGATTTAAATACAAAAATAATTGTAGGGTCATAGCAGTAAACATTGAGCACATAAAAAAAAATTTGTTAGGTAAAGGTAAAGGGACCCCTGACCATTAGGTCCAGTCGTGACCGACTCTGGGGTTGTGGCGCTCATCTCGCTTTATTGGCCAAGAGCCGGCGCACAGCTTCCGGGTCATGTGGCCAGCATGACAAAGCCACTTCTGGCGAACCAGAGCAGCACACGGAAATGTCGTTTACCTTCCCGCCGGAGTGGTTCCTATTTATCTACTTGCACTTTGACGTGCTTTCGAACTGCTAGGTGGGCAGCAGGGACCGACCAACGGGAGCTCACCCCGTCGCAGGGATTCGAACCGCCGACCTTCTGATCAGCAAGCCCTAGGCTCTGTGGTTTAACCCACAGCGTCACCTGGGTTAAAAAGTATTTATTTAGAACAAACCAACACCCCACCCTACATTTGTATCCTGGGCTGGTAGCTGAACTGAGTTAAGAACTCCATCCAACACTCGCAATTAATTAAACAAATGCAGGAAACCGAATGAGGATGTTAAAATGAGAATAATAATTATGTTAAAAAATGTTAGAAAATAAGAATAAATAATAAGCAGGATGAGGTAATATGCCAAAAAACCAGAATGGGAAGCTGAGGGAAGTCATGGGAGGAGGGGGAAATTGGAGGACAATATTTTTGTTATATATTATATGATATATAATCATATATATATCATATTATATGATATTCGGATGTCAAAAAAAATGGTAAAATGCTCTTCTTTTTTTAAAAAAGAAACTGGTAAATATTTTGGATTTGTATAATATTTTCATTTGCACTGTGAATATGGCAGTTCAAGGCTCTAATACTTTCTGGTCTTTTAAAGTCTTATTTTAAACGTCATGACACGAAGAGGAGCTACTGGATTGGTCTCCAACCAGGGATGGGAGAGACCCGGAAATGGCTAAATGGAGACACTGCGAAGTGAGTCCTTCCCATAAATACTGATAACCAAAAATGAAATGTTTCCAAAGACAGCTCCGTATATAATTGTTTATCGAAGGGCTCCTTTCCTAAGAAGCATAATTTTGAACAAAATCACAAGTCCCCTGAAATGGGAGTTTAGAAGGCAATTTATTTGAAATCCTGCAGGTGAAGTGCTTCAGATCCCAGCAGGTGCTACAATACCTATGTTCTACTTTCACTGTCAGAGGCATCCAGTTGAGGGGAATTGCAAGTGGGCAGAATGGTGCAGCACTCAGGTCTGGCCTGCAGCCTTCCCACTGTGAGAACAGGATGTTGGACTAGGTGGGCCATTGACTTGACCCAATAGTCTTGTCTTCGGTTCTATGAGTTTCCTTTCCAGCTTGGACATGCCTGATTTGGTCCCACCAACTCTTAGCAAATATCTGGGGGGGGGGGGTTGACTCATCTAGGGCAGCCTTTAGCAACCTTCCAGATATTTTTTTCTTTTTTTCTTCAATGATTTTTATTACAGTGGGACCTCGACTTACGAGCGATTCGACTTACGTGTTTTTCGACTTACGAATGACTTCCGGGAGAAACAAAATGGCGGACGCAACCAAATTTTTCGACTTACGAATGGAAGTCACGGCTGCTTTAATAGGATGTTTTTAGACTTACAATTTTTTTTCGCTCAATGCATTCCTATGGGGATTCGACTTACGAATGTTTTCGACTTACGAAAATTGCGTCGGAACGCATTATCGTTGTAAGTCGAGGTCCCACTGTAATTTCATATTGCATTCACACTCCATCATATTATTGTGGGAATGTTTAGGGATGTGGGGGAGGATATATTGTCTAATATATCCTACCCCAACTTGTCTTTACAAGTTGAACAATATCACCAGAGCTAACATTCCCCTTTTTAAACACACACACAGCAGATAACTTGCACAGACTCGCTAGAGTCTCTAGAAATATTGTCCTGGTGCTTTCCCCTTTTTAATCCCTCCTAAATAAGACACTACACGGTCTTCAGTAAAGTATAAATGTTTACTCACAAGAAATCATCTGTTCACACAAAGGATCCCAGAGGCAGACTTAAAAGTTACTAAACAGTAAACATGACAAGACTATCTCCTTATGGGAGAAAAGCCCTTTTTCTTATCTTAGCCTGAAGCGAAGTGTGCATCTTAGTAATACTGTTGTTAAGATGGCATGGTGTGAGAGAGAAGACAGAAGAGGCAAAATGGAGGCCCGCCTGTGGTTCTTCTCTAACCAGGAGAGGCCGCACCCATCTCAAGTTACATACAGGAAGTTTTGTCTCAGTCCAGGAAGGCAGGAAGTTCCGGCTGGAGGAATGAGACAACCTTCATGTCTACTCTAGCAAATGTTGTGTTTGACTGCACCTGATTCTTACATCCCACAATTATATTACATACAATAAACTCACAGCTCCGCCGAGCTACGACTTCCCTCCCTCCTTTCAACAGTTTTTAAATTCTATACATCCCCTAACGCTTTGTTTTTTGTCCATCTCTGACCTTTTTAAACTTCCTCTTCTGATTTCAGTCAGAGATTATTCACATCTCACAACATAGGAATTACAACAGTCCTGTTAGTGTTTTTAAACTTGTACAATTTTCTCTTAAATAATCTATAAATTTACTCCAGTCATTCACGAACTTCCGTTCGTCTTGGTTCCAGACCTTGCCCGTCATCTTCGCCAGTTTGGCATAATCCACCTTCCAGATATTTGGAACAACAACTATTAGCCCCAGCCTGAATGACTATCTATTTGCCCATTTAACTCAGTACTGTTTAGGGCAGGAATCCCCAAACTCGGCCCTCCAGATGTTTTGGGACTACAATTCCCATCATCCCTGACCACTGGTCCTGTTAGCTAGGGATGATGGGAGCTGTAGTCCCAAAACATCTGGAGGGCCGAGTTTGGGGATGGCTGGTTTAGGGTGACCACCAGCAGCAGATCTCTAGGGTTTCCTGCAGACATCTTTTCATTTCACCTATTGGATCCTCTTAGTTAGAGAAGCCGAGGACCTGAGCCTAGGACTTCCTACATGTAGAACAGGGGTCAGCAAACTTTTTGAGCAGGGGGCTGGTCCACTGTCCCTCAGAACTTGTGGGGGGCCGGACTATATTGGGGGGGGGTGAACGAATTCCTATGCACCACAAATAACCCAGAGATGTATTTTAAATAAAAGGACACATTCTAATCATTTTAAATAAAAGGACACATTCTACTCATGTAAAAACACACTGATTCCCGGACCGTCCGCAGGCCAGATTTAGAAGGTGATTGGGCCAGATCCGGCCCCCGGGCCTAAGTTTGCCTACCCATGATGTAGAACAGGGGTCAGCAACCTTTTTCAGCCATGGGCCAGTACACCGTCCCTCAGATCATGTAGTGGGCCGGACTATTTTTTTTGGGGGGTGAACAAATTCCTATGCCCCACAAATAACCCAGAGATGCATTTTAAATAAAAGCACACATTCTACTCATGTAAAAACACCAAGCAGGCCCCACAAATAACCCAGAGATGTATTTTAAATAAAAGGACATTCTACTCAGGTAAAAACACACTGATTCCCGGACCATCTGCGGGCTGGATTGAGAAGGCGATTGGGCCGCATCTGGCCCAGAGGCCTTAGGTTGCCTACCCCTGATGTAGAACATGTGCCTTGACCCCGAGCAACAAGGTTTAGTGAAAATCCATTGCAAAGGTCAGCAGTTACGATGCTTTAGAGTCCCTATTTTAATTGATGGAACAAGTCTTCCCTGAATTGTTTCTAAAATAAAGTAGGGGCCAGGACATGCTGAGATTCCAGGATCTGGCACAAGGATTCAACCCCCACTCAGAAATATGGATGGTGGTGATAATAAAAAAAAAGACACAACTGATTTACTATTCCATTGGCATAGTGTAGGGGGGCTGGGGAGTATTTTTTTTGGTGGGGTGCATTCCTCACAATGCCCTGCTGTGTCATGAGCTGGAGGGCACCTTAAGAAGGATGCAACAGCTCATGGAACCCTGCACCATTTTTGCAAGATGACAGTATTGAGTCAGTGGATCATGGGCTTCTGGCTTGCACTCTTTATAAAGATTTGAGGAGTGAGGTTATTACTCCTCCATTATTTTCTATGCCGGGTCTCTCAACCATTGCTACCCTGTCCTTTCTTTTAGCAGATCAAGATGATCAGGTGACAGCAAAAACCGCAAGGGTTTTTAGTGGAGAGCAATTAGAATAATATCTATTATTTGATTATTGATGTAAACCCCCAAAATGTATTTTCTATAGTTAAGTTTTACATTCAGTACATTTTATTTTATTGCTACGGCTGTGGCAGATGCAAATAAAGATCCTTCTCATTCCAATTCTTTTTGAAAGTCTCGCAAAGCAGTACTGGGCTTTCGGGGTGCTGTGAGTGCACGCTCAAAGCAGGGAGTGCACGCTCAAAGCAGGACAGGATCAGCCGACCAAGCTCCTCACTGTACGGCCAGGCAGGAGACACAACACTGCTCCGCTTTGCTCCAGTGGGCAGGGGTTGGCCCTGCCCCACAGCACGCCACGTGCCCCCTGGCATGTGCATGCCCACCGCAAGTGCCAGCAGGAAACACTCTGCCACTGTGCTATTCACATGTGTTCCAGGTGCCAAGTGAATTGAGATGCATTATCCTAACTTGTGGATAACGCAGGTGGCGCTGTGGGTTAAACCAGAGCCTAGGGCTTGCCGATCAGAAGGTCGGCGGTTTGAATCCCCGTGACAGGGCAAGCTCCCGTTGCTCGGTCCCTGCTCCTGCCAACCTAGCAGTTCCAAAGCACGTCAAAGGGCAAGTAGATAAATAGGCGGGAAGGTAAACGGCGTTTCCATGCGCTGCTCTGGTTCACCAGAAGCGGCTTAGTCATGCTGGCCACATGACCTGGAAGCTGTGCGCCGGTTCCCTCGGCCAATAAAGCGAGATGAGCGCTGCAACCCCAGAGTCAGTCACGACTGGACCTAATGGTCAGGGGTCCCTTTACCTTTTTATCCTAACTTGTCAATACCAATTTATTGTTGGAGACATTTGACCCTTGCCTGACTCCATATTTTGTGTTGCAGGATGAAAGTCATTGGAGAAGGAGAATGTGCCTATTGGAAAGCGCAAGATGCCAGCGCCACAGCCTCAAGGTGCACCTCAGTACATCACTGGATTTGCAGTACCGGTACAACTGTCAAATCTAAAAATCACGATGAAATATGAATACATGCAGTTTATTCTATCTCATTTTCTGAACTACAGTTGTACCTCGGGTTAAGAACTTAATTAATTAATAAGAACGAATTAATAAGAACAATACCTTCTGGATCTTTTACTTTTGTTTAAAACAATGATGCTTCCTAATTCTGTTGTTTCTGTGCAGATCACATTAGATAGTTCTTGCTGCATAGCATCACTTGCTTATAGATTTCTTTCTCTTTTACACATGCATACATGAACACACACACCAGGTTAAGAAGAAAAAAACCCTTCCTGTCTGTTGCCAGATTTAGGCTTTATCTATAATTTCTGGCTTTGCTCTGCTGTGAGCATCTTGAATTGTTTTTCTGAAAAAAGAACTGTTGGACTGGCTTTGCAGTCATTTAGATTTATTTTTTTTTAATCTGAATTTAAAAAGAAATCAACATTGTTAAAAACAAGGTGTTACATAATAAGATAATTTGTCTTAAATCTGCAGAAGAAACAAGAAAAAACAAAACATGCTGGTGTTGTATATGTAAGTGCATTGTTAATAAATGAGCAATTTGTTTCCTGTTTTCTTTTCTCAAGCAGAGATAATGTGTAAGTGTGGCGTCAGCTCCCTAAAAAAGGTCAACAACTCTGGCGAACCTTTCCTTAAAAAGTCAACAACTTTGGGGTCCCCCCCTAAAAAAGGTCTACAACTCTGGGAAAGGGGGGGGCGGCGGAGGGATCTTTGCACCACAGCACTGGATATGCATAAGGCGGCCCTGCAACCCAAGGTACTACTTCTGGGTTAGCGGAGTCTGTAACCCGAAGTGTTTGTAACCCAAGGTGTTTGTAACCCGAGGTACCTCTGTATAGGGACGCCATATGATCCAATTTCCTCTGAAAATGGTGTCCTGGATAATTTTTCAAAAATTGGGCAAATGTCCTGGGCAACTGGCAATGGGGGTTAAATCGTGCCGGAAATGCTTTAGAAAGCTCCAAAACTGAAAAATTCCTGTGGCTTTTACTTTTAAAAAAGCTCAACTTTGGGGTCTTCCTAAAGAAAGCTGAACAACTTATGTGGGATGTAACATAAGCAGTCAAGTACAACATTTCCTGTTTTCCCAGAGTGGACACACAGGGGGATGTTATTTCAGTTCCAGGAGGACTTCCTGTCGCACCTGGTCTGGAGCATCCTCCCCCTTCGTGTGACCAGGTAGGTGGGCGTGACCCTGGGAGACCCCATAAAAGGGCTGGTCACACAGCCATCCTGCACTTGAAGCCATGCTGCTCTCTTGATGCCATCCCTCCTTGCTTTTGTTGTTCTTTTGATGCTGATACTGTTGTATTTTGCTGTCTGCTGGCTCTCAGCCAGCAGGACATGGGCTCAAATCCCCCTATGGGATGAACCCACATTCTCTTCTGTAACTCTAAGCTAAAGCCTGCCTTCAGGGATCCAACCGTGAACTGAATGTGAGTAACCTTATTGGTATTTATAAAGAAGATGGTTGTGTCTTTATTCTTTTTAGGAGGGATAAAAGGGGACTTACCAGGAACAAAACCCAATCTGGACAAAGCCAGATTGGATTGCTTAGGTAAAGAGATTCAAATGAATCTACCAACTAGCTTCCTGCTATACATTGGGGAATGTACTCTGCTGCTGACTCACAAGCGTGAGTGAGGAAGGATACTACTATAATAATGATGATGATGATGATGATGATGATGATGATAATTTATTATTTGTACCCCGCCCATCTGGCCGGGTCTCCCCAGCCACTCTGGGTGGCTTCCAACAAATATCAAAATACATTAAAATGTCACAGATTAAAAACTTCCCTAAACAGGGCTGCCTTCAAGTATTTTCTAAAGGTCATGTAGTTGTTTATCGCTTTGACCTCTGATGGGAGGGCGTTCCACAGGGCGGGTGCCACTACCGAGAAGGCCCTCTGCCTGGGTCCCTGTAGCTTTGCTTCTCGCAGCGAGGGAACCGCCAGAAGGCCCTCGGCGCTGGATCTCATTGTCCGGGCTGAACGACGGGGGTGGAGACGCTCCTTCAGGTATACAGGACCGAGGCTGTTTAGGGCTTTAAAGGTCAGCACCAATACTATTAAAATTAAATCAATATATCATCTTCTAGTATATACAATATTCCCACAACTTTCGGGGTGTCCTGGTTTTTACTTCAAAGCTGCAGACTAAAAGTAGAGGGAGCTATAATCAAATCTCTACTTGCCCATGAAACTCTGGGTGACTTTGGGCTTGCAACCTTCAGTGTTTTCACATATGTGACATAAATAATGGAGTCCCCTCTGCTCCTGCCTTTTTCTTTCCCTTTCTTTGTAGAATGCTTTTGCAAAAAAAGGTACAGCTGCAGGTGGAGCCTTTCATTTATCATCTCTCAAACAGCCTCTCTTACTATAGAGGTGAGAGGTTGCTGTGTATTGGGATGGGAAGGCGAGACAAAATTGCCTGCATTGCAATGATACGTCTCCATTACCTGAGTTTTTGTAGGAGCTGAAATGGATGAGAGTGGGTGCCTCTCTCTCATCATGCGAGGTTTTGAGCAAGGGACAGGAACCAAGGCTATAAAAGGCCCTCTACTTACCTAAAGCAGCATCAGTTGTCAGGCCCACCGACTCTTCAATATGAGGTTCTATGTGATGAATTTGTACCTGCGCATGTTTGCTACATGATGGAAGTTAATGACTGAGAAAGTTCTTCCAGAACTTACACAAATGTCCAGGAACTGGGAGGCTGCTGTTTGTGACAATGAAGTGAACAGGAGAGGGGGAGAGGGCAATAAGAGAAGCTGCAGCTACCCCCTCCATCCTGCCAGCCTTGCACCTGCAGTTGAGAGCAGCAGTAGTCTTGCAACCTCTGCACCTGAGCAAATCTATGCTCTCCAGCTACAAAGCAGAGATGGAGCCAATACTGCTGTTATGTATGGAGCATAGCTGTCAACTTTCGGATTTGAAAATAAGGGATTTTTCCAAACTTTCAGATTTGAAAATAAGGGATGCCGCGAGGGCGGTGCAATGGCACCAAGTAGCCTCGCCGCCCTGCACTCCAGAGGCTGCGTACGAATGGGTGAGCAAAAGAGCGAGCGTGTAGATGGCAGGCTGGCTGTCTGGTTGGGCGTGAGGGTCTGGCTGCACAAGGCATGCAAGCTCCGCCCCCAGTCGGTCTCAGACTCCTTATTGGCAGCCGAGCAACGCAGCTGAGGAGCCTCCCTGGCCGGCAGGGAGGGAGAGGAGCTGCTTCCTTTGAAATCCGGGAAATGTAAGGGATATCAACAATCCGGGATAGCAGCACGGCATTGGAATAAGAGAGTTTCCCGCAAAAAAAGGGGAGGGTTGACAGCTATGGTATGGAGACTGATAGAGGCTGTTCAGCCACCTAGCAGGGTCTGCCTCCTGGCGCGACCCAACCAATCACCGATGAGCTAGGGCATGTGAACACTCCAATGAGAAGCAAGCTAGCCATTTTTCTTGCAGTCTCAGTCTCTCTGGTAGCCTCACACCTCTTGGGTTCCTGTTGAGTTGTTTTTTAACCCTTTATGTAAAGAAATAAAAGGGATTTAAGGAACCATGCCAACTCTGTCTCCTTCCTAGCTGAGTATTTAGCAACTACTATCATGCTTTTCATTGCAGTAACTCCCCATCCTTGACTCAGCAAAGGAAATAGTCCAGCACTCTAACCCAGGCATAGGCAACCTTGCCTCTTCAGATGTTTTGGGACTACAATTCCCATCATCCCTGATCACTGTTCCTGTTAGCCATGAATCATGGGAGCTGTAGTCCCAAAACATCTGGAGAGCCAAGGCTGCCTATGCCTGCAACCCCCACACCACACTGGTTCCCATAGCTGGAGTCTGCAAAAGCAGAGGGTCACATGACACTGAATAAAGGACCACGCTCATTACTAACACACTAGTTGAAGTTAGCCCGTTAAAAAACGGGCTCTAGAGGAGGAGGAGGCAGAGCCCCAGGACGGGCGCGTGTGCGCAGGCTTGCTAAAAGAAGCGGCTAGGGAGGGGAGGGGGCCGGGGCTTTGGAGCGCGCGCCTGCGCGCAGCAGCAGCGTGCGGGGAGGGCGAGGGAGGCGCGCGCGCGCCTTTTTAACTCGCGTCTGCTCGCTTGTTCGCGCGCGCAAAAAAGACCTTTTTTTAAATTGTTTTTTAGGTGCAGAGGCTGCGAGCTTGCCGGTAGTGCGCTCGGGCCTCCCTTTCTCTCGCTCTTTATTTTTCGCTGCCACCGAGGGAGTGCCGGCTCCTGGAGCGCAGCAGCGCGCGGGGAGCGGCCGCCATTGCGCTCGCCCTCCCCTGCCCCGCCGGCAGCCCCGGCGACGGCCTCCCTCCTCCTCCGCCTTCTCCTCAACGGCCCCGCTGCTCGCCGCCTCTCGGTGGCGCCTCTCGCCCACGCCGCCCGCGAGCCCGGCATGAGGCGGTTGGGGCGCCGCGGCGGCCGCTGAAGTGCCACCCTTCTGCGTCCCTCCCCATCCCCTCTTCCTCCTCCCTCAGGCCGCCTCCTCAGCCGCCTCCGGCTTCCCCTGGCAACGCGGTGGAAGTCTCGCAAGAGAAGGGGCTGCCTGGCCGCCCGGCCGCCACCACCCGTCTCCTCACGACGCGGCCGAGGGGGGAAAAGGAGGGAGACGGAGACGGGGCAGCCCGTGTGCGCTCTCTCTCTCTCTCTCTCTCGAGGCGGAGGACCCCGAGCCGCTGCTTTCCCTCCCGAGCCGGCCGAGCATGGCAGACGGAGCTCACTCCTGGCGACACGCACCCTCGGGCGGCTCGGCGAGCGACTGGCAACAGCGCTGGAGGAGCCGCCAACCCCGGAAAGGCACAGCCCCGCCCTCGTCCGCTCCCGGCCAATCTGAGGCCCGAAGTCTGTGCGTCGTCCAATCCCTGCGTCCGCAAGGCGCACGCGCAGTGGAAATTTCCACTGACACACGGACGCGGACGCAGGGACATAGGGAGATTATTATATAGGACTAGTAAATTAAGCCCGTTGAAAAACGGGCTCTAGAAGATATGTGTTGAAATATGTTAAGAAAATGTATAAGGAGGTAGAACATCATGCATCAAGCCACTACGTCATGCGGCAGATCCGCGGAGGTGCCTGGGCAGGGCGAGCCCGGCGGCGGTCGGTTGCCCCCTGGGAGGTGCTGGGAGGGCAGCCGTGCGAGGCGGCGGCACTGACCCAACTGACGACGCGCCTGCGCACGGCCGTCCTCTTGGACACGCCCCCCTCTCCCGTCGTCCAATCCCTGCGTCCGTCTGCGACATGCGCAGTGAAAATTTCCACTGACACACGGACGGACGCAGGGACATTAGGGAATTATTATATAGGATACACACAGCCACACACACACACACGGAACCCCATATTTCCCCACATAAGGAGCCAAGTCTGTCGTCAGACGGGGGGGGGGGGGGAAGGGATCTCTGTGACCTTCCAGATGCGGTTCGACTCCAACTCCCAGCAGCCCTTCTCAGGATGCCCAGTGGACAGCGGTGTTGGGAGCTGCAGTCAGAGAGAGACCCACAGGTTACTTAAAAAAAAAAACACACGCTCACTTGGGCGAGAATGCTTCTTGCATAGCGCTGCGAGATCTGCCACCCAACGCAGAGCAAGGCGAGGGGAGACCAGCGCTTCCCATTACTCATCCGCCCGTCTGGGCGCTTTTCTGGGCGTCAGGGTGCCTTGTGGTCGGAGTCGATTCTCTCTCCCGGGCGAAAATGAAGGCGCTCGGAGGCGGCCAGCATTTCGCTCGCTCGGTCCCCTGCGCTGCGCGCCCTGGAGCCGCCCAGACGCCTGCAAAGAGGAGGCGGGAGCGAGCCCGTTTGGCGACAAACTGCACCGCGCCAACTTCTTCTCCTCCGCCGCCCTGAAGCTCCTCCTATCAAAGGCTGACGAGGAGAGCTGCGATTGGAAACCCCGCAGCGAATCCGGCGCGCCACTTTCCTTTGCGCGCAAATTCAAATTGCCAAGTTGCTCCCCAGAGCTCCTCCCGTCGGTTTTGCTCTCGGAGAAAGCGCGTGCAGAACACGGGCCAACCTGTGCAGGTACAGCGATTAAAAACCAGCGAATCGGGAGCGCGGGGGTCTCCACGTGGGGGCGACAGTAGCGGCGGTGACCGCCAGCCGCGATTGGGGGGCGGGGCGGGGGATGTAGTTGCATTGTGCGTGGAGGTGAGTTAGCCACGGTGTGAAGAAGAATAGAATCGTGCAGTTGGAAGGGACCCCGAGGGTCATCCAGTCCAACCCCCTTCAATGCAGCTATCTCAGCTAAAGCATCCAGGACAGATGGCCGTCCAACCTCTGCTTAAGAACCTTGCGAAGCTAAGCAGGGTCCGGTATGGTTTCAAATTGGTTGTGGGAACAAGTGGTGACATTCCTGCATTGCAGCAGGGGGTTGGACTAGATGACTCTCGCGGTCTCTTTCAACTCTACGCAGTTTTTCTTGAGAGGAGCCAGAGCACAGTCTTTTTTTACCTTATATGGCTACACAGGAAAGATGGAAGCCAGATCAAAATCTGAGGAAGAGCATTTGAACTCTCTCCACCCACATGTTGACCTTGAGCAAAAGGAGGCATCAGGTAAGGGCATCTCATTTGCTCCAAGTCTTTGTTCCTGCAGGTGCCATCTAAACACTTTGGTTCTTTATGGCAGCCCTCTGGCTTCAAGACCTGCTTATAGCTCTGCACTGCACTGGTCTCTCTGCCTGTGAGGCTACTGTTTCTGCTCTTCCTAATACTGCCTTACTATACAGTCCAGGCCATGTCTGCTCAGATGTATGTGTTGCTTTGTAAAGTAGACCTTCTTCTCTTGCTAGTGTGGTTTGCCCTGCAGCCATAGCTGTCAACTTTCGGATTTGAAAATAAGGGATTTTTTCAAACTTTCGGATTTGAAAATAAGGGCGGTGAAATGGCACCAAGTAGCCTCGCCACCCTGTGCTCCAGAGGCTGTGTGTGAACGGGTGAGCGAAAGAGCGAGCGCGTAGACAGCAGGCAGGCTGTCTGTCTGGTTGGGCGTGAGGGTCTGGCTGCACAAGGCATACAAGCTCCGCCCCCAGTTGGTCTCAGACTCCTTATTGGCAGCCGAGCAACGTAGCTGAGGAGCCTCCCTGGCCGGTAGGGAGGGAGAGGAGCTGCTTCCTTTGAAATCCGGGAAATTTAAGGGATATCAACAATCCGGGATAGCAGCGGGAAACGGCATTGGAATAAGGGAGTTTCCCTGCAAAAAAAAAGGGAGGGTTAATGCCTGCAGCCTTAATGCAGTGCTCACCCAGCACTCTGCTTTCTTCTCATTTCTCCTTGTCCCAGTTGGTTCCAGTCGAAATACACATGGTTTTGAAGTTCTCATTGCAAGAAGCAGTGCAGGAATTGCTTGTCTGGTGTGGTGTAGTGGTTAAGAGCGGTAGACTCGTAATCTGGTGAACCGGGTTCGCTTCCCTGCTCCTCCACATGCAGCTGCTGGGTGACCTTGGGCTAGTCACACTTCTCTGAAGTCTCTCAGCCCCACTCACCTCACAGAGTGTTTGTTGTGGGGGAGGAAGGGAAAGGAGAATGTTAGCCGCTTTGAGACTCCTTCGGGTATTGATAAAGCGGGATATCAAATACAAACTCGTCTTCTTCGATCTGTGTTTCATCTTCCGAGTCTTTCCATATGAAATGAAGCTCTGTGTTCCCCGTTCACTATAATGGGAAACTTAAAAGCAGTTACAGCTTTCTCCTTTTGGCCAGATCAGGTGACAGCAAAAACTGCAAGGTTTTTAGCAGGGGCAATTAAGTTCTCACAAATGCTTATTAGTTTAGCTGTTCTTTTTTCCTTTCCGCTGTAGCATCTCCCAAGAACTGGAAATACCTATCAGTTAAAGATATTCTCATAGGTATCCTTGTTCTCCTGGTCATCGCGCTTACCATTGTCATTATAGCAGGTAAGTTTTCTGAACCTTGATGTTACTTCCTTAAGATTTTTCTCTTCCCTCTTGGGTCTGATGTAGCTGCATGCCTTCAGCCAGCTTCTCAAAATCAGAACATAGCCACTGCTATGTCTGACAGCCTTGCCCCAAAGCAGTAGTTCAATGATCCATATTCCTTCAAGGACACACTGAGACCATGTGCTGTGGTCACAGGTGAGAACATCTGGCATTGGAGGGACAGAGATGCTTAGCTAGAGGGTTAGAGGGTGGTATGGTGGTGAGGTCAGAGCAGTGTGGATGCACCAGCAGAGCCTATCTGACACTCCTGCACAGTCCTGACCTCGCCCCCTTCTCAGCGTCCAGATAAGCAGCAGCGATGCTGCTGTCAGGAGGGTGACTGATAATGGATCCACGCTATGGTGGTTCCACAATAACCTTTAGTATCATTGGCCCAGTATTGCGGAAAACTCTGCCAATACAGATTCAGCAGACACCTTCCGTTTCAACATTATTATTATTATTTTTTAAATTAATTTGATTTTACAAATGTACCGGTGAGTTGAAATCAAAACCAATTATATATCCATATAAAGAGATTTCTCTGAATCTTGAGACTTCTCCCATCCCCTCCATGGGTCCTAATGTCAACATTTACAACTGCATATCATTCCATTATCCACATTTTATATCCATCTAAATTGTCCATAGTGTTTGTTACCTTACAAGTGCAATTAAAATCCTGCTAATGTTCTCATCTGCTTACAGTGGTCTCCTAAATAAATTATAAATTTTCCCATTCTTTCTAGAAGTTTTTGTCTTCTCGGTTCCTGAGCTTTCCAGTTAATTTTGCCTTCTGTTTCAACTTCTGAATGCATGCCAGGCTTACGCAGGCATTAAAAAAACCATCTTTCCATAAGAGTTAGCTGAGGTTTTTTGAATGTTAACATTTTTGTATGTGTTTTACTGTACAGTATGATTTTGCATATAACTATAAACTGCTCTGGTGGGTTTTTTTTTAAATGAACAGTGCTTTATACATATATTTTAAATAAACAAAATAAACTATTAACCATATCAGTTACACCTGGTCATTCTGTTGGAGCAACAAGTTGTGGAAGTGGTGATCTAAACGGTTGTTGTTTTTATTCTGATTATATATGTTGTGATCGTTTCTGTGAACTGCCCTGAGACCTCCGGGTATAGAACGGTATATAAACTCTTTTTTAAAAAAAATTTTATTTTGCATACATAAAGAAAAATAAACACACAAACATACAAACTAATACACAGACCTACAGACTGAGAATAAAATACGTCATTCTTATAGTTTTCACAATATAATCTTCACACATAAACTTATAATTTCATAGACAAATTAAGATTATTATTAGTAATATATATCCTAATATTATCAAAGTTTCATTAACCGTTCCTTTTGGAGAAAGAAACTAAGTTACAAACATTATATATGTAGCTGACTTCCCTATTACCACTCTCCACTAGCAATGTACATAATTATAACTAAAGAAAGATAAATTATAGACATTAACACTTCTTCTAAGAACCCTATATATTCTTATTTTACAAGAGTTAATCCAACCGGTGTTCCATGTAGGTGTAACACCTTCATTTTAGACGACATTCATTTTAGATAACATTCCTTCATTCTTCATTGAATTTGATTTTGTTTTTGCCAAAATAAAATAAATTAAGATAATTCCAGGTCAGGTTTTAACTCTAATACAGTGGAACCTCGGATTACGGTGGGGATCAGTTCTGGAGGCCCCACCACAACCCGAAAATGACACACGTCGAAGCACCGCGTCTGCACACCCGCGGCACGATTTAGCGCTTCTACGCGAGCGGCAAACACAGAAGTAACCCGTTCTGGTACTTCCGGGTTTGCCATGGACATTCGACGAAGCAGACGCAAGCAGAGAAGGACGCAGAACGAGGTTTGACTGTAGTAGTAGTAATAATAATATTTATAATAGTCTTCAATAAAGGGAGCTGCTGTGAAAATCTGTCCTAACTAAGTGAAGGGCAAAGAATACAGTCGAAATATAATAATAATAATAATAATAATAATAATAATAATAATAATAATAATAATAATAATAATATTTTATTTATACCCTACCCTTCCCAGCCAAGACCAGGCTCAGAGAGGCTAACACCAATAAAATCCCAACAGAACATACAAAACAATCAATTAAAAATGCAGGTTAAAATACGATTTAAAGTTTAAAATGCAGCCTCATTTATAAGTAGCCCACCAATCAAACCATAAAGGAATGAAACATCAGGGTTAAACTAAAACCAACCCAAAGGCCAGGCGGAACAGCTCTGTCTTCCAGGCCCTGCGGAAAGATGCCAAATCCCGCAGGGCCCTGGTCTCTTGTGACAGACCGTTCCACCAAGTCGGGGCCAGTACTGAGAAGGCCCTGGCCCTAGTTGAGACCAGCCTAGCATCCTTGTGGCTCGGGACCTCCAAAATATTATTATTTGAGGACCTTAAGGTCCTACACGGCGCATACCAGGAAAGCATTTTTTTATTGTTGTTTGTTTGTTAAGGAAAGCTGCTTTTGCTAAAGGTGTGTTTGGGGGTAAATTTACCAACAGGGGGAGATGTTTGATCTTTTCCTTGCTCACTGTTTTCCTTCTCCAAACTGCTTTTCCTCGTGTGGTGTTCCATGGTGGGTAAAGTTGTGATTGGAACCCAGTTTGGCATAAAAAAGCAGTGGGCAAGAGAAGGATTAAGTATCCCCTCCCCTTTGACATTTCTCATTTTCAAAAGAGCCACTCCGACAACACTGCTTTCCCTAACCAAGAGAGCATGGATGTGCACAGTTCCTACACAATCTGCCCTGTGGGTCCAATCCAGGGGGCAACCTAGGAACCACAACTCCCCAACAACATGACCAACAAACTCATTATTTAAATAAAATAAATAAATAGAAGAAAGCAGAAGAAATAATCTTATTCATTGTAGCTTCTGTGTGTGCATCTCCAAATGGGTGGATTGGGCAGGTTACCCCAGTGTGGTGTAGTGCTTAAGAGCGGTGGACTTGTAATCAGGTGAACCAGGTTCGCGTCCCCGCTCCTCCACATGCAGCTGCTGGGTGACCTTGGGCTAGTCACACTTCTCTGAAGTCTCTCAGCCCCACTCACCTCACAGAGTGTTTGTTGTGGGGGAGGAAGGGAAAGGAGAATGTTAGCCGCTTTGAGACTCCTTCGGGTAGTGATAAAGCGGGATATCAAATCCAAACTCTTCTTCTTCTTCCACAGTGACAGTCCCCAGAGACGCTGAGCAACCGGGTCATCGGCTGGTTCCCTCCGCACTCTGCGGTCTACCATGTCCACATCGTTGGATTGGCTATGCGGGAAAGTGCTATCACTTTTCGAAGGAAAAAAGGAATTGGAACTCCAGCAGCAGCTACTGCAAGACACACAATGCCTCCTTGGCTAGGATTGGAAGTGAAGAGCAGGTAAGAGAGGGGGTCCTTTGGCACGAAGTGGTGATGCTTGTCCCCTCTTAGGCAGCAGGATGAAACGCGTCGCCTTATCTATGAAGTTAACTACGTATCCTAACCTAGAATATCTTGCAGAATTTCAGTGGCTGCTTTTAAGGGCAAAGCGACTTTGGTGTTGGAAAAATGACGGAGAGAAATATATACAGTGGTACCTCGGGTTAAGAACTTAATTCGTTCCGGAGGTCCGTTCTTTTTTTTATATATACTTTATTTGCAGTTCAATCATTTCACAATAACTCAAATACAAATCAATACAAATCAATAAACGTCTTTGAAACATCAATGTTTACATTGTTTCCTTTGTTGTCTTCTACCCCTGAAAGAAAAAAGAAAGGAAAAAAAAGGAAAAGAAAAAACCACAACACAAATATCGACTTCCTGCCATTTCCCTTACATCCAATTATATCTTAAATGTACACAACTTCACAAATTTGCTTACAGTCACTTATAACTTACACTCCCTAAAGACTTAACATTCCCTCAATATCTGACCTTTATCCTTATTTTATCCCTACTCCTCAAATGCCATCATAGAAATAGATTTTTGACTATATTTTTTAACATATTCCCTGTACCCCTCCCATTTTCCCACGAAATTCCTTTTTGACCTTCCTCTTAGACTGTTTGTTAAGTACGCTAGTTCCGCAAATTCCTGAAGTTTTTGTTGCCAGTCCTCTATCTTTGGGACCTCTTGCTCTTTCCAACCTTTCGCCACGAGTATTCTGGCTGCCGCCGTTGCGTACAAAAAAAGTTCTTTTTGTTGTCTAGGGATATCAGTATCTAATATACTCAGTAAGAACGCCTCTGATTTCTTTTTGAATGTTTTGCCCATTATTTTTTTGATCTCATCATATATCTGCCCCCAAAAGATCTTTATTTTCCCACATGCCCACCACATGTGGAACAGATCTCCTCCATTCTCCCCGCACCTCCAGCATTTACTTGTCAGGTTCTTATACATTTTAGCTAATTTCATAGGTGTGAGATACCATCGATGGACCAACTTCATATTTTCCTTTATTCCATAATTGGCGGTAAACTTTAAGTTCACTTTCCATAGGTTTTCCCAATCTTTTAGCATTATTGCGTGCCCCACATCTTGGGCCCACCTGATCATTGGTACTTTGACTTCTTCGTCCATCACCTCATATTCTTAATTCATTCCGGAGGTCCGTTCTTAACCTGAAACTGTTCTTAACCTGAGGTACCACTTTAGCTAATGGGGCCTCTCGCCGCCGCCATGCGATTTCTGTTCTCATCCTGAAGCAAAGTTCTTAACCCGAGGTACTATTTCTGGGTTAGCAGAGTCTGTAACCTGAAGCGTCTGTAACCTGAGGTACCACTGTATATAACCCTTTCCCCCTGCCAGCTGTTTTTCCACTCAGCATCACTTTTCCCCACATCCTTGCTTACCACATCGGGAACCCAGCAGGGGGAAAAGCACACGGGACACAGAAAATAATAATAATAATAATAATAATAATAATAATAATAATAATAATAATAATATATTTACAGCCCACCCATCTGACTGGGTTGCCCCAGCCAATCTGGGCAGCTTCCAACATAACATAAAAATACATCTGTGCATCACACATTTTTTTTAAAAACCCACACCTGTCATTTCTTTGCTCTAAATTTCTTACTCCTGGTGCTGTTTTATTTTTAAAAAAGGTGGGTCACTAAACTGGTTTATATTACATATCATGCAAAGCTCACAAGCAATAAGAATATTATTCTGCAGAAAAAGAAGTAAATCCCATTGAATTCAACAAGGCATAATCTCCGATAAGTGTGTGTAAAGGGCGGGGAAGTGGATCTGGCCAAGAGTTCAAATCCTGACCGCCTGTGGGCAACTTTGACAACTGGGGGAGCAAAGGCACAGGGCTCTGCAGGTGCCAACAATTATAAAGCCAAGGATAGAGCAGGTGGATGTGGTTGGGCCAAACAGATTCATGGGGAAATTAGGGCCAGGCCTAGTTGGGTCCATGAGCTGGAGGTTTATAGGATTAGCTACCATTGTATACACCATGGCAGCCGCTGGGAAGTGAAGAAAAGAATGGGGAAAGAGAAAAGGGTGTTGGAAACAGGGAGAAGGGAGTGGCACTGGTGAGATTGCGGACTCTCCTTCCTTGGAGGTTTTTAAGCAGAGGTTGGATGGCCATCTGTCATGGATGCTTTAGTTGAGATGCTTTAGTTGAGATCTGTCATAGATGCTTTAGTTCTGTCGCCCCCTTCCCCTTGTGCCCTCCATCTTTCCCAACATCAATGTATTTTCCAGGGAGTCTTCTCTTCTCATGAGGTGGCCAAAGTATTGGAGCCTCAGCTTCAGGATCTGTCCTTCCAGGGAGCACTCAGGGCTGATTTCCTTCAGAATGGATAGGTTTGATCTTCTTGCAGTCCATGGGACTCTCAAGAGCCTCCTCCAGCACCATAATTCAAAAGCATCAATTCTTCAGTGATCAGCACCTTAGAGACCAACTAAGTTTGTTCTTGGTATGAGCTTTCATGTGCATACCAAGAACAAACTTAGTTGGTCTCTAAGGTGCTACTGGAAGGATTTTTTTTTTGTTTTGTTTTGACTACGGCAGACCAACACGGCTACCTACCTGTAACTAGCACACAAGCACTCTGCTGGCTACCCCCTCACCACTTTCTGCATGCCTGGTCTCCCTAGGAGGTTATGGACTCTCCTTCCTTGGAGGTTTTTAAGCAGAGGTTGGATGGCCATCTGTCATGGATGCTTTAGTTGAGATTCCTGCTTCGCAGAGGGTTGGACTAGATGACCCTCGGGGTCCCTTCCAACTCTGCAATTCTATGACTACTGGCTTTCTCTCCACCCACAACAAATATGTGGCTTCAAGACATTACCCCAAAGCGAATACAGCCCTTGAAAGGAAAATAGGTTACCCAACCCTGCATTACACATGCTAGGGAGTAAACTCCATTGAACGCATTGAAATGAATGCATATATTATTCTTGTATAATGACTGGTATCATCAACCAGGTGTACTTGCTGACGTTTTCATCTGACACGTTGACATGTGCCTGCGTGTTTACTGGCCGAAGTGCTTATCTGTGAATAGCGCAGGGCAGAATTCTAACATCCATTTTCTCTGGTCTTCAAAGGAGTTTGTGAAGCATCTCACAGGCAGACATCACTTCTGGATTGGTCTCAGAAGAGACCCAGGTCGACCCTGGAAATGGCTAAATGGAGAAAATTCAACGTGAGTCCCTTTCAGTTTTCGGCGCTGTGGCATCAGCAACAAAAATGTCTCCAATTCACTGTTAACGGGATGGATTCTGTGATTATTATTCTTCCCAGTACAATTATGAATAAGATGTCAAAATTTATGCGCAGCTGAAAGCCAGGCGCATCACATCTGAAAATACCAAATAAGAAACTCAGTTTTGTTGGATCTCTGTAGGTAAATAGTTCCCTTTATGCTTCATAGTTTGCTTTCTTTCATAGATCGCTTTTCCCTACAAGAAGTCCAAGCAACAGATGGATTTATAAACAGTATTTAAAATAAGAAAGCAACGGCAGACTTTATAAGGATTTGTTTATTATTTTTGGTGTGCTGTCAATAATCTTGACTCATTTATGATATGCTGACGGCCACAACCTTAGATAGAGGAAAAACCTGAAAAATTGTATGAGCCACAATTATGACAAGTGATTGAGGCCTGTTGAAGCATTCACATCGTTGGTCATCAGTTGCATGAAAATCAGCTTGTAGAGGCTTAAACCATTTCAGTAGAGATGTTTCAACGATGAGCTTGATTCCTTTTATTAAACTCTGCTTACGTCTCCATCCTTTTCTGGGTCATTTTATTTTAGTCTGCCAGGTTTTTCCTCCCACCTACCACCTCGCTAGGGACGCGGGTGGCGCTGTGGGTTAAACCACAGAGCCTAGGGCTTGCCGATCAGAAGGTCGGCGGTTCGAATCCCCGCGAGGGGGTGAGCTCCCGTTGCTCGGTCCCTGCTCCTGCCAACCTAGCAGTTCAAAAGCACATCAAGTGCAAGTAGATGAATAGGTACCGCTCCAGTGGGAAGGTAAACGACGTTTCCGTGCGCTGCTCTGGTTCGCCATAAGCAGCTTTGTCATGCTGGCCACATGACCCGGAAGCTGTACACCGGCTCCCTCCGCCAGTAACGCGAGATGAGCGCCGCAACCCCAGAGTTGTCCGCGACTGGACCTAATGGTCAGGGGTCCCTTTACCACCTCACTATCTTTGTGCTAGACTTTAGAAAAAGCCTAAAGAATTATCATCTTGAGATATGTGTCTGTCACTGTGATACAGGTTTGTGATGCTTTGTGTTGCAGGCTCAGAATTGCTGGAACAGGTGGGGAATGTGTCCATCTCAACAATGAAGCCACAGCCGCCGCCTCTGGCTGCCACACAGAACTTCCTTGCATCTGCAGCAAACCTTCTGCATGCACAAGTTCTAATTGTTTATCAGCCTTGTAGCCCAAACACTGGAGGAGAGCTGGAGTGAGTGAGTAAAGTCAAGAAAATAAGGAGCCAAGTTGACGAATGGATGAACCGGGTAGGGTACCACCCTAAGTATGGCTAGGAATTTGTTCTTAAATGCAAATACACTCAGAATCTGTACTATTTGGGCTATCAGATTATCCCCTAGCAACTGTTTTGTGGAGCATGTAGTAGGATGGGGTGCAATCTAAACTATTTTCTCATATTTGAAAAAACACTCAGCTATGCAGTTAAGAATGCTTAGAAGGAGTGACACTAAAATGAAATGGAGATGGAGTTCATCATAAGGGAAAGGGCAAAGTGCATTTTGAATTTTGCCATGTATTATAGAAGTTTTAGGCTGAATTCTGAAGGTTTGTAGTAGTAAGTGACAGCGCTGAGCCAGTTTGGTGTAGTGGTTAGAGTGTTGGACTAGGACCTGCGAGACCAGGGTTCGAATCCCCGCTCAGCGACGAAATTCGCCACAAGACCTTGGACCAGACACTGTCTCTCAGACTAACCTACCTCCCAGGGTTGTTGTGAGGATGGAATGGGGTGGGGAGGAACCCCATAGGCTGCCTTGAGCTCCTCAGAGGAACATGTAGATTATAAATGTAACACTAAAGAGAGAAAATTAAGATTTATATTTTTTCAAAGTCAGCTCCTTTGTAACAAAACTTTCTAATAAATATTGCTTTATAGTATTTTGGATCTTAGTCCTCCTTTGATGCGTGCTTCAACCACTTGTATTATATTGTCCATAAACCTTGAAATCCAGAGCCCATTGTGAGTAGACATAATAAAAAATGCTTGTGGGTCGTAGGACTTCCGTTCTTTTTATTATCAATAATACTTTTAAGAATTCAATTTCTGAAGGCTCCCTGATCCCCCACAGAACTGAAGGCCAAGGCAGCCGAACTACCCCACACCACCCCCTGTCATCAGAGGAGCTCAGTATTTTGGCCAGGCAACATCAATACCTGTCAGGGACCATCCTGAGGAGGGCTGCACTGAGGAGGAATGGTGGGAGCTCCCCCTCCCCCTGCTCCTGAATCTTCCCAGGAGCAGGAGGACAGTATAGACTTGGAACAGTGGTTTGCAGAGCGACATAGTTCAGAAGGCAGAAGCTGGGAAATATTGGATGGGGAACAGCTAGGAGAAGAAACACTGGGAGAGAGAGGGTTAACAGATTCACTGTCTCTGGACAGCATCCACCCCCCTTCTCCAAGGACATGGAGAGCTCAGAAAGTGTTAGAATAGAAAGCGCAGAGGGTACAAGCTCAGGTTACAAGACGTAGAAGTGATGTAGATTAATAGGGACGGAGCGGGGAGTGACCCTTAATTGGAAGCACCGCCATTTCTAGTAGACGTGTTCTTTGTTCTTGCACTGTGATTATTAAAGATTCTAACTTGTAAGACGTTCCTTTCGTTTGATCTGCCACGGGGGAGGAAGCCAATTCCCCAAAATATGACAATACTACTCAGCTGTTTGGCTCAAAATAAATTGGTCAGGCAGAGAGGGCAAGAAGCAGGGGTACTCAATGGCCTCTGGTCCTTGTAGGTATTTGAAGAGCTTCCTTTTCGCAGACCCATTGGGATTCAATAGTACATTCCTCAGAAATAGTTTTGTTATCGTTAAGTCTCCCGCAGGGGTTTTCTTGAGCTGGAGCTAGGTCTTTCAACCTGCAAAAGGAAGGAGAAAGCCAACAGCATTTGTCAAAGGCTGAACATTTCCACCTGCTTGGCCATTCTTTGCGAGAGAGGGGCAGGACTCACCCCGAGGGCCTTCTGGCGGTTCCCTCCCTGCAAGATGTGAGGTTACAGGGAACTAGGCAGAGGGCCTTCTCGGTGGTGGCGCCCGCCCTGTGGAACGCCCTCCCATCAGATGTCAAGGAAATAAACAACTATCTGACTTTTAGAAGACATCTGAAGGCAGTCCTGTTTAGGGACGCTTTTAATGTTTGATCTTTTATCGTGTTTTTAATACTCTGTTGGGAGCCGCCCAGAGTGGCTGGAGAAACCCAGCCAGATGGGCGGGGTATAAATAATCATTAATAATAATAATAGTTACTCACTGTACAATTGCCATGCCTGGGCTTGCCCATTAGGTGAGATCCTATCACGTGGAATCAAGACTAGTGGTTCTTAAATGTTTTGCCAGTGAAGTTCTGGGCTGCAAGAACTTCCTGCGGTTTAATTAAGGTTCCCCCTCCCACCATGTTCCCAGTGAACCTCTCTAGGAGACATAGGGAAACTGACCCTCTGAATGTTCTGCTATAACTCCCATCATATGCCGGTCCTTGGCTATGCTGGTGGATGCAGATCTGGCCCTCCTCACCCCTGCTCTGCAGAGTAAGATGAGATACTCACAGTTTGTCATCTAACGGGGAGCCGTCCACCCAGGTCCATTTCCAGTCAGGAGGTGTGGCTTGTAATCCAATCCACAGCAGTGATTGTTGCATATTACTCAGGATAAAGGCCTGTAAACAATGCAATTAGTCTCTACTATAATATCTAGCTTTTCCCTCCCTGACAAGTAAATGTAGCCGAGATCCTACTAGATTAGGGCAATGGCCCAACTTGGTCCAGCGTCCTGTTCTCATGGTTAGCAACCATATTCCAGCAGATATCCCGCAAGAAGGACATGAGCGAAATACACTTTGTCCACTAATGATTCCCAGGAACCAGTCTTCAGAAGCACTCTGCCTCTAGCTATGGAGGTGGAACGTAGTCATTGTGGCTAGCAGCCACTGAAAGCCTTATCCTCCATTAATTTGTTTATTTTAAAACCTTGTGTTTGATAATACGATGCGACTGAAACACAATGGAATACCGGTACCTTTACCCCCATTTATTTATCTTTGGATTTCAAAAGTACGTATGGGCTATAAATGCAACAATAAATATATACAAGATGTAATTGTACTCATCTCAGCAGTGGCTCCCCTTCCCCATGCACACGGGATGTGAAGTCTTATTTACTTACCACTTCTTCTTGATTCTGTATCACCACCAATTGAGAGTCTTTTGCTCTGCAGTCGTCTTTGCTCTCGGTCCAGTTTCGTGTTACACTGGAGAACCAGTAGCACTTGCTTTGGAAACGGAACCAGTTCTCAGGGCAGACTGTGCAGTTAGAGCTCTCTGGGAGCAGGGCGGGGGGTGGAAGCATAAAAAAATTGCAGGTTTACACCAGATACAATGACAAACCATGGTTTGTAACTGACAGGAGCAAGCCTACACAACCCTTTGTTTGCATCCTCACTAACCCACTATTCTCCTTCACACACCACAAAGTATTAAATGGGAGCTGCAGTGCATTTTGACAGATGCCAAGGGAGAGATCTGAGGACACCATGTATTCAGGGCTATAAATTACAATAAAATTAGGTTACTCTAGGATTGGTTCTGTCATAGAATTCTGCTCAATATTGATCCAGAGCAGAACTCTGACTTATAGTTGGCAGAGTACAAACTTAAACACCTTGCAGGATTCCCAAAAAATAGACCAGAGGCAATTATATTTCATCCAGCAGAGCTTTACTGCTACTGAAGGCAAATGAGCATAATGGTCACAAATCTACCGGTAATACATTCAGGATTGGCACAGTCCATAAGAAATCCAGTTGCCTCAGACTTAACTTAAATTTACAATAACATTATGACTTAACCTTAACACTATAGCATACTATGTACAGAACACACCAGAAGGAAAAGAGATAGAAAGAGAAAGTGAAACCCAGGCTCCTTCTGGCCTTACTATTATAGTCAACAAGACCTTGACAGAAAGAGATAACAGAACCAGTTTAAGCCAGCTGTACTCAGCTTCTCTGAAGGAATAACTGTTTCTTTCACACAGAGAAGCTTCCAGAACCCTCTTGAATTACCAGTTATTAGAATAGGAAAGATCTCTACACATCAGATCAATACTTTCTGTACTAAGAAATGCAAACTGACAGGTTCATTTATTTTCCGGGTTGTTTGTGGGGTTTTGATTACCACTAGATACAATTTAAGTGAAATCTAAAGCCTCGTGGTTTAGGCAAACCCTATCTGGAGTCTTGTCATCTAGAAATGGTTATGAAGCTTAAAGGAATTGTTATGCAGTGGAGACTGGTCCATTCGTGTGAATGGGGGACTAAAACCTCAGTCTGCCCTCAGACTTCTTCCATCTGCCTTTTTACAGCCAGTCCAGGGGGTGACACTGGCTATCGGCTTCCCCCTTCTTAGTCTCAGTGATGCCCTCCAAGATCTCAGCAGGGAAGAGGATAGGGACAAAACTACAATCAGTTGGCTCTGCGTCTCTGGCTGTGGCTCCCTCTCTCTCTGGTCTTTCCGCCTTCCACCCCTGCCAGTCCCAAAAGGCAGCAGCCCCCATTTTTATGATATGTGTTCCCTGAGCCTTATTGAGAAACAACACTCCAGTTACCTGCTGAGCTGTTTTCAAGCGGCTTACAGAAAAATTGCTGCAGAGAAGTCATGTTCTGACAGACACGGGATTTCTCGAGATCACCCATAAGGCTCCTTGTCTGAAAACCTTCAAATAAGGATGTTTATTTTAAGTGATCAACACACTGTGAAGAAATTCAAAGACCATTCAGTGTTTTTTTGTTATGGTACCTAATTGTATTGCTCTTCCTTTCTTGAATCCAGCGTTCCACATGGATTTTCCCTTCATCATTGAAATAAAACGTGTTTGTTGTTATTTAATTAAAGGAGAATATCACAATATCTCCTTTAAGATAACAGCTCAGGTTTGGAAAGACTGCCTGTAACTTTCTAAAATTTGTTCAAGACAAATCTTTAGGCTGTGAAAACCAGACAACCCAATTTTTGACAAGAACTTAAATGGCCAGATATTGAGCCACTCAAGAGTAACTGCACTCACACTTTCTGTCAACTCACTATGAAGGGCCATACATGCTTATATGCTTTTTATGTATTCATGCAATGTTATACTTAATTATATATTCAGGCATTTTTGCTTATATTATATAGGCCAGACTGTGATTAGTCCAAGTATTGAAATGAGCCTAAATATATTGGCAAATGTTTGTCCATTGGTAATCAATTTACATGCTCATTCTCTTTGAATGAAAGAGAGCCAGAATAAGGAACAATAGTCAGTGTTTCTCCCGCAAGGGCCCCTTTGTAAAATATGGAATGGACAGACTGCAACATTTGAAGGTTACACAAGCGAGAGAGATAGTAAATAGGTTTGCAGGGGTTTGCAACATTTATGGCGACTCCAGACATCAAGGATAGAGGCCTGCAAAGAGTCTGCATATAGTTTGCAACATTGTAAGGTTACATTCCTGAGATTAGATGTACTTGCAGAGAAATTCAGAATAAAATATATTTTTAGAAAGAAGCATTTAAAAGATCCCTATGCCCCCCCTGGAATAGAAAAGCCCCTTTTTAAAAGGACATTCTTCTCCCTATGTTCTAAGCCTTTTGCTTGCAGTAGCCTTATATATTATAGCCAATTATTGATCCTGCTTCTGTATAAGTGTGCTTGCTTCATGTATTGATATTAGAAGGCAAAGTATTAATTTGAAAAGTTTCCATATCTTTTAATGAATGGCTCCTAGATGCCCAACTGTCTGAGAGTGTGCCAAGGTCTCGCCTAGTAGAATGTTTCAATCCTTTGTATCCTTATCAAGCCACCTGCTTTAAGAATTGTATCAAAGGAGTATAGTCTGGGGTTCTAATCAGAAAATAGAATCTCAGCATTTTCGGTTTCCTGAAGATGACGCAGACCTCAGAATACTTGAAGATGTGTATAAAAGGACCCCATGCCCATAGGTTGGTTGGGCAGATTGCGAGCTGATTGCGCTGTCCCTTTTGATCTGTCATATGCATTTCAAAATAAAGTTTTGTTGTATTTTGAGTGGCGTTTGGCCTCTTTGTGAGTTCTACCCAGATCTCTGGAGATCCCGGAATAGATAAGGCTTATCAACTATACTGCATAGGTGCCAACTCCCTAAGGCCCTGGGTGCCTAAGCACCCACAAAATTCCCCACAAAAGAGCAAGAGTATAACAATGTTATAACATAGTATATATAAACAGCAGAATGTATCATTGGATGTTATAATTACCAGAAATGGAAGTTGAGGGAAGTCAACGGGGAGGGGGAAATTGAAAAGTGAATGTTTAGTAATGATATCGGATATTTGTTACGAGAAAAGAAAATCAATAAAAATTATTTTTAAAAGAAAGAAAGAAAGAAAGCCAAGGTACCTCTGTATTATGAATTCTTGACACATGGAACTTCTGAACATATAACCTGTTTTTATATCACAGCTCAATACAGTACAATACAAAATACTCTATTGGCTTTATAAACAAACATATTCTAAAGTATGAAAATACCCTGACCTGTTCCTTCTTGTACAATTTTTGAGCAGAATGCAATGTGTTTAGCAGCAACAGGGGGGTGGCAAATTCCCCATTTCACCTCTGAGGCAAAATGGAACAGTCCACTCTTGCTCCCAGGGACTGCTGCCCAATTACCGGTATGTTTTGACTATTAATGAAGACCTTCCTATTAATTTCAACAACCCTTCTGAGCGTAGGTTTTCATTGCAGCCTGTATCTGTGTTGGATTTGAATTTTTGTTTGTTGTTTTTTTGTGTGGTTTTTTTGTCATTCATTGTTTCATATTTGAAATCTCTGCCGTTGTTGTTTTAAATGATTGATGGTTCTATTGTTAAGTCACTTCACAAGAAGCAACCTATAAATGGAACTAAATAAATAAATAAATTTGTGCTCTGTACTTACTCAGGGCTATCACAGTGATCCCTAGGATGACATTTCCAGCCCATCCAATCCAGAGAGCAGTCCGCCATCCCTGAGAATGTGGTGAGGCACCTGCAAATTTGCCCTGATTAATACTAGGTTCCCCAACACAAGGGTACAGAACCTCAGACCTGAAGCCCAAATCTGGCCCTCAAGGCTTCTCTGCCTGCCCCCCCCACCTTGTGCTCCCCACCCCAGACCATCTCCCCTCCTCCCAGGCTCACACCCCACCAGCCTCGCCCAATGGTCCTAGAGTGCTTTTGCTCAGTTGAAATGTTTCTCTGGAGCTTTCCTCAATTTGCCATATGAGAAAACACTGCTGAAATTAATAGTTCTTTATCGCCATATCCATATCAAGGAGATACCTTTATTTGGCAAAGCAAAATGTTATAAAATAGCGTGAAAGCCTTCGAGTTCTCCAGAATTCTTCACCAGACTGGATTTGGAAAAGGCAAGATGGGTGGAAGGAGGGAGGGGGGCGGCTGGTGTTATTTCGAGCCATCTATGCTTGAATAACTATTCAGAAGCAGAAATATAGCTTATTTTATTTTATTTTACAAAGATTTGGACAGGTCCTTTGAGCTTTTACTAATCAATTAAAATGTGTTGACACTTGGGTCAAGGTTAGTGTTGGATGTAGGGTTTGGGTTGGAGGTAGGGTGAGGGTTTGTTTAGGGTTAAGATTAGTGTTGTTTTTAGGGGTAGGGGTAGGGTTGCAGGTAGTGTTAGGGTTAGCATTGATGTTAGGGTTATGCAGTGCTTTTTTCAGGGGGTACTCAAGGGTACTGCAAGAAGATCAAACCTATCCATTCTGAAGGAAATCAGCCCTGAGTGCTCACTGGAAGGACAGATCCTGAAGCTGAGGCTCCAATACTTTGGCCACCTCATGAGAAGAGAAGACTCCCTAGAAAAGACTCTGATGTTGGGAAAGATGGAGGGCACAAGGAGAAGGGGACGACAGAGGACGAGATGGCTGGACAGTGTTCTTGAAGCTACCAACATGAGTCTGTGGGAGGCAGTGGAAGATGGGAGTACCTGGCATGCTCTGCTCCATGGGGTCACGAAGAGTCGGACACGACTAAACGACTAAACAACAACAACAACTCAAGGGTACACAGTACCAGCACCTCTTTTTATTGTTGTTTAAAAAAGTGTGGCACTTACTGTAACAACATGGTGAGTACCGGCACCTCCCTTATTTTGGTTATAGAAAGTGTGACATTTACTGTAACAAGTTCATCGTAAGTACCAGCACCTATTTTTGTAGAAAAAAAAGCACTGAATATGCTCAAAGAAGAAGCAGTTCTGCAGCACCAGAGATATAGAAACGAGGTTTAATTTAGCAAGGTCTGACCATGTCCTTCCTTTCACACTGATCTCCAGAACTGTATGTTACATAGGTTACATGTGATTCTATATTTAGTGGGTTTGCATTTATACAATGCAACCACAGTGCCTGCAAATGGGAGCTTATCATCCGGGGGAGGGCACAGACTTTTAACCCCCCCCCCGGCATTTATTCCACTGGGGGGGTGCATATAGCTAGGGATGGGCTAATTTGTCCATTTCAATTTCTCAGTTTTCCATTTTTTCCAGTCCACAGTTCACATTTCCATATCTGTTTGCATTTTTTAAGAGCCCTGGTGAAAAAAATAATCAGCATTTCAGTGTGACTTTCTCCTAATATACATGATTTTGCAAAATATACACATATTTGTAAAACAATTTCCCCTAATATAATGCCTTGTTATTATCACAAATGTTTGCATTTTAAGAGCTGTTTGACAGTGGAATTTGCTGCCAAGGAGTGTGGTGGAGTCTCCTTCTTTGGAGGTCTTTAAGCAGAGGCTTGACAGCCACCTGTCAGGAATGCTTTGATGGTGTTTCCTGCTTGGCAGGGGGTTGGACTGGATGGCCCTTGTGGTCTCTTCCAACTCTATAATTCTATGATTCTAATGCACACTTTACCCCAGTACATACATTTTTGTACACGTTACTTGTGTACAAAAATGTATGATGCTTTGCTTATTGTTTCTGACAAATGCATTGTAGTTGTGCAATTAAGCAAATTGAGAATTCTTCAGCGTCTCAGTCTGATTTTTTTCCTAATAGACACATTTCTGTATTCCATTTCGAAAAATGTACATTTTGCCTAGCGTTTTTTCTAATGCAACGCATGTTATGCCATTTATATTAACTCTTTACCCTAACATTACAACACCTTCCTCAGCTGCAGGACTGCATTGCAAAATTCAGAAAAGGGCACATTCTGAAGGGTGGCCTTGTTCCCCATCACATACAGTTTCTGAAAGTGTAGATCAGATAAGCTTGCCTCCAAATGCAAACTGAACTGAATTTCTCCCCATCCCTAGTTCTGATGCTCTTATGGCCTCCAACATTAGGAACTAGATGGCTTGCATTGCTTTCCTTCCCTCAAGCAGGCTTGTCACTTCCCCCTGCTCTTTTATTATCATATATTTGCTTATTAAATTTGTATGTGTTTTGAGAGTCTGCTGTTGGGCAGATAAGCAGGATATAAGTTTTAGAATAAATGAAATATAGGAACTGGGCAGCCTAGCAATAGGGAACCTGGAGCCTTTCAGATGTTCCTAGATTACAGTTTTCTTCATCCCTGTTTATTGACCATGCTGACTTGGGCTGATGGGAGCTGTAGTCCAACAATATTTAAGGAAGATATTGAGAAGCTAGAACGTGTGGAGAGGAGGGCAGCCAAGATGATCAGGGGTCTGGAAACAAAGCCTTACAAGGAAGGAGCTGGGTATGTTTAGCCTGGAAAAGAGGAGAATGAGAGGAGATAGGATAGACATCTTCAAATATCTAAAGGCCTATCACGTGGAAGATGGAGCAAGCTTGTTTTAACCTGCTCCAGAGGGTAGGACTCGAACCAGTGGCTTCAGGTTACAAGAAAGGAGATTCCAACTAAGCACCAGGAGAACTTTCTGACAACAAAAGCATTTGGACAGTGGAGCAGTCTCCCTTGGGAGGTTGGGGACTCTCCTTCCTTGGAGGTTTTTAAGCAGGGGTTGGATGCCCACTTGTCATGGATGCTTTAGTAGAGATTCCTACATTGCAGGGGGTTGGACTAGATGACCCTTGGGTCCCTTACCTCTACAATTCAATGATTCTATGAATATCTGAATGGGGGTTAAATTGGGGAAAACTGGCTTAGATACTAGCAAAATGAGCACTGCTTTTGTTTCTCTGAAATCCTTTTCAGCTTCCCTTTTATTTTAATTTGAAATATTGCTGAAGTGCCCATCTTTATAGCAACCCTCTACAGCAGGAGTCAGCTCCTTCAGACCATGTGGGGGGCTGGACTATTTTTTGGGGGGGATGAACAAATTCCTATGCCCCACAAATAACCCAGAGATGCATTTTAAATAGAAGCACACATTCTACTCAAGTAAAAACACCAGGCAGGCCCCACAAATAACCCAGAGATGCATTTTAAATAAAAGGACACATTCTACTCATGTAAAAACACACTGATTCCTGGACTGTCCATGGGCCAGATTGAGAAGGCGATTGGGCTGCATCCAGCCCCCGGGCCTTAGTTTGCCTACCCCTGCTCTACAGTTAGTTATTTTGACTAACTACATGTTCACACCAAAGGCGACACATCCTACTTCTGTGGGTGCATTTGCTCTAAAAATATTTCAGCCCCTGCAGACCTGCTGTTCTCCGGGCTGTAAGTAACAGCTTGGAGCCTTGCGAAAAAACATCCTCTCCCCACTCCCCAACATTAAAACTTACTTGATCCTTGCAAGGGGTGAAGCAGCCTGGCAGAGGTTGGTGCTGAAGGGAGAGCAAGGTCAACATAGATAGAGCCATCTGTCATTCCGCAAGAAGTAAAGAAAGCCGAGAGTTTGTGTGTGATATGGGACAACTAGCTGCTGCAAGGGAAGTGTGTATATTAGTCAAGCCGCCCAACCAATGTAATTTGTTGAAGGAAGCGCTACTGCTAACCAATGTAATTGAAGGTCAGGTTAGGTTTTCTGGTCTTTGAAAAACAGAAGCAGAGCTTCCTGATGCATAAAGGTGAGGGCAACAAGAATCCAGATGGCTCCTTTTTCTTCCTCATCGAAATAAATGTCTGCCTTTTATTTATTTAGCAAGGTTCACCCCCCCCCGCGCTTTTTTTTTAAAAAAAAAATCTTTAAGTGGTTCTGCTGTAAAGTATTCATTAAAAATAGCAATAAGAAAAGAAACTGAAATCAGCAGAGATAATTCCAATTTCCGAAATGTGGATAAAATCAACCAGTTTGACATGCACTTAAAAAGAAATTTACATGGTAAAAGTTCATGCCTGGTTAGTAATTATTTTGTTTATTTATTTATTTATTTATTCATTCATACATACATACATACATACATACCCTGCCCATCCAACTGAGTTTCCCCAGCCAAACTGGGCAGCTCCCAACAGAATATTAAAAACACACACACACACAAATTCAAACGCTAAAAACTTCCTTAAACAACCCTAAACAGGGTTGCCTTTAGATATCTTCTAAAAGTCAAATAGTTGTTTATTTCCTTGACATCTGATGGGAGGGCATTCCACAGGGCAGGTGCCACTACCGAGAAGGCCCTCTGCCTGCTTCCCTGTAGCTTCACTTAATGGTCAGGGGTCCCTTTACCTTTACCTTATTTCTGTATTTGTTGTGAGCTGCCTAGAGCACGGTGTTTTCAAGGGAGCTGACACGTAGCACATTTGTCCGCAGATTGGAGATAGACAAAGCAACACCAGCTAACTTGCAGTTAGTCAATTTACTGAGGAATCAGAACAGACAACACAGAGGCTCCAGAGATATACTCCACTATGGCAAGCAGTTGCTCAGACTGTCGTGTACCTCCCCCTTCACTCTCTAACCCTCTGTGTCAGACCACTCCCTCTGTCTGCGATGAGCCCCAAGGAACCCTCTCTGTCTCTGCCTGACTCTCTGCTCTGTGACGTGGAGCAAACGCCGTGCCCTGGGAGTAGGAGGCGCTGCCAGGCTTACAGCAGAAACACTGCTGCTAAGTCTGACACCTGTCTTTTCTCTGTGCTGGGGCACCAGCTTGTTTCCTCCTGTTCCTCATCCTCCAAGCTGCCAATCTCTAGTACCTCCCAGGTCTTCTCCTTCTCTGGGGCGTGTCCAGTTGTCCACCACCAGGAGCCCCGATCCAAATCCTCTTCCTTTGCGCTATCCCTGGGGGGCTCTTGGCCAGGTGGTTTACACTGTTCTTCCTCCAGGTGTTAACTTTGGAAAGGCATCATACAAAATAAAAGGATTGACCGATTGACTTCTTTTCTAAGAAAGAAAATATTTTATGATTTATTTTTATTTCAGTAATTTATAAACCACTTACCATTGTACCTTCTAATCAGAATTCAACAAGGTTGCAACTCATTATAACTGACTGGAGATAGTGAAAATTAACCATGAAATCGGGAAAACTCGCTTAAAATGCTTGCTGAAATGAAAAAGTCTACACCAGGCATCCCCAAAACTTGGCCCTCCAGGTGTTTTGGGACTACAACTCCCATGATCCCTAGCTAACAGGACCAGTGGTCAGGGATGATGGGAATTATAGTCCCAAAACACCTGGAGGGTTGAGTTTGGGGATGCCTGGTCTACACCAAGGAAGAGGCCTGTTCAACACACATGAACACACACCATTTTGCAGTTGTTAAATTGCCATACTTTGCAAGTTTGATCTTTGCAAGTTGATCAATGTAAAGGTAAAGGGACCCCTGACCATTAGGTCCAGTCGTGACCAACTCTGGGGTTGCAGCGCATATCTCACATTATTGGCCGAGGGAGCAGGCGTACAGCTTCCAGGTCATGTGGCCAGCATGACAAAGCCGCTTCTGGCGAAACCAGAGCAGCGCACGAAAACGCCGTTTACCTTCCCGCCAGAGCGGTACCTATTTATCTACTTGCACTTTGACGTGCTTTCGAACTGCTAGGTTGGCAGGAGCTGGGACCGAGCAACGGGAGCTCACCCCGTCGCGGGGATTCGAACCGCCGACCTTCTGATCAGCAAGCCCTAGGCTCTGTGGTTTAACCCACAGCGCCACCGCGTCCCTTTTCTACATAATTTTTAATAACACCAAGCATTGTTGTCAAGTGCTATGTCTTGATAAAGCAAGTTCAACTCCTGGGCAAATTGTTGAGAACCTTGTTAGAAAATGGTAATGAACGTGAAATGGAATAAAACAGTGAAAAAAGATCAGTGTTTGAAGCAAGACGGGCAACCAGTGCTCAGATTGGGAAGGTGCTGTGAAAGTTGATGGACCATCAACTATGTTCGCAACTTATTTTTAGGGAGCCCACACTAGAAATGCAATTGCCGTCTTACTGCCACTTCCTTGTTCATAGGGACCCTACACCACAGGTGGTCTAATTTGTCATTTTTTGTTTCTCACTCTTAAATTCAGTTCTCCACATTTACACATCCGTTTGCAATTTTTCAAAAGTCCTTTTGAAAATTTGCCAGCATTTTACCATTAATCTATTTGAATAAATGCAATTTTATCTATGCAATTTTGCCTAATATACACAATTTTTAGCTTTCTTAAGCCCCTTATATAATGCATTCTTGTATGCTATTTCCACTAGTATATGCATTTTTGCACAGTTTCCCCTAATAAGTGCATTTGTATAGAATACTTGGCAAGGAAACTTCATTGCAAGCACAAATTCTAAAGGGTGGTTTCGATGCCCTATAACAATTACCGGCAATTTGATCTGCTGCCAAGGTCTTGAGCAGCTGTAAAAGCCACCATATGATCTGACTTTGACATCCGTTCCAGAAAGTCCAGCATGTTAAGTGAATGCAAGCTCATGTTGGAATTTGACCACACCCTGCATTGCAACTTTGCTCAAGCAAACATACTCAAGCTTATCTCTCTCTGCCAGCTGAGAAAAGAATACATTGTGACTCTTCATTCCAGCTTCTACATACACTTTCTGCAATTCTGAAGTTTGCTGGTGGAGCCAAATAGCTTCTAAACTGGTAAGTAGAAAGACAATCAGGGAAAGAGTGAGATTACGTGAAAGACAGTAATGTTAATTGATGTTGCTACGGTCTCTACTTAATGTCCCTGTGGAACTGCTTTGCTGGTTTAAAGTATAGCATATTTACAGCAACTGCTGTTGTTTAGCTTGCCTTCCCTCTTGCTCCCCTCCCTGTCCAGGATCGTGATGAGGCACAATAAATCCTCCAATGGGGGCTACAGTCTGACTTCATCCAAATCCAGGATTGTGAAACGGCACTGCAGGGCCTGAATGACGAAAACCTTACATTTATATATATATAGGAAGATATTTGCTGTTGCATTGTCACTTCATTACATGATTATGAAATTGTTCTTATGATGGTTTGCAGAGAAGGGGTAGTGAACAGTGGAATTATGGGATGAAAGGGAGAAAAGTGGAAGAAATGGAGTGGGGGGTGTTTCAAAGACTGTGGGAAGACTGTGAAAGAACATTGAAAGAATATGGGCACATCAAATAGAAGCCATGGCTGAGCAACATTTTTCAGGAAGGGAGCCTGAAGGACTGAATCGAATGGGAACCGAAGATCCAACTACCGTCATATCAGAGCTCAGCTGCCACACCCAGTTCCGACTCTCCTGACCTTGGACAGGAGAGTCCAAGTCCTGCAGTCTTGAAGGAAGCAATGGAGGATGGTCGGCCACAGAGAAACGCCCCACGCCAGAGAAGGTAAAAACAAATGAAATGCTGCTCCAACTCTCTCTCCAGCTTGCTGCTTTTCGTCTGGCTCTGCAACTGCAGACTGCAACTTTCTGTCCTCAGCTCTGGTTTTGTCTGTTGAGGGAGGTGGCAAAATTCATTTTTCCATCTGGCACAAGCCCCTTAATACCCCATCGCCTCACCAGGAAGCTACCTTGGCTATCCCAGGAATTAGAAGGATTGGTTAGCTTTTAACACTTGCTGGATCCAGGGATTAGAGGGGTCTGGCATACAGCTTAACGCGCACCCCCCCCCCCAAATTTATAACGCTATATTTGGGGGAGGAACCAGGAAATCACAGGCCCATGCACTTAATGTGTATCTCACATAGATTTGTGGAAAGCATTACTAAACTAATAATAATAATAATAATTTGTTATTTGTACCCCGCCCATCTGGCTGAGTTTCCCCAGCCACTCTGGGCTGCTCCCAATCGAGTGTTAAAAACAATACAGCATTAAATATTAAAAACTTCCCTAAACAGGGCTGCCTTCAGATGTCTTCTAAAAGTCAGATAGTTGTTTATTTCCTTGACATCTGATGGGAGGGCGTTCCACAGGGCGGGCGCCACTACCGAGAAGGCCCTCTGTCTGGTTCCCTGTAACCTCACTTCTCGCAATGAGGGAACTGCCAGAAGGCCCTCGGCGCTGGATTACTAAGCAAATATAATATAATAATAATAATAAATTTTTATTTATACCCCGCCCTCCCCAGCCAAGACCAGGCTCAGGGCAGCTAACAAGTATAAAAACAATTGATTAAAATACAACTTAAAAACAGGATTAAAAACAACATTAAAGTGCAGCCTCATTTCAGTAGAAACTCAAATCAAAAACTATTTGGGGAAGAAACCGTCAAATCTTCACCAAGTCCGACTATCCAGACTGGTCCTACATGGGCCAGAAAAATGCCAGGGAAGTCCCCAAATAGGAGTTCCATCACGGGGGGGGGGGGGGAGGAAAGAGGGGGGAGGGGATCAAGTTGATTCCAAGCCAAGGCCAGGCGGAACAGCTCTGTCTTACAGGCCCTGCGGAAAGAAATCAGATCCTGCAGAGCCCTGGTCTCATGAGACAGGGTGTTCCACCAGGTCGGAGCCAGTGTTGAGAAAGCCCTGGCTCTGGTTGAGGCTAATCTAACTTCCTTAATAAACAAACCAGGAAGAGAAAAATGACACATAGTTTCAAAAAACAAAAACAGTCTTTTTGAATCCTTCTTAACAAATATGTAGATCAAGCGGATCCATTAAACATTATTTAAAAAAAAAAAAATGGCCAAACCCCTTACCAAAAATACCCCCACATTTTTACTCACGCAGCAGCAGGTTTCCTCCAGTTTACTATTTGAAGAACAAAGTATAAAAGTAATGATCATCATCATAATTTTATTTCTACCCTGACCATCTGTCTGGGTTGTCCCAGCGACTCTGGATGGATTCCAACAGGACATACAAACATGGTAAAACACCAAATATTAATAACCTTCCCTATACAGGGCTGACTTCAGATGTCTTCTGAATGTCATATGTTTATCTCCCAGCAGAGGTCAAAGAGATAAACAACGATCTGACATTCAGAAAATACCTGAAGGCAGCCCTGTTTAGGGAAGTTTTTAACCTGTGATATTTTAATGTATTTTAATATCTGTTGGAGGCCGCCCAGAGTGGCTGGGGGGACCCAGCCAAATGGGCGGGGTATAAATAATAAATTATTATTATTATTACTTTTATTATCTGACGGGAGGGCGTTCCACAGGGCGGGTGCCACTACCGAGAAGGCCCTCTGCCTGCTTCCCTGTAACTTCACTTCTTGCAGTGAGGGAACCGCCGGAAGGTCCTCGGTGCTGGATCTCAGGGTCCAGGCTGAGCAAAACTGGGAGAAATATGCAGTGAGGTCCCCCAAGGGATTTTTTTTCCTACTGGATTTATTCAGTAATGACTGTTGAGTCAGGGAAGAGAGCAAAGGGGAAGACAACACCAAAGCATTGTTTATTGTTTTAAAAACGACAACCCCCAAGCAGAATATGAAGAGCTTCCAAAGGTGCCCAAGAACAGAGCAATTTAAGATGGGCGAGACTGGGCAATAAAATGGCAAGTGCATTTCAGTTTGAGTGAATGCAAAATCGGTCACATCTTCACATTTACTGTGATGGAGTCTGAGAACTAGCTGCAACCATCCAGGAAAGAGATGTTTCACAGCAGCTGGCTCAAAGGAGATCCAGTGGGACCACCAAACAACAAAGTAGTGCAAGGAATGATAAGAGTAATATTGATAGATTGGAAAGACCCTCGATCCGATCAAGCATGTTCTTTTGTTTAAGGAATCGTCCTGAAGCAAGAGCGCATGAAAGACCTGCAATGCAAGGTGAGTCAGGAAAGACCTTATGCCCGGTGCTGTGAGACACTTGGAAACCAAATGTTACTGAATAGGGGGACCTCAATATACTACTGAATATCGGAGGACCACATTATATCTATATCAAGTTTGTTTGTTTTTTTTAAAAAAAATAGCACATGATAAATTAGCAATGTGTACAATAGGGACCCAGGTGGTGCTTTGGGTTAAACCACAGAGCCCAGGACTTGCTGATCACAAGGTCGGCGGTTCGAATCCCCACGACGGGGTGAGCTCCCGTTGCTCGGTCCCTGCTCCTGCCAGCCTAGCAGTTTGAAAGCACATCAAAGTGCAAGTAGATAAATAGGTACCGCTCCGGCAGGAAGGCAAACAGCGTTTCTGTGCACTGCTCTGGTTTGCCAGAGGCGGCTTTGTCATGCTGGCCACATGACCCGGAAGCTGTACGCCAGCTCCCTCGGCCAATAATGTGAGATGAGCGCCGCAACCCCAGAGTCGGACACGACTGGACCTAATGGTCAGGGGTCCCTTTACCTTTACCTTACAATAGGTGTAAATCTCATCTGAAAAGACGCATACATTCGCCAGATCAAGGTGAGGAGCAGTTTGATTACACTGCTGCTCTGTCCGTCTCCAAAAGAGGTCCAGGAAGGAGAACATTTAAATGGAGAAGACCAGCAAGAAGCCACTTCTGATTTATCAGAGTTGTCACATTCCAGCGCCCGGGGGGGGGGGGGAGAGAGACGGCAGAGGGTAGTTAAGGGTCAAATGAATGACTATGCATGCATCTATGCCCAATCATCTGTGGTTTTCTACACAAGATGGGGAGAGAGATAAGAAACCAGAAGATATCACAGAACTATTTAACATTTCCAAAGCAAAAAACAACAACCCTGGCTTACGTAGTGGCATAAAGGGGGGGGGGGAATCAGATAGAAACATATTTGGCAGAACAGCAAAAATAACAGCAACAATAATAATACATTCAGTGATGAATAATTTGCACCCTCTCTCATGATATCCAAAATTGGCTGCCTACTTGTGCCTGACAGTAGGGCCGGCCGTGCTGTTAGGTTACATCAAGCATACTTCTGTGCATTTGCAGTTTCCTTCCTTTTCTTGCAGTTTGGTAGCTCCCCCCTCCCCAACCTTTTTCATTTTGTTCCTACCGGTATGACTAGAACAGCAAAATGCCACTTCCAGCGGAGAGAAATTAAATTATAGCCCCCATTCTAGGCATTGGCATGACCCTCATCATTTGTCTGTTTTATTTCCTTTCAGAGAATCAACAGTTCAGAAGAACTATTATCATAGCTGTGATCATAATCATCACCATCGCCATCATAGTTTGGTGGGCAGGTGAGTATTCTGATTTTTTAAATTATTTTTTTAGTGCTTTGTTCTAGGCCTCTGCCCGCTGGCCATTGCCCCCTACTGCTGGTGAGTGCCAGCGCTAGGACTGCCAAGTGGAGATGATAATAGTAATAATAATAATAATAATAATAATAATAATAATAATAATAATAATAATTTATTATTTATACCCTGCCCATCTGGCAGCCACTGATCTGCCCACAGCAACCGCGGCAATCCCTGCTCAGCTACCCTAGGGAAGAAATGGCAAGGGCTGTCCTCTGGGGTCTCCTGGCATGATTCAGATTCCTTTCCCCATCACAACGGGCCTTTGATTCCCACTTCAACCGTCAGGTGAGGTTGATTTGATTTCCCTCCCTGCTTGTTCCTGATGTATATCTTCACTCACCCCTTCTTCCCTGACAAGAAGGGACACACCATTTTGTAGTTTGTCTCAGGTGGCAAAATGTCTTGGGCCAGACGTGAATGTAAGGGAGGGGGGAATTCTGCACAAATATTCATCATTTGATGATCATATATAGCTAATATATGTCTACTCATATTTTAGCATTGGTAATCTTAAAACAACAACAACAACAACAACAACAACAACAGCAATAATGTAGGCAAGTTCAGAGGAGAGTTTTCTTTCTCTTACATTTGCAGCACAGAATACTAATCAGCCAGGCCGTGAGGTGTCATCTGTTCGAGCCTGTCCGGCTTTGTGGATCAACTATGAGGGGAAATGCTACTTTTTCTCAGAGGAAAAAAGAGATTGGGCTTCCAGTCAGATATTTTGTGATTCACATAATTCCGCCCTGGCTGTGATTGACAGTGAGCAAGAAAAGGTATGTCCAACTAATGACATTTGAGAGGCTTTTAAGTCTGTGAGAGAATTACTGCTATACAGCCCTGACAGAAACACAAAGTCAACCCTTGATTCATCTTGAATTGTCATAATTTGGGACACGAGCAAATTCTCCATCTTAGCCGCCGGGCAACCATTTTGTCTGCCATGTTTTCAAGTATATTTAGTGAGGACTTTGATATGCAGGATTTTGGAAAGGTGACAAGAAACTAGGATGTCATTGGGTCACCTCTGATGTACGTCATTGTGGATAAATGTTTAAACAAGTATTACAGTGGTCATTTACAAAGCAGGGCTGATGGTAATACAGAATCCATGTACAGTGGTACCTCGAGTTACAAACGCCTCAGGTTAAAAACGCTTCAGGTTACAAACTCTGCTAACCTGGAAGAGTTACCTCGGGTTGTGAACTTTGCCCCAGGATGAGAATGGAAATTGTGTGCCGGCGGTGCAGCGGCAGCAAGAGGCCCCATTAGCGAAAGCACGCCTCTAGTTAAGAACAGTTTCTGGTTAAGAACGGACCTCCGGAATGAAATAAGTTGTAACTAGAGGTACCACTGTACAGTGGAACCTTGGTTCCCGAACATCTTAGATGCCGAACAAATCTGCTCCCGAACGTCTCAAACCCAGAAGTAATTGTTCTGGTTTGTGAACGGTTTTTGGAAGCCAAACATCCGGCGCGGTTTCCAATTGGCTGCAGGAGCTTCCTGCAGCCAATCGGAAGCCGCACCTTGGTTCTCGAACCGTTTTGGGAGTTAAACGGACTTCCGGAACGGATAAAGTTTGGGAACCAAGGTTCCACTGTAATTATTTAAGCTCAGCACTGGTGTTAGAGAGGGAAGAGTGGCAATGGTGTCCTCCCAGAAACAGCAGTCCCTTTGCTGGGATGGGGCCTGCAAAGCAGTGAAGAGGTCTTTGCAGCTGCCCTGCCCCATTCTCATCCTGGCAAATACAGAGTGAGGCCACCACACCACCCACCCCATTTTGCTGCTGTTTAGCCATTAAATAATGCTCACAGTCCATATTTATCTCACTGTGCATATCTACAATCTATTTATTGTGGAGAACACTTCCTACATCTGACAACACTCTAGTCCATAAACAACTACTCGTTGTGGTTGTCGGTTTTCGATGCAGCAGATTAACAAATCTACCACTCCAGATATAGGCAGCCAGCTAAGATCAGCTCCACTACAGAATCGTAGAATCACACCAACACAGAGGGATAAGAAGGGATTTCTTTGAAGACAGCAGTTCTAAATCTGGATTTTGTGTGGCTTTAAGGCATTCATTCTGCGCTACATCAGGGACACTGGTCACTGGATTGGTCTGAGGAAGGACTCTGGACAAACCTGGAAATGGGGAAATGGGCAAGAATTCAAGAACACGTGAGTTTTTGTTCTCTTCAATGTCTAGACTCTGGGATGGAAACCACCAAGTAGTCTGACAATTGCCTAGAGCAGTGATGGCTAACCTTGACACCCCAGATGTTTTGGAACTACAACTCCCGTCATCCCTAGCTAACAGGATCAGTGGTCATGGATGATGGGAGTTGTAGTCCCAAAACATCTGGAGTGTCAAGGTTAGCCATCACTGGCCTAGAGACAGATCTGCCATCCTTCCACATTTGTACATGGATACAATATTTCTTAGATACTATTAGATGTTAACCCAATTCTCAAACTAATGTACCACAAAGAGATGGGGTTAGGGAGGGTTGGGATCAAAATTGTGACGGGTGGGTGCGGGGGACTCTTGTGGAACAACCAACGGAATAGGTTTGTGAATGAAGAAGGAAGGGTTCATGCTTCCTGCCTTGGAAAGATCAAATTAGCCCTGACCATGCAGAGAAGAGAAGTATGTTGTGTAGATATGAAGTAAACACAGAGAGTTAGCAAAATATCTTTTTTATTGTTTGTAATGAGTTCCAGCACAACTTTCACCAGCTCATTGCAGAAGCTTCCATACACAAAATAAAAATGCAACAGCACTAGAAGTAGAACAAGTAGAACCACAGCAACACCGTAATCAGGACAAAACAGTATGCTTAATTGTTGATTAAAAAGCAGGCAAGATTAAGTGAGCGATATCTGTGATTTTATACATATGTCCATTTAAAATGGAAAGATGAAGGACCTTGTTGACATATTTTCCCATTTTTAGATGCCCCCCTTGGCTTAATCATCCTGTTTTCTTGGTTCTTTTGCTGCAGGTTGGAGCTGAAAGGAAACGGAGAGTGTGCGTTTCTGAGCACTGACTTTGCTGCGTCAGACTGCCATGTAGCAAGAAACTGGATCTGCAGCCAGCCTGATACTTATACAAGGAGCAAAGGTTAGGGTGCCATCCTAACCAGCAACGTATGAGATCCAAATGGAACCCCAGCCAGTAAACTGGCCTCTGCATTTTGGACCTACAGTGGTACCTCGGGTTAAGTACGCTTCAGGTTAAGTACGCTTCAGGTTAAGAACTCCGCTAAGAACAGAAATCGTGCTCTGGCGGCGCAGCGGCAGCAGGAGGTCCCATTAGCTAAAGTGGTGCTTCAGGTTAAGTACACTTCAGGTTAAGAACAGACCTCCGGAACAAATTAAGTACTTAACCCGAGGTACCACTGTACTGAACTTTCCAAGTCATCTTCAAGGGCAGCTTTTCCTATTTTTGAAACAGAAAATGGCCAGCTTGGCTTAATCATGCTGGCCATCTTGGGTCTTTTGTTGGAGGTGAAAAAAGAATATCAAGTGTGCATTTCTGAGCTTCTCTGTAATCCTACTTCCTAAAGCAGGGCCCATATATTCTGTCTCTTTCATTTCCATGTAATAAACCAAATCCTTAAAACTTCCTCGTATGACAAATTCTTGATTAGGCAAAAGTGTTAAAGGCATGCACACATTTTAAATGGACGCATATCCTGACCCCATGCAAAAGGCTCCATTCCTCTCAAGAGTGTACATCAAGTCTACACACGTATGTGGGTTTAGACATACCACTGACACATATGTGCAAACAGACGGACCCCTGGGAACAAGTGGTTCCATGCCTATATGTGTGGTCTAGTCTGGAGAGTAGCATTGAGATAGTGCTCTTTGAAGGCTTGTGAGGAACATGATTTAAAGTATTTTTGCTTTACTTTTTAATTTTAATTTTTGAAAGATAAAATTGAAGAAGTCAATCGGGCTAAATGATCTAGGGTTGGGGGGAAGAAGGGGGGAGTGAGGAAGGGAGTGGTTGCAGAAGTACTTAGAAGCCTAGGTATGAAAGTAGGATTTGTAAGTGAAATGATTGATGTATTTGACAATATGATAAAGAAAAGATAGAAGATATGTGAATTGGTTAGGAAGATAAAGTATGAACCTGGCAAAGTGGATTTATCATGAAACCAGTGGTGGGGAGGCGGGGAGGTCACCTAAGGATGAAATTGAGAAAATTAGAATTTTCTGGCTTAGTGGGACCAGACTACAGTAATGTTAAGATAAAGTAGAAATAAGGTTAAACGCACAGTGATTGGGTATGCCTCTGTGAGAGGGGGGAGATGATTTGGGCCTCTCGTGGTGAGAGGGGGAAATATGTAAGTTTAACCGCTATGTTGTTTGTTTATAAAATTGCAAAATTAATAAAAATTATAAAAAAGAGAGAGAGATAGTGCTCTTTGAACTCCTGGCATTTGTGCTATTGGGTTCTGTAGGGCACTTTCTGCCCCCAGTTCTACTTAATATGAAGCCATTGGGAGTTCTGGAATATGGTGCCATCAGCACTCTAATGACATGGAGCGCCATAAGTTCTGTATCGGGAGAGGCTGCAGAAGCCCTGGGAATCATAGAGTTGGCAGGTACTTCCATGGGTCTGTCTCTGCAAGTGGTACAGGCAGAAAACAAGGCCACATGTCTGAAGCAGCACAGGAAGACAGGCCTGTCTCCATTTTGACTCCCAAACTGACAAACTGTTTCTGTGCAAGGAAGGAGGAGGGATTGTCTCAGGAAAATAAAGTGATAATCCTGGCTTCCTGTTACTTGAGTGCCAGACAAAAGGGTGTGATTAACTTGGCTGGGAAACAGGGAAATGTAAATATCTCTTTTGTTTTACTTGATGGGTTTTTGGGTGGAGGGCAAGAGGAGGCATGGGGAGGGTCAAGGATGCTCAGATTACTGCTACCAGTAGCTGTGATGTATCTGGGGGGTGGTCCTGGGTTACACCCCTTTTTGTGATGTATGTATGATGTATAGGGGGGTGGTCTTGAGCGGGAGGGGGGGATTTCAAAAGTCTATATAGGAACTGGCACACCATTGTTCTGGGTTCCTCCTCCCTCCTCAATTTTGAGAGTGATGGGCCCTGTTGCAACAGATATAATAAAATTTTGCTTCTCAATTTTTCTCTGGTTGGTCTCTGTAAATTTACTCCTACCGATGGAGAACCTGGGAAGGCTCTTATGTACCCCATAAGGGAATAAGAGCAGATTTGTGTTTATTTAACCATTCTTACGATGGCAGACTCTACAAGGTCCAGAAATCCCATTCCTGCCCCAGGACCAAGTCTTCAGGCTGGCCTTCCCCTTCAGGAACCTAGATCTTGAACCAGGGATCTTCCTGTGGGTGGAAGATGATGGCAAACAGAGGTGCGAGAGACTGGTTTGATCACATGACACAGTCTGCCCCTTTTGAAGAGCCACGAATAGACAGCTGCCAAATCACTCCCCCAGCCTCTCAGAAAGTGGAAATGAGGAGAGACCCAATGCTGGGATTTGGCCTTGTGTTTGGCAGTGAAAAACCCACAGCATTGTGCTCTCTCTCCCCCTGATAGATATGGAAATCATTTTATTTAAATTATAATCATACTCCCTTTTGTACCATGTGGCTCTCAAAGCAGTTAAGTCTGACCATTGGATGGGCAGAAACGTGGACATATTTGAAGGAAATAGTTCTTGATTGAATCCACTTTTTAATTCCTCATATAAATATTTACCTTGCAATAGAAGGGTTTGTCTTCTTTGATCTATGATTGGTTGAAATCTATGCACCACAAAGCCTTCTCATCCTCTGTTTGGAAAGACACCTATATGAAACCACCCCTTAACTTGCAAAAGACTGACAGAATAATAGACCTTTTCTGAAACCGAGAACCAAATTCAGCTATGAATGAAAAGGTGCGCTCCCTGACCAATGCTCAGATGCGAGGAGGAGGAGGAGGAGGAGGACAGACACACAGGAAATGGGGCCTCTGAACACTTGGCCACTTCTCAGAATTTCTGCTATGCTCTTTACAATGGAAAATGTACAGTAATAGTTTTTCATTTCCAGAAATGGCAGTGAGGCAAAGACACTGTGTCTTAACAGAACTCTTAGCTTGTTGTCTTGTGGTTTCATTTATTTATTTATTTTTAAAAAGGAGTGACATTACAGATATAATCTGAAACCATAGGGGAGGAATTGTAAAGTAAAGATACTTGCTTTGGGAGAAAATATGCAGTCCTGGCATAGAGTAAAATCTGATAAAGGTGGTAAGGAGCGGGTGGTGCTGTGGTCTAAACCACTGAGTCCCTTGGACTTGCTGATCAGAAGGTTGGTGGTTCAAATCCCCATGACGGGGTGAGCTCCTGTTGCTGTGTCCCAGCTTCTGCCAACCTAGCAGTTTGAAAGCACACCAGTGCAAGTAGATAAATAGGTACCACTGCGGCGGGAAGGTAAACGGCATTTCAGTGTGCTCTGGTTTCCATCATGGTGCCCTGTTGCTCCAGAAACGGTTTGGTCATGTTGGCCACATGACCCAGAAAACTGTCTGTGGACAAACGCCGGCTCCCTCAGCCTGAAAGTGAGATGAGCGCTGCAACCCCATAGTCGCCTTTGACTGGACTTAACCATTCAGGGGTCCTTTACCTTTTACCTTTACCTAATATCTGGTAAACTTCCCTTTGCTTTTGACTTCAGATTCTTCACTTAATTGCATTATAATAGTATTATATTGATATAAAACAATGAAAGGGAACTCAAGGGAAATGGCAAACTGACGGCCTTTGTTCCAATATAGCAAAAGTTTGAATTTTATGACAGTTACCCATTTGGGGCATAAAACCATACCCATAATACACAAGTTATTACTACGGCTTTTGGCATCCTGCCATAAATCAAATAAATAGCATCCTGGCAACTATAGACTATTCTGGGCTGTAGGCGATCTTGCAAGCTGCACAAGAAGTCAGTGGCCAACTCATTGTTCAGAATGAGACGGTTTCTTACTTCCAACACTTGACCCCATTTTGTGCTTATATTTGGAAAGCTGCTTTCATGCACATCCAATGATATAAAGTACTACAAGTGTTAGAATTAACACTATTTCGCCTTATCACCCAACAGCTGTTGACTTTATCAGGGCCCGATACTGTAAACCTGCAAAATAAAGGAAATGATTTGTTGTTATCAGGATACTGTTTTCATTCTCACATCAAAACCTTTCCCTTCACGCCAAGAGGTGAGCTATTTATCCTCAGCTGATTGACATGTGCCTGATGGACATGCAATGCCCTTTCTTGGGCTGCTTTTATAAAAATGTATTTTGTGTTTTTATGTTGTGATTTTAAGTTGTAACTGTACTGAGACCTGTGGGTATAGGGCGGTGTACAAATTTAATAAATAAAAATAAAAATAATACCAACAGATGTTATCAGATGCCTCTTGGGACAGATGAAAACCTATACCTTGGCATCAGTAAAGACAATTATATTGGTAGTTCAGCCTTTGTGTATGCATTGATTTGAAGGTTGTAGTTAAGGCCTCCCTCTTCTTTTCATTTCTGTGCTTTATTTACATCACTAGGTCTATGCTTCTTTGCTAACATGTAAATCAATAAAAAAATAAATTACAGAAATTATCTGTGCACACCTGGAACTACTCACAGTTCTCTCTTGAAGGGGGTTCCATCAACCCATTCCCAGGTCCACTCTTCAGAGAGTTTGGCTGCTGTGAGTCCCAACCAATACGAGGTTTCCTTTGTCAAATTCTTTATGATTGCCTATAACGGAACAGACAAGACAAGGGTGTTGCCAGGACTTCAGTTCTGTCACCTCTCAGGTGGGCACTGTTACCATTATAAGAAAACAAGGGAGGTCTTCATGGGGGGTTCCGGCACCTGTTTTTCTAGAAAAATAGCACTGGATGTTGCCATTCTGACAATTGCATGAACAGCTCATGCTCAGTTCCATCAGCCTCATTTCATGGAGCTCTTCATTCCTTTACATCCTAACTAATGTGTATTTAATATTATGGAGATGTGTATCTGATTTCAGCAGTGGCTGGCTAAAGCAGCTTTTAGGCCAAGGCAGGATTGACAGCAAAGATCAAGGGATTGGATGGATGGATGGATTGCAATTTAAGTGCATTTTTGGCTACCTTTTATACACCTCATTGGAGGGTGAAGAGAATGACGTCTGAACCAGGAAGTCAGTTTTTCAAATTTCACCTCTGCCATAACATGAACACACTAGGTGGTCTTAGGCAAGCTTCTAGTCTTCCATCTGCATTACGGAACATAATACTATTGAGCATTTAAAAAGGTTGCTATAAAGATTACAATTGGATCGTGCATGTAAAGCCCTCAAAACACTTACAACAGGCATGGCCAAACTTGGCCCTCCAGATGTTTGGGGACTACAATTCCCATCATCCCTGACCACTGGTCCTGTTAGCTAGGGATGATGAGAGTTGTAGTCCTGAAACATCTGGAGGGCCAAGTTTGGCCATGCCTGACAAGATCTATGCAAATGTCATTGAGCAAAGTTACATGTGCTGTTGAGGAATAAAGCATCCTGACGGATGGTTAGGACTTATGGGAGCTGGAGTCCAACAATTGAAGGACCGCAGGTCCCCCATCTCTGGCCAGAAGTCTCTTGTGGGCTTTGCTTCACTGGATCCCTGTTGGCTAGACTTTTCTCATAAGCTGCATATTTACCATCTCCTGCTGGTCCTGAATCACAAGCAGGGTGGAGTTCTTTCCTTTGCAGTCCTCTTGGCTCTCGGCCCAGGGTTTCTGCTCTTGAGAGATCCAGTAGCAGGTGTCCCTGTGCAGTTCCCAGTCATTGGGGCATACTTTGCAGTTTGGGGCATCCTCTAGTGGTAGAGAAAGAAACCAAGAGGCAGAATATTTCTGTACATAAATGGATGCTTTTATTTCCCCCGTCCTGGGAGAATCTGAGAATTTGTTGCATATTAGAAAATGTCTCATTGCAAAGGGGAACTTTATTTATTTCAGTAAATTAATGTCCTTCCCTTCTTCCCAGAAGTTTTCAGTAACATATGTAGAATCCCAAGTGGTCTCAGATGCTAGTTAAGCATTTCCCTCCTCTTTTGAGAGGAAACTACATGGGAACCTGACTTCATGCTGCCTTTGTGATGCTGCAAGGCTGCGTGAGGAAGAAACCTCTGGCCCTCCCCACACAATGCCACAGCTGATGAACTCAGCGTGTGAAGAGGCTAGGCTGGTTGCTCTAGCCTGGCTGCATGACAATCACAAGCCAATCTTGTGCTCCTATACCAATAATTTATGAACTTTCACCACTTTGGAACTAAACTAAGTTTTACTGCCTGTGCAACCTTTCTGAGTGATGTATGGAAAAGAACATGAACCTGACCTTGAAAGAGTTTGTAAGTAAACCATTTTCAACATACTAAACATGTGAAGATGGGACATTTTTGGAACGCAATTGGAAAGACATATTTTAAAGGTCTTAACAGCCTATATTTCCACACTTTACTTTGCCCCAAACTTGGATCTTGGCATCCAGGAATTTTCCTTTGTGTATATATAATGTTGCAGCAACAGTTTCAACGTGCCTCAGTACCAGTTCTTCACCTGGCTGTCCTGGTCCTTCCCAGGGTTTGCAGGTAAATGGAGCCTGCAAGGTTTTCTTCATTACAGAGATAGGAAAAGACATTTGCCAACCAGAGCATAATCGCTCAGGCTGAGAACTAATTTGAGCAGCCCTACTAGGAGGATAGGGACGCGGGTGGCGCTGTGGGTTAAACCACAGAGCCTAGGGCTTGCCGATGGGAAGGTCGGTGGTTCGAATCCCTGTGACGGGGTGAGCGCCCGTTGCTCGGTCCCTGCTCCTGCCCACCTAGCAGTTCGAAAGCACATCAAAGTGCAAGTAGATAAATAGGTACTGCTCCAGCGGGAAGGTAAACGGCGTTTCCGTGTGCTGCTCTGGTTCGCCAGAAGCGGCTTAGTCATGCTGGCCACATGACCTGGAAGCTGTACACTGGCTCCCTCGGCCAGTAAAGCGAGATGAGCGCCGCAACCCCAGAGTCGTCTGCAACTGGACCTAACGGTCAGGGGGACCTTTTACCTTTACCTTTACTAGGAGGATGCGGAAGTCAATACATGAGAATTCTGTGTCAAATTTTAAAAGGAAAACTACTTTTAAATGGTGTTTTAATAGTAAATCCCATTCGGAAGATGCAAGTGGCTGACATCCAGACAGTGTTTGTGATAAAGGTAAAGGTAAAGGGACCCCTGACCATTAGGTCCAGTTGCGGACGACTCTGGGGTTGCGGCGCTCATCTCGCTTTACTGGCTGAGGGAGCCGGCGTACAGCTTCTGGGTCATGTGGCCAGCATGACAAAGCTGCTTCTGGTGGACCAGAGCAGCGCACGGAAACGCCGTTTACCTTCCCGCTGGAGCAGTACCTATTTATCTACTTGCACTTTGACGTGCTTTCGAACTGCTAGGTTGGCAGGAGCAGGGACCAAGCAACGGGAGCTCACCCCCTCATAGGAATTCAAACCGCCGACCTTCTGATCGGCAAGCCCTAGGCTCTGTGGTTTAACCCACAGCGCCACCTGTGTCCCAGTGTTTGTGGTACACATACACAAAGCATGAGTTATCCACGAGTGACTGAGGTTACCTGTTCCGCTGTTGCTTGGAGAGCTGCACATATAGCGTTTCAGCTGTAGCTTAAATTCAGAGACAGTGGTGGTGGTGGTGGTGACCTCTGGTCTTTCTTCAGGCTGCAAAACTAAATACATTTTATAGTGTTGCGTTTGATCCTGAATATGAGCTCTAGTATTAAAAGATGTTATGGGTAGCTGTTGGGATACAGTTTGTTTTTCTTGCACAGAAGATGAGTTTGGATTTGATATCCTGCTTTATCACTACCTGAAGGAGTCTCCAAGCGGCTCACATTCTCCTTTCCCTTCCTCCCCCACAACAAACACTCTGTGAGGTGAGTGGGGCTGAGAGACTTCAAAGAAGTGTGACTAGCCCAAGGTCACCCAGCAGCTGCATGTGGAGGAGCGGGGAATCGAACCCAGTTCACTAGATTACGAGTCCACCGCTCTTAACCACTACACCACACTGGAAAGAAACAAAGCCATTTTGTTACATAGCCAAATGTAAGTCATTGAAGGCATAGGATACCTATGTTTGGCACCTTGTAACCTGTCATCAAATGATGAAGAATCCTGCTGTTGGGACAAAACAAGCAAGGCATCAAGGAGCATTCATAAGAATATTAAAATATTCCAACAGGCATCTGGTTGGCCACAGTGAGAACAGGATGCTGGACTAGATGGGCCACTGGCCTGATCCAGCAAGCCTTTTTTATATTCTTCTGGGTCAACAGAAGCCACCTAGCATGTTGGCTAGCAGGTTACAGTCACAGTTGGATCTGAAACTGTAGCTTTTATCCGACTGAATTTATGGAATTTATTTCTGATCCTTGTAAACACGCAAAGGATTAAAAAAATTCCTTCCAGTAGCACCTTAGAGACCAACTAAGTTTGTTCTTGGTATGAGCTTTCATGTGCATGCACACTTCTGTGCATGTATCTGAAGAAGTGTGCATGCACACGAAAGCTCATACCAAGAACAAACTTAGTTGGTCTCTAAGGTGCTACTGGAAGGAATTTTTTTATTTTGTTTTGACTATGACAGACCAACACGGCTATCTACCTGTAACGCAAAGGATTGCAGCTTTTGTGTGTGCATGTTTTCTTTGCTTCTTCGTTTGTTGTTGTGTCCGTTCTTTCATACTGTTTACCAGTGGTACCTCTAGTTACGTACCTGATCCGTTCCGGGGTGCCGTTCACACCCCGAAAACTACGTAACAAGAGCGGCGATATTGCGCATGCGCCGAAGCGCGATATCATGCTTCTGCGCATGCGCGATCTGCGCGGAGCATGCGCAGACCGCGCGGACGCTTCTGCGTGCACGCGGGCGGCGAAACCCACTTCCGGGTTTGCCGCGTTCGTAACCCTTGTCGTTCACAACCTGCAGCGAACGCAACACGAGGTACGACTGTATTGTTATGCTATCTTTACATGTATTGTTTTCACAAATTAACCCAAACATTTTGGAGAAATGGAATACAAATCAGTTTCACAAACAAACAAACAAATAAGTTTGAAATGCCCACACTATTTTCTGTTCACCAGCTGCTACGGTGCCTTTGACGAAAAGCAAAGTAACAGTAGCCTTCCAAGATGACTCCAGGATGGTCAACTTTTACCGGACTGTGCCAGGAAATGTTATCTGTATTCACACACTCAGGCTCCAATTCTATTCCCACCCGGGAGTAAACGCTACTAAATTAAACGATGGTTGCCTTGCACAGGATTGCAAATATTCTTGGAGAAACCAACATTAAACACTCACTTACTCACCCAATACTATCAGCGTTACTACAGCCAGAGTGAGGAGGAGAATCACAGCACAGGCAGTTCCAAGAGCGACTCGATGCCACTGTTTATACTTATGAACCTCTGTAAGAATTAAAAGTTGATAAAAGAACTATGCTTTTTAGTGTAAAGAGATTGCAACTGATGCTGGTGTGACATTATGAATTATGAGATCTACTGCCTGCACAAACAACCTTGTTCTATATTAAGTCGGGGGTTTGGGGAATTTTTTTACACTCAAGGTGTTTTATTTAAATATGTCATTCACAATGCATGAGAAGTGCAAGATTCAGTAGCTACAGGCAGTTTTAATTCACACAATCTTTTGTACAGTTCTAAAAGAGATCCAAAAAGGGACGTGGGTGGCTCTGTGGGTTAAACCACAGAGCCTAGGGCTTGTCGATCAGAAGGTCGGCGGTTCAAATCCTCGCGAAGGGGTGCGCTTCCGTTGCTCGGTCCCTGCTCCTGCCAACCTAGCAGTTTGAAAGCACATCAAAGTGCAAGTAGATAAATAGGTACCACTCCGGCGGGAAGGTAAACGGCGTTTCCGTGCGCTGCTCTGGTTCGCCAGAAGCGGCTTTGTCATGCTGGCCACATGACCCGGAAGCTGTATGCCGGCTCCCTCGGCCAGTAAAGCAAGATGAGCACCGCAACCCCAGAGTCGTCCGCGACTGGACCTAATGGTCAGGGGTCCCTTTACCTTTACCTTTAAAAGAGATCCAAAAGAGATCCTTGATTTTTATTGTTGTTGTTGTTGTTTTTTTAAAAAAATGCTAGCAATTGAGCTAATATAGATAGAAGATCAACTTAATTCAAATCAATTACTTCTTTATACAACTAAAACATTGAATGCAGTGGACTAACACAAATTATAAAGGATAATTGATCAAACCTAAGATTCTTAGTGCAGAATTCTGTTTGCAATTATGAAAACCTAATTCTCTCTGGATTGAAGCTATGACATTCTGCCATAGTATTTTATTTATTTATTGGGTTTTATAAACAAGAATAAGGTTATACAAATAAGTATATCAAGTTTTCTCATGTCATTTGTATATCACGAAAATAGCACACAATAAATGTGGGAAAATATCTACAACATATGTTTCATTATTAGCGGTCAATATATACCGGTAAATTCTTGGTTCATTAATTGGTCTCCCATCGCTGCCATACTCCACAGTCCTGCAGTCTCTCCAGCTACTTTAGCTTCCCCCAAGGCAGCAGGGCACTTTATGAAATATTGCCTGCCCCTCAGAGACTGATGGATCTGGTGGATTTCCACCAATGAGGCACTATTCTTGTGTCAATAACATGCTGCAGAATACATCCACAGTAAAATACCTCCCTGGAGGGGTCCTCAAACTTTTTCTTACAGGTATGTGGGCTTACCTTCCCCCCTCCCCCGCTTTCTAGGCACATTTTCACACTTTAAAGTTCCATGTCTGAGTGCTCTTTTCTTGCTTTCCCCACAAAAAAAACCCCTCTTTAAACCTGAAGCACAAAAAACAGCCACTTGGTTTTTCTGTGGGTTGCTGTTTGCACCGATTGAGCTTTAAAGAGCAGGTTTTCATGGGGAAATCTCCAGGGCAAAAGAAGGAGTGCTCAGACACGGAGTTTTATAGCGTGGACTGTGCCTGGAAAGCACAGAGGAAAGGTAAGTGTGGATTAGCCCTATATCTGAGTACAAAGTGCCAATGCTTCCCTTTCAACCCCATTATCAAGGTACCTTTATGCACATGTGGTGGGACTGTGTGAAGAGAATTTTGGGATATAATATATAATGAACTCAAAAAGATCTTTAAATTCTCATTTTAAAAAAGACCTGAAACCTTTCTGTTAGGTATTATGTCCATTGAAATACAAAAAAACCATAGAACCCTTTTTATGTATGCAACCACGGTGGCTAGGATTTTGATAGCAAAAAAATTGGAAAGGCGACTTAATCCCCACAAAAACTGACTGACAAGTGAAGATGATAGAATATTTAGAACTTGCAAAAATGACTGGGAGAATAAGAGGAAACTTAAACAGAAAGTCAACAAAGACTGGATAATATTTAAAGAATACCTTAGAAAGTATTGTGATAATGCAAATCTCCTGACAGGTTTAGACTGAATCTTGAAGTATAAGGAAATTATAAAAGTAAAATTTCTTTTGATAAGTAACAGAAAAAAATAGTAATGATGAAGTGCGTATAGATTAAAAAGGTGTAAAAAGTACAGTGAGGTGAATCGGAAGTAAATGATAGGTTGTTAGTTCGTGTCTATGTTTGTTTATGTGTTGTTGTTGTCCTGTTTGTGTTATATGTACATTGTTTTGTAATAAAGAATTGTTTTAGTAAAAAAATAAACTCCATTATCATTTGGAACTAGGAGGACATTCAAACTTCACACCGGCCTGCTGCCCATGCAGAGCCATAGGAGGACTTATTCTAGGTACCCCAACAATAATAGATGAGGTTGGTGGCAACTGGGAAGAGGACCTTCTCCACTGACGAACGCTCTGTCCCCAATGAGGGTCGCCAAACACTTACCGTATATACTCGAGTATAAGCCGAGCCGAATATAAGCCGAGGCACCCAATTTTACCACAAAAAAACCTGGGAAAGCTTCATAGGAGCCACTGCCTGCCTCACGCGAGTATAAGCCAAGGGTGGCTTTTTCAGCACAAAAAATGTGCTGAAAAACTAGGCTTATACTCGAGTATATAGGGTACTTTGCTCTCTTTTTTAGTGCCAGGTAAATCCATTTTTAAACTTCTCCTGGACTTTTCATGTTTAATTGTGATTTGATTTTCTTTTTTTCCTGCTCGTTTTATCTGCTGCTTTACTTCTTTTTACCGTAAAATAAATCCCTATGAGCCTGGGAATATCATCTCCAGTTCTGTATTGTCTATGTCATGACAGGCATCGGCACTGCAGGGTTTCAAAATTATTTTTCATAGAATCATAGAGTTGGAAGAGACCACCAGGGCCATCCAGTCCAACCCCCTGCCAAGCAGGAAACACCATCAAAGCATTCCTGACAGGTGGCTGTCAAGCCTCTGCTTAAAGACCTCCAAAGAAGGAGACTCCACCACACTCCTTGGCAGCAAATTCCACTGTCGAACAGCTCTTACTGTCAGGAAGTTCTTTCTAATGTTTAGGTGGAATCTTCTTTCTTGCAGTTTGAATCCATTGCTCCGTGTCCGCTTCTCTGGAGCAGCAGAAAACAACCTTTCTCCCTCCTCTATATGACATCCTTTTATATATTTGAACATGGCTATCATATCACTCCTTAACCTTAATTTTGCAGTCCTGCCTGGAGATCCTAGGGATTGTACTAGATCCTTCTGGGGTTTTTTTATTATTATTATCATATGCCGTGGTCCTGTAGTAAGGTTAAAGCTTACTGGGAAATGATATATAATGAATTGAAAAAGATGTTTAAAATAATATTTGTAATAGTAAAATAAAATAGCAGAAGCTTTTCTTTTGGGAATTATAGGGACAGAAATAACCAAACTGCATAGAAATTTATTCATGTATGCAACTACAGCGGCAAGCATGTTACTTGCCCCAAAATGGAAAGAAGTAGAAGTCCCAGTAAAGGAAGAATGGATACAAAAAATTATGGAATACGCAGAAATGGCAAAACTTCCCGGAAATATAAGAAATCAAGACAACAAACTTTTTTATAAAAGAATGGAAATGGTTTATTGAATATTTACAAACTGTAAACAGATAAGAACATTGGCAGGATTATTGTAATAACCTGCAGTTTTATACAGGTATGCATTGAAAGTAGATGGAGTTAATTTGGCATATGCAGAAAATATAAAAAAATTAAATTTAAGGTACCGCAGAAAGAAGGAAGTCAAGTTTCAAAATGTTAAAATGATTGTAAAATTATTGAAATGTTTAAAATTGCAAATCATATTTTTTTTAAATAATAATAATAATGAACTGGATCGTTCTTCAGGCAAAGCTTGCATTCTGTCACTGAGCCCTTTCCTAAATGCGTGAAGGAAAATAATACTTCCATTTGCCTCTGCTGCTTCCAATTATTTTTAATAGGTGACTTCAAGGTTGTAGAATTATGCAAAGGAGAGAAAGAAACCCCTTTCCAGCCCCTCTATACCGTTCATGTTTTGTAAACCTCTAGCATGTCCACCCTTTGTAGTTTAAGTTTAATTTTCTAAAATAAAAGGATGCAATGCTCTGAAGACTATCCAGGTGACTACATTTGGCAGCAAGAAAAAGAGGATTTAGCAGAGACCCACAAGACACACCTGAGGACCTCAGATTCTGCAACCTGCCTGCTGATTAATTACCCTGCACAAAACAAAAACATATGAATAAGTGAGCTACTTACTGCAGTTCCTGCAAGGAGGTGGCATTGGAATCCTTGACCAGGAAGGCATTTCCTGAATGTTCAGGTCCGCATATGCTATTTCCCCAGCCATGTGCAGAGAAAGCTGAACGTGAACTGAAGGAAGGAAGCTCAGCTACAGCAACAGGAGCGGCAGAGGCGAATGTTCGAGCCACAGCGACTAGCTCGCTCAGCATCACAGGGTCCAAGTGGTCTCTGTCAAAGCTTTTTTTAGACTTCCTTTTCTCGTAAGAATCAATATGTTGAGAAAAATGCATTCCAGTGAATGCATCTCTGTTTAAATTATAGCTGCACCAGCGTACTTGGCCACTCCCTCAACCTAATTCTACAGTTGCTTCACTGCCAGAAACTGCTCTTGCTGGCATCCTGTAACCCCTTTAAGTTTGGGGATTGGAGATTTGGCACCTGGTATTCTTGAGGACTAGTAACCCATTTTCATTTGATTAACCTTGTGCCTTTTAACTGATTGATTCAATCTACTATACACTTGTCTCTTGTTTTATCCTCACTAGTAGGTGTCTTTTGAGATATTGAACTTTCGAGTGAAATGTTGACACCCAGTCTTAGAATGGAACACCTTGCATTGCAGGAACTGAACAGTATCAACATTGCTTCAGAAGGTCTTCCCTAGGGAATATAAGAAACACACTCTTTCTTGGATCAATGGTCTCTCAAGATCAGGGTCAATGAGATAGTGAGTTTTGTTTGAGTTAAAACTTAGGTAAAATCCAATTGGGAAGCCCATTTATTGATAGTCTCTATATACTATCTCTATGTGGCTATAGACCAGCAGAACTGTTCGCAACAGGGCAAGGCACCCCACTTTGCCAGTTGGGAAAATATAGCTACTGGTATGTATGAAGCACAAATTCAGTGCCCAGCAGCATAGTAGGAAAACAGGTGCACCTATTAAGTCAATGCAGCACCTAAGAAGAGCCCCCCTGGACCGAAACAAAGACCTATCTCCTCCAGCATCCTGTTTCTCAGAGCAACTGAGCTGGTGCTTATGGGAAGCTGGGATCTATTTCTGGGGAAAGGGCACATCAACAGAGACCTTTCCAAGGTGTCCAAAAAGGCATCAGCTCCCATCTGGTCTGCTGTAAGGTTTATCTCAGGAGCATTACTCCACATGTCTGGCTTCACCTCTCGGCCAGATTCCTGTCAGCAGCCCTCTTCTTCCAAGGTGGCCCCTTCAGAGTCTCCGTTTTCCAGTTCTGTTTCCTCAGGAGTGAATTCCAAACCTCAGCAGAAAGTAGAGTCCCAGGGGTAGGCAACCTAAGGCCCATGGGCCTGATGCGGCCCAATCACCTTCTCAATCCGGCCCGCGGACGGTCTGGGAATCAGAGTGTTTTTATATGAGTAGAATGTGTGCTTTTATTTAAAATGCATCTCTGGGTTATTTGTGGGGCATAGGAATTCATTCATATTTATTTTTCAAAATACAGTCTGGCCCCCCACAAGGTCTGAGGGACAGTGGACCGGTCCCCTGCTGAAAAAGTTTGCTGACCCCTGGTCTAGGCTCTCATTTAAGGGGAAACCCCTTCAGAAATCCCAGTAAGGACCAAACGATTGCATCTCTGGGTTATTTGTGGGGCCTGCCTGGTGATTTTACATGAGTAGAATGTGTACTTTTATTTAAAATGCATCTCTGGGTTATTTGTGGGGCCTGCTTGGTGATTTTACATGAATAGAATGTGTCCTTTTATTTATAATGCATCGCTGGGTTATTTATGGGGCATAGGAATTCATTCATATATTTTTTTTTTCAAAATAATAGTCCAGCCCACCACATGCTCTGAGGGATGGTGGTCCGGCCCACGGCTGAAAAAGGTTGCTGACCCCTGAAGTAGACCTTTGTCAAATCACCCCAGGGCTCCAGAGAAGGCTTTTGCCAAAGAGGGCAGAGCTATTTTGTTTCAGTGCCTTTAACCGAAGCAGGCTTACGTCCAGGATTCATTTGTCTCCCCAGTGAACAGGGGACTAGGTAAACATAGACTGCTGGCATTCCCTTTCTGGATATGCACAGTGGTGCTTAAGGGGGACACCAGCAGGGGACCAAGAACAGAGATCCCCCCCCCCCATCTCTGTGGAGAAGCCTTCTTAGGTACACAGCCTGTTCCCTGCATCTCCCCTGGGCACCTCTTCCATCTCTCTGAGGCTTCTTACACACGTTCTGTCTCTTCCACCCTTTAGTTTGCCTTACCCACAGCAGCTGGATTCCTCCCCTACCACCAGGCATGTGACTGAGACTGCCCCACCCTTCTGGGGAAACTCGGCCAGATGGGCGGGTAAAAATAATAAATTATTATATATAAATTATTATTCTTTTCCCATAGGTAGGGCCAGATTAAGCACTTTAAAGATTTTTGTGCCCCATATATATCCAACTCAAAATATAATCACGAGTAAGCTGTAAAATTGTTTTATATTTTTCAAAATGAAACAAAGCTTACAGCAAGATGGAAAACCATGTTTATTTTTGTGTACTTCCACTTTATTTATATTTGGATGTTTTTTCTCCTCCTTTTTTCTAATTGCAGAGTCTTTGATCAGATCCCCAAAACTAATCTTATGTAATACATCTGCTTCTGGCAATGGAAAATTTCTGTAGTGTTTCCCTTTTCCCCTTGATGCCCTAAGCATGTGCTTAGCTTGCTTAATGGTTAATCCAGCCCTGGGTTGGGGCTCCAGGAAACATCCACAGGTGGCCTCTTCAAGATCCATTGCCTGTTTGGTGTGGATTGAGGCCTACTTAAAAGGCCAAGCACTGGCAAAGGACTGGTGAACCCCGAGAGCCCATCACAGAAGCCGGGAGCCATAGATGAGCCAGGCACTCCATATTAAAGACACAATTTCTGGCAGAATACAGATGGCAGCAACATGATGGCACTAGTGGACACTTCCTCTGCCTACGAGGAACCCACTGAACAGTGCCAGGTGAAATGAAAGGAATTGGACAACGTTTTGCCTAGGATGCCCATCTGTGCCGCACAAGAATGTATGCCAAAAACGCAAGAGCTGCCAGTCTGCATCACTCTTCAGTCTCCAGCCAGATGCCCCCAAGAAAACTCACAAGTAGCCTAATAATAATAATAATAATAATAATAATAATAATAATAATAATAATTTATTATTTATACCCCGCCCATCTGGCTGGAAATAAGTAGGAAATAATGGAGATAAGCATCCCTTCTGAGTGTCCTCAGAAAACAAAGTTGTACACCTGCCTCTGAATGGGGTGGTCCAGTCCCTAGCTGCCCTGGTTAATAGCTGTTGATATGCCTGTGCTCTTTGAAGCAAGGGTGGTCCGCTTTGAAAGCCGCTTAGGCTTGTGGCCATCATAGCAATGATCACGTGACAACTTCCTGTGGCAAGCCACCAGAGCAGAGTTGCACGTTCTTCTTGCATTCAGCCTGCACCAAGCGAACTTTTGTGCAGGTATCTGCTTTAAAGACTGGTGAGGGGGCGTTTTCCGTAGGAGGCATGAACGAAAAGGTTGCTTTTTAAGTCTGAAGTGGGGGCGTTGTAGTGCTCAAGGAAATGACATGTGGGTGCACAATAGAGCCAGTGACTTGGGGAAAGGTCTTAAAGATACAAATATATTTCTGTGCCCTATCTATTGGGGGGGGGTAAAGGACCCCTGGATGGTTAAGTCCAGACTATGGGGTGCGGCACTTATCTTGCTTTCAGGCCGAGGGAGCCGGCGTTTGTCCACAGACAGCTTTCCAGGTCATGTAGCCAGCATGACTAAACCACAACAGAACACTGTGACAGAAACCAGAGTGCATGGAAATGCTGTTTACCTTCCTGCCGTAGTGATACCTATTTATCTACTTGCACTTTCTGGTGTGCTTTCAAACTGCTAGGTTGGCAGGAGCTGGGACAGAGCAACGGGAGCTCACCACCATTGCGGGGATTTGAACCGCAGACCTTCCAATCAACAAGCCAAAGAGGCTCAGTGGTTTAGACCACAGCGCCACCTGCTCCCTTCCAAACAAGAACGAAGAACAACCCAGATGGAACTCGAACCCACAATCCTCAGCTCTGGTGGCTGATGCCTTATCCATTAGGCCACTGGGTTACCTCATATATGGGTGCTCCCATCCCTGAATAAATTATGTTAAAAGGTCCTGAATCCATTTTTGAGAGTAATGTTGTTGTCCTTATTCGACAAACGTTCTGAGATCTTAGGCAAAGCACAGCAGTACGGAGTATGGGAGGCAAATTGGCTTTATTGGACAAATGACTTGCTTGTAGCTGGTTGACCCCTAGATGGGGCTCATGTAGCTAAGCTACAGAAAAACGTGACATACCGGTAATTGGTTGCAAATAATCGAGATGCAGACTTCTTGCAAAACTCTAAAAAGAAGGGTCTACATCCAGTGATCTGACTTTCAAACGCTGCTGCAACATTGATAGCCTGAAAGTGAAGGATGTTGTAACAATTCTGCATTAAGCCCTTTTATCCCAAATCTCTGGAAAATTTCTGAGAGCCATTGTAAGGGGATCTAAGATGAAACAGTGAGAGAGAGACGGTGCTTAAACTAGGATACCATTGGAGTATTACCCCAGTGAAGTTATGTCATGTGAATCCAACCCAGAGAGTATGCTACAATGGGAAGGGTGTAACCAGATTGGCACAATGTTTTACACGTGATCTTGTTCTGTGGTGCAGGCACAGGAGGTTGCAACCGTTGTTAACCAGACGGCTTGTTACACAGAGACTTAATATTGTCCCTGACAGCCGCTGCCTGGCTAGAAAGAGCTCCTCATTGCATGCATCACCATCCATGCTGTTCTCACTGCAGGGATGGGGGTGCAAAGTTTGGTCTCTTACCTTAGCTGAGAAGCAAAATTTTAAGGTAAAGAGGGGCAAAAGCAGGTGGAACAGGTTTGCAGGTACATATGTGGAACCCCTTCTTCTCTTACATGGCCAGTTAGGTATAACACAACAGCCACTTCCCCAGATAAATGTTTTGGTTACATTGCTGAGATGTCTCCCTGGCTAAGCAGCCCCTGGTGGGCATTGCTAAGTGGATGTATTTAAGGATGGATGTACATACGTGGTGCACAAAAGCTTATACTGTATTTGGACATATATAAGAACTGATCTGTTTGTATTTCCTGTTCTAAATGTTGGGCCTTAATTGTTTCTACTCAGTTAGATAACGTGAAAAGAGTTGTGTGAGTTATGTTTATATGATCAAACACAGCCAGTTACATTGTGGGTATATTTGTTGGTTTCTAGTCTAGGCTAAGCACACCTCTGCAGTGCATGATACTTTCAGCAGTGCTCCATCTGAGGAGCGCAGTTGCTGGGCAGGGAAGGGAATAATAATAATATAATAATAAATTTTTATTTATACCCCGCCCTTCCCGGGCTCAGGGCGGCTAACACCAATAAAATCACAACAAAACATACAAAACAATCAATTAAAATGCAGGTTAAAATACGATTTAAAATTTAAAATGCAGCCTCATTTTTAAGTAGCCCACCAATCAAACCATAAAGGAATGAAACATCAGGGTTAAACTGAAACCAACCCAAAGGACAGGCGGAACAGCTCCGTCTTGCAGGCCCTGCGGAAAGATGCCAAATCCCGCAGGGCCCTGGTCTCTTGTGACAGACCGTTCCACCAAGTCGGGGCCGGTACTGAGAAGGCCCTGGCCCTAGTTGCGGCCAGCCTAGCATCCTTGTGGCTCGGGACCTCCAAAATGTTATTATTTGAGGACCTTAAGGTCCTACACGGGGCATACCAGGAGAGGCGGTAGAAGGGATACAACAGGCCAGGAGTTCCCTCAGCATAGCTGTCAACCCTGCCTTTTTTTGGCGGGAAACTCCCTTATTCCAATGCTGTTTCCCGCTGCTATCTCGGATTGTTGATATCCCTTAAATTTCCCGGATTTCAAAGGAAGCAGCTCCTCTCCCTCCCTGCCGGCCAGGGAGGCTCCTCAGCTGCGTTGCTCGGCTGCCAATAAGGAGTCTGAGACCGACTGGGGGCGGAGCTTGCATGCCTTGTGCAGCCAGACCCTCACGCCCAACCAGACAGACAGCCTGCCTGCCGTCTATGCGCTCGCTTTTTCCCTCACGCGTTCGTGCGCAGCCTCTGGAGCGCAGGGTGCAGAGGCTACTTGGTGCCATTGCACCGCCCTCGCGGCATCCCTTATTTTCAAATCCAAAAGTTGACAGCTGTATCTTGGTCAGATGTATCTTGGTCCCTTCCAGGACATTGGAAATTTGCGTCACCCCCAACCTGCTCTAGTGAGTGCTGAAAGGAACAGTACTGTAGTTTGCAGTTGGACTGCAATGAATGCTGCATTTGTGCGGCTGACAGACAAGAAGCAATGCAGGATGCTACAGCCAGCTTTGTGGGCCCAGGACTGTTTTAAGAAATCATACTGTCAGCATGCATTCCTTCCTGGTGCCCCTGTTCAACCTGCACTTTTATAAATAGTAGTTTATAACAAATCTGTACCACAAGTATCTAGCACTCTGGCCTCAAGATTAGGTTAGGTTTGCACTGCAAGGTGCGTCCATAAATTTCAACGAATCTACACTGAGTAAAACTTACCTGAATACAACCAACAAGCTATGAACTAGCAGTGATACCCCCGAAAGTTGCTGAATCCTAATTCAGAGAAGGTTGTGTGCCCCAGAGAAGAAAGGCACTGCTTAATAATAATATAAAAGTGCAAATGAAGTTTTTTTCCCTTAAAAAACAAACAAAGCCAAATGCAGGACCCCGAGGGAGACATGGCAAACCATACCTTGCGTCCTCTTAGCTTCTGCCCAGCGCGCAGAGTTTTTATTACTTGGCTGGGGACTTAACGCCATGTAGCCGTCTTCATCTTGCCTTCCTGGAACAGATGACCAAGCATTCAAAAGGAAATGAGATAGTAGTAATGGGGGATTTCAACTATCCTGATATTTGTTGGATGTCAAACTCAGCCAAGAGCATAAGGTCGAACAGATTCCTCACTGGCCTTGCAGACAACTTCATTGTCCAGAAAGTGGTAGAAGCAACAAGAGGATCAGCCATTTTAGATCTGGTCCTAACCAATAGTGATGACCTGGTTAGTGGGGTAGAAGTGGCAGGATCATTAGGTGGGAGTGATCATGCTCTTCTGGAGTTTATTATACATCAGAAAGGAGCAACCAAGCATACTAAGACTCAAATTCTAGACTTTAAGAAAGCCGACTTCAGAAAACTTAGGGAAATGCTGGATGTGATCCCATGGTCAGTAATACTAAAAGGGATGGGAGTTCATGATGGATGGGAGTTTGTTAAAAGGGAGATATTAAAAGCACAACTTCAAGCAGTACCAATGCGACGAAAACATGGAAGGTGCCTAAAGAAGCCAGGGTGGCTATCTAAAGAACTTTTAACTGAGTTAAGATTTAAAAGGGATATGTACAAGAAATGGAAAAAGGGGGAAACCACCAGAGAGGAATTCAAACAAATAGCCAGCACATGTAGAGACAAAGTCAGAAAAGCTAAAGCACAGAATGAACTCAGGCTTGCTAGAGAGGTTAAAAGCAATAAAAAGAGTTTTTATGGGTATGTCCGTAGCAAAAGGAAGAACAAGGAAACAGTGGGGTCACTTAGAGGAGAAGATGGTGAAATGCGAACAGGGGACGCAGAAAGGGCAGAACTCCTCAATACCTTCTTTGCCTCAGTCTTCTCCAAAAAAGAAAACAATGCCCGACCTGAAGAATATGGAGCAGATGATTCAGCAGGGGAAACACAGCCCAGAATAAGTAAGGAGGTAGTACAAGAACACTTGGCTAGTTTAGATGTATTCAAGTCTCCAGGGCCAGATGAACTACATCCCAGAGTATTAAAAGAACTGGCAGAGGTGATTTCAGAACCACTGGCAGTAATCTTTGAGAATTCCTGGAAAACAGGTGAAGTCCCAGCAGACTGGAGGAGGGCAAATGTTGTCCCTATTTTCAAAAAGGGGAAAAGAGAGGACCCAAACAATTACCGCCCAGTCAGCCTGACATCAATACCAGGAAAGATTCTAGAGCAGATCATTAAGCAAACGGTCTGTGAGCACCTAGAAAGGAACGCTGTGATCACTAAAAGTCAGCATGGGTTTCTGAAAAATAAGTCATGTCAGACTAATCTGATCTCATTTTTTGACAGAATTACAAGCCTGGTAGACGAAGGGAACACTGTGGATGTAGCCTATCTTGATTTCAGCAAGGCCTTTGACAAGGTGCCCCATGATATTCTTGTAAAGAAGCTGGTAAAATGCGGGCTAGACAATGCTACCATTCAGTGGATTTGTAACTGGCTGACTGACCGAACCCAAAGGGTGCTCATCAATGGCTCCTCTTCATCCTGGAGAGAAGTGACTAGTGGGGTGCCACAGGGTTCTGTCTTGGGCCCAGTCTTATTCAACATCTTTATCAATGACTTGGATGATGGGCTTGAGGGCATCCTGATCAAGTTTGCAGATGACACCAAATTGGGAGGGGTGGCTAATACCCCAGAGGACAGGATCACACTTCAAAATGACCTTAACAGATTAGAGAACTGGGCCAAGGCAAACAGGATGAATTTTAACAGGGAGAAATGTAAAGTACTACACTTGGGCAAAAAAAATGAAAGGCACAAATACAGGATGGGTGATACCTGGCTTGAGAGCAGTACAAGTGAAAAGGATCTAGGAGTCTTGGTAGACCACAAACTTGACATGAGTCAACAGTGTGATGCAGCAGCTAAAAAAGCCAATGCAATTCTGGGCTGCATCAATAGGAGTATAGCATCTAGATCAAGGGAAGTAATAGTACCACTGTATTCCGCTCTGGTCAGACCCCACCTGGAATACTGTGTCCAGTTCTGGGCACCACAGTTCAAGAAGGATATTGACAAGCTGGAACGTGTCCAGAGGAGGGCAACCAAAATGGTCAAAGGCCTGGAAACGATGCCTTATGAGGAACGGCTTAGGGAGCTGGGTATGTTTAGCCTGGAGAAGAGACGGTTAAGGGGTGATATGATAGCCATGTTCAAATATATAAAAGGATGTCATATAGAGGAGGGAGAAAGGTTGTTTTCTGCTGCTCCAGAGAAGCGGACACGGAGCAATGGATTCAAACTACAAGAAAGAAGATTCCACCTAAACATTAGGAAGAATTTCTTGACAGTAAGAGCTGTTCGACAATGGAATTTGCTGCCAAGGAGTGTGGTGGAGTCTCCTTCTTTGGAGGTCTTTAAGCAGAGGCTTGACAGCCACCTGTCAGGAATGCTTTGATGGTGTTTCCTGCTTGGCAGGGGGTTGGACTGGATGGCCCTTGTGGTCTCTTCCAACTCTATGATTCTGTGATTCTGTGATTCATCTTCCATGGCCCCAAATGGTTATATCTCAAGAGACTTATGAAAAAGAATGAGCTTGACTAGATGCTGGCTAGTTCTCTTGAATGTGGGGCTTAGGGTTGCAAAGGAAATGCGAGCACCCTTTCCGGCGTCTCAACTGTGAAACCACAGGTAAGGTCTTAAAAGTGACCGTAACAGATAATAATCTAACAGAGGAGATAGGTCTTTGTTTTGGTCCAGGAGGGCTCTTATTAGGTGCTGCATTGACTTAATAGGTGCACCTGTTTTCCTACTATGCTGTTGGGTGCTGAATTTGTGTTCATACGTAGCTATATTTTTCCAACTGGCAAAGTCGGGTACCATGCTCTATGTGCCTGGTCTATAACCACATAGAGATAGTATACAGAGACTATCAATAAATGGGCTTCCCAATTGGATTTTACCTAAGTTTTAACTCAAACAAAACTCACTATCTCATTTACCCTGATCTTGAGAGAGACCATTGATCAGAGAGCGTTTCTTATATTCCCTAGGGAATACCTTCTGAAGCAATGTTGCTACTGCTAAGTCCCTGCAATGGAAGGTGTTCCATTCTAAGACTGGGTGTCAACATTTCACTCAAAAGTTCAATATCTCAAAAGACACCTCCTACTGAGGATAAAACAAGAGACAAGTGTATAGTAGATTGAATCAATCAGTTAAAAGGCACAAGGTTAATCAAATGAAAATGGGTTACTAGTCCTCAAGAATACCAGGTGCCAAATCTCTAATCCCCAAACCTAAAGGGGTTACAGGATGCCAGCAAGAGCAATTTCTGGCAGAGAAGCAACTGTAGAATCAGGTTGAGGGGGTGGCCAAGTACGCTGGTGCAGCTATAATTTAAACAGAGATGCACTCACTGGAATGCATTGGTCTCAACCAATTGATTATTATGAGAAAGGTAAAGGGACCCCTGACCATTAGGTCCAGTCGCGGATGACTCTGGGGTTGCGGCGCTCATCTCGCTTTACTGGCCGAGGGAGCTGGCATACAGCTTCCGGGTCATGTGGCCAGCATGACTAAGCCGCTTCTGGCGAACCAGAGCAGCGCACGGAAACACCGTTTACCTTCCCGCCGGAGCGGTACCTATTTATCTACTTGCACTTTGACGTGCTTTCGAACTGCTAGGTGGGCAGAAGCTGGGACCGAGCAACGGGAGCTCACCCCGTCACGGGGATTCGAACCGCCGACATTCTGATCAGCAAGCCCTAGGCTCTGTGGTTTAACCCACAGCGCCACCCATGTCCCTTCTTATGAGAAAAGGAAGTCTTAAAAAACCTTTGACAGAGACCACTTGGACCCTGTGTTGCTGAGCGTGCTAGTCGCTGTGGCTTGGAGTCGAACATTCGCCTCTGCAGCTCCTGTTGCTGTAGCTGAGCTTCCTTCCTTCAGTTCACTTTCAGCTTTCTCTGCACGTGTCATGGCTGGGGAAATAGCATGTGCGGACCTGAACATTCAGGAAATGCCTTCCTTTTCAAGGATTCCAATGCCACCTCCTTGCAGGAACTGCAGTAAGTGGCTCACTTATTCATGTATTTTTATTTTGTGTAGGGTAATTAATCTGCAGGCAGGTTGCAGAATCTTAGGTCCTCAGGTGTGTCTTGCGGGTCTCTGCTAAATCCTTTTTTCCTTGCTGCCCAGTGTAGTCACCTGGATAGTCTTCAGACGGATGCATCCTTCTTTTATTTTAGAAAATTAAACTTAAACTACAAAGGGTGGATGCTAGAGCTTTACAAAACATGAACGGTATGCAGGGAGTAGAACGGGATTTGTTTCCTTCTCTCCTTTATATAATTCTACAACCTTGAAGTCACCTAATAAAAATAATTGGAAGCAGGAGAGGCAAATGGAAGTATTATTTTCCTTCATGTATTTTGGAATGCGCTCAGTGATGGAATAAAGGCTTTGCCTGCAGAAGGACCCCTGTCATTTTCAATTTTATACCTTTCAATAATTTTACAATCATTTTAGCATTTTGAAACTCGATTTCCTTCTTTCTGCAGTTCCTTAAATTTATTTTTTTATATTTTCTGCATATTCCAAATTAACTTCACTTAATCATTTATTCATCTACTTTAAATGTATACTCTGATAGAACTGCAGGTTATTACAATAATCCTGCCAATGTTCTTATCTGTTTACAGTTTGAAATTATTCAATAAACCTTTTCCATTCTTTTATTAAAAAAAAAGTTTGTTATCTTGATTTCTTATATTTCCGGTACGTTTCACCATTTCTGTATTCTTTGTATCCATTCTTCTTTCATTAGGACTTTCACACTTTTAAGCTCCGTGTCTGAGTGCTCCTTCTTTTGCCCTGGAGATTTCCCCATGAAAACCTGCTCTTTAAAGCTGAATCGGTGCCAACAGCAACCCACAGAAGAACCAAATTGCTGCTTGTTGCGTTTGAGGTTTAAAGCGGGGTGGGTTGTGAGGAAAGCTCCAGGGCAATAAAAGCACTCAGACATGGAGCTTTAAAGTGTGAAAATGGGCCTGGAAAATGGGTAGGGGCAGGTGAGTGTGGATAAGCCCACATACCTGTACAAAGGTTTGAGGACCCCTCCAGGCAGGTATTTTACTGTGGATGTATTCAGCAGCATGTTATTGACACAAGACTAGTGCATCAATGGTGGATTTATTCTGCTGGTTTTGTCATGTTTCCCCAATGCTACCACATTCTTGCTGTGTGGAGTGCAACAAAATCAAGGTACACACATACAAATACAGTGGTACAGATGCTTCAGGTTACAGACGCTTCAGGTTACAGACTGTGCTAACCCAGAAATAATGCTTCAGGTTAAGAACTTTGCTTCAGGATAAGAACAGAAATTGTGCTCTGGCGGCGCAGCGGCAGCGGGAGACCCCATTAGCTAAAGTGGTGCTTCAGGTTAAGAACGGACCTCCGGAAAGAATTAAGTACTTAACCTGAGGTACCACTGTACACTCTCTCTCTCTCTCTCACACACACACACACACACATACACACACTCCAGAACTTCTGTGACATGAAAAATATGGAATTTCAGCAGGAAGACACAGGATAGGAACAGATTGGAAATGAAACAGTGTTGGCAGCAAAATACATACATACATACATACATACATACATACATACATACATACCCTCTGCAGGAACAAACAAAATTGAAAGTCAGAATCTGTATGAGCAGTATCAGGAGCATAAATAATCATGAGTGAGCATTAGAAATGACATCTTCAGGTGGCCAACAACTTGGTGAAGTGTCTTCCTGTTGATTGGTCCCAGTCAAGGACTTTGCAGCCATGTTCTGAACACACATGGCTCTGAAGTTTTCAAAACTAGCCCCAGGTGTAATGCATCAATTACAAGCGAGTTTGAGACACTAGAAGTCTTCCTCCACCTGCATCCTAATCACCAGGCAGCTTGCATCATTGCAATAAGCTCTGGGCATAAGTGTGGGGCTGCTAAGCAGGAGAGGAAGTCAGGAGTGATTGTGCCAGCTGTCCAGGCCAGTGTTTTTACAGTGCCAGACGCATCAACTGGGAAATCACCCAGAGCAATCTGGAAATCCACCAGATCGATCAGTCTCTGAGGGCAGGCAATATTGTATAAACTGCCCTGCTGCCTCCGGGGAAACTAAAGTAGCTGGTGAGACTGCAGGACAGTGGAGAGAGTATGGCAGTGTTAGGAAAAGACAAAACGGACTTAATATAGAACAAGATTGTTTGTGCACTGGCAGGCCCTTGCAGAACCAGGCAGAGGCCCGGGCCAGGTAGATAATGTGGCCAATTTTTTTTTTACCCTGGGGATCTCCGATAACGTAATTTTTTTATAATGTATTATAATTTTAAATACATTTTACAATAAATACATTATTCATTTTAAAATGTATTATACAATTTTTAATAGTTCAAAAATGTATTTAAAAATCTATTTTTAAGTAGACAACTTTGACTATTATTTATTATCTTCTTATTCTACTCTTTAAAAAGATGCATGCTTGTGAGAAAGCCACTATTTCTTTAAAAAACATGGTTTCCACCAAATTTTATCCTCATTGAGCTATATGTACTCCTCGGGTGTAAGTAATATTCCTGGCCTAGTCAACAAAAGTTTAAACAAATGGCCACTTCTTCATCAATTTTTCATCATCTTCAAAATTCAGCGATAAGAAAGCCAACACACTTATCTTTAAGTTAAAGGTAAAGGGACCCCTGACCATTAGGTCCAGTTGTCTGGGGTTGCGGCGCTCATCTCGCATTATTGGCTGAGGGAGCCGGCGTACAGCTTCCAGGTCATGTGGCCAGCATGACTAAGCCACTTCTGGCGAACCAAAGCAGGTCATGGAAACGCCGTTTACCTTCCCGCTGGAGCGGTACCTATTTATCTACTTGCACTTTGACGTGCTTTCAAACTGCTAGATTGGCAGGAGCAGGGACCAAGCAACAGGAGCTCACCCCGTCGTGGGGATTTGAACTGCCGACCTTCTGATCGGCAAGCCCTAGGCTCTGTGGTTTAACCCACAGCGCCACCTGCGTCCCCATCTTTATGTTACGCGTGGTTTAAATTTTTGACAAACAAGATTTCAAACAAAAACTCACCAACTTTTAACAGCATGAAAAACATGGCCCACCACAAACACTTGACTTGACTAAGACCTTACTTGCTTACCGAGGGCGTATTCACAATCCCTCACCTCTCCAACACAACCAGGTGAGCGATTGTGAATATGCTGACTGAGGCCCCCTTTGGAATCGGAGGCCCGGGCCAAGTGGCCCATATGGCCCACCCTCTGTCTGAGGCTGTGTGCAGGCAGTAGATCCCATACAGTCATACCTCATGTTGCGAACGCTGCAGGTTATGAATTTTCGGGTTGCGCTCCGCGCCGAACCCGGAAATACCTGAGCAGGTTACTTCCGGATTTCGGCTCTCACGCATGCGCAAAAGCACTAAATCGCGACCCACGCATGCGCAGATGCGACGCTGCAGGTTGCAGACACTGCAGGTTGCGAACGCGCCTCTCACAAGGATTGCGTTCGCAACCCGAGCATCCACTGTAATTCATAAGGTCACACCGGCATCAGTTGCAATCTCTTTTACACTGAAGAGCATAGTTCTTTGATCAGCTTTTAATTCTTACAGATGTCCATAAGTATACACAAGGCCTTCGCGTTGCTCTTGGAACTGCCTGCGCTGTGATTCTCCTCCTCACTCTGGCTGTAGTAACGCTGAAAGTTTTGGGTGAGTAACTGAGTGCTTAATGTTGGTTTCTCCAAGGATATTTGCAATCCTGTGCAAGTCAACCCTCGTTTAATTTAGTAGCGTTTACTCTCAGGTGGGAATAGGATTGCAGCCTGAGTATGTGAATACAGATAAAATCTCCTGGCACAGTCCAGTAAAAGCTGATCATCCTGAAGGCTATTGTTACTCTGCTTTTCATCAAAGGCGCCATAACAACTGGTGAATAGAACATAGTGTGGACATTTCAAAAATATTTATTTATTTGAGAAACAGATTTGTATTCCATTTCTCAAAAAATTTCAGGTTAATTTGCGAAATGGAATACACATAAAGATAGCATATCAATAAACAATATGGGGGAAAACAACCACAATAGGATCAGATGGGGATAGGAAAAGAGTCTGCAGCAGATAGATTTCTGTCTGTCATGGTGATCCAATTTAACTCTCAGGCAACCCTCATACTCCTCTCATAAAGTGAAACTCCCTCTGCAGTTCCCCCCGTTTTGAAGAAAAGGTCACCCTCTGAAGGGAGAAAAGCAAAGCAAAATGTAAAATATAATAGAATCAATGCCGAGAAAAAAATAAATTATGCCTCAAATAAACCCCAGTTCTGTGCTCTGAATAAATTATGGAGAAGTGTATTCCTTATTTTGCAACCCTAATAGTTAGCCCTATTTTCCATCTCTGTATTTTAATTAAAATAATGAACCTTATTTTAATATTCCTATGAATGCTGCTTGATGCCCTGCTTGTTTTGCCCCAGTCCTGTGAGCAGCAGGATTTCTTCGCCATTTGATGACAGGTTACAGGGTGGCAAACATATGTATCCTTCATGAACTACATTTGGCTATGTAACAAAACAAAATGGCTATGTTTATTTTCCTGTGCAAGAAAAACAGACTGTATCCCAACAGCTACCCATAGCATCTTTTAATACTAGAGCTGATATTCAGGATCAAACGCAACACTATAAAATGTATTTAGTTTTGCAGCCTGAAGAAAGACCAGAGGACACCAGCAGCAGCAGCACTGCCTCTGAATTTAAGCTACAGCTGAAACGCTATATGTGCAGCTCTCCAAGCAACAGCGGAACAGGTAACCTCAGTCACTCGTGGATGACTCATGCTTTGTGTACGTGTACCAGGAACACTGTCTGGATGTCAGCCACTTGCCTCTTCCGAATGAGATTTACTATTAAAACACCATTCAAAAGTAGTTTTACTTTTAAAATTTGACACAGAATTCTCATGTATTGACTTCCGCATCCTCCGAGTAAAGGTAAAGGGACCCCTGACCATTAGGTCCAGTCGTGGACGACTCTGGGGTTGCGGCGCTCATCTCGCTTTATTGACCGAGGGAGCCGACGTACAGCTTCCAGGTCAGGTGGCCAGCATGACTAAGCCGCTTCTGACAAACCAGAGCAGGGCACGGAAATGCCGTTTACCTTCCCGCCGGAGCGGTACCTATTGATCTACTTGCACTTTGACATGCTTTCGAACTGCTAGTTTGGCAGGAGCAGGGACTGAGCAACGGGAGCTCACCCCGTCGCAGGGATTTGAACCACCGACCTTCTGATCGGCAAGCCCTAGGCTCTGTGGTTTAACCCACAGCCAGGACCGGTGCCAGGGTTACTGGCACCCTAGGCGAGGGGGTGGGGCACCGTACATCATGCGCAATGACGTACAGTGCCCCGCCCCCTGCGTGCCGGGCGCCCCGCGCCGCGATTTTCGCCACTGGTTGGGGCGGCACCGGGCGGCGGTGGGGGGCGAGGGGCAGGCTGGCCAGCGCCCCCTCCATTTTGGCGCCGCCGCAGTTTTCGCCGCAACCTGCTCGCTCCGCCGATGGTTGGGGCGGCGGGCAGGCAGGCCAGCGCCCCCTCCATTTTGGCACCCTAGGCAACCGCCTAGTTCGCCTAAATGGAAGCGCCGGGCCTGCCCACAGCGCCACCCGCGTCCCTATCCTCCTAGTAGGGCTGCTCAAATTAGTTCTCAGCCTCAGCGATTATGCTGTGGTTGGCAAATGTTTTTTCCTATCTCTGTAATGAAAAGAACCTTGCAGGCTCCATTAACCTGCAAACCCTGGGAAGGATCAGGAGAGCCAGGTGAAGAACTGGAACTGAGGCATGTTGAAACTGTTGCTGCAACATTATATATACACAAAGGAAAATTCCTGGATGCTAAGATCCACGTTTGGGGCAAAGTAAAGTGTGGAAATATAGGCTGTTAAGACCTTTAAAATATGTATTTCCAATTGCATTCCAAAAAAAGTCCCATCTTCCCTCAACACAGGAAAAGGTCACGTTTAGTATGTTAAAAATGGTTTACTTACAAACTCTTTAAAGGTCAGGTTCATGTTCCTTTCCACACACCACTCAGAAAGGTTGCACAGGCAGTAAAACTTAGTTTAGTTCCAAAGTGGTGAAAGTTCATAAATTATTGGTATAGGAGCACAAGATTGGCTTGTGATTGTCATACAGCCAGACTAGAGCAACTAGCTTAGCCTCTTCACATGCTAAGTTCATCAGCTGTGGCATTGCGTGGGGGGGGGCAGAGGGGTGGTGGCCCTGGGTGCATTTCCTCCTCGCGCAGCCTTGCAGCATCACAAAGGCAGCATCAAGTCAGGTTCCCATGTAGTTTCCACTCAAAAGAGGGGAAAATTAGTTAAACAACTAACATCTGAGACTACTTGGGATTCTACATTTGTTACTTGAAACTCCTGGGAAGAAGGGAAGGGCATTAATTTACAGAAATAATTAAAGCTCCCCTTTGCAACGAGACATTTTGTAATATGCAATAAATTCTCAGATTCTCCCATGAGGGGGGAAATAAGAGCATCCATTTACGCATGGAAATATTCTGCCCCTTGCTTTCCCTCTCTACCACTAGAGGATGCCCCAAACTGCAAAGTATGCCCCAATGACTGGGAACTGCACAGGGACACCTGCTATTGGATCTCTCAAGAGCAAAAACCCTGGGCCGAGAGCCAAGAGGACTGCAAAGGAAAGAACTCCACCCTGCTTGTGATTCAGGACCAGCAGCAAATGGTAAATATGCAGCTTATGAGAAACGTCTAGCCAACAGGGATCCAGTGAAGCAAAGCCCACAAGAGACTTCTGGCCAGGGATGGGGGACCTGCGGTCCTTCAGTTGTTGGACTCCAGCTCCCATAAGTCCTAAGCATCCGCCAGGATGCTTCATTCCTCAACAGCACATGTAACTTTGCTCAATGACATTTGCATAGATCTTGTCAGGCATGGCCAAACCTGGCCCTCCAGATGTTTCAGGACTACAATTCTCATCATCCCTAGCTAAGAGGACCAGTGGTCAGCGATGATGGGAATTGTAGTCCCCAAACATCTGGAGGGCCAAGTTTGGCCATGCCTGTTGTAAGTGTTTAGAGGGCTTTACATGCATGATTCAACTGTAATCTTTATAGGAACCTTTTGAAATGGTAAATATTATTATGTTTCATAGTGCAGTTGGAAGACTTGAGGCTCAGAGAGTATCTTGCCTAAGGCCAGCTAGTGTGTTCATGTTATGGCAGAGGTGAAATTCAAAACAGGGACTTCCTGGTTCAGACTTCATTCTCTTCACACCTCCAGTGAGGTGTATAAAAAGTAGCAAAAAATGCACTCAAATTGCAATCAATCAATCAATCAATCAATCAATCCAATCAAGTCCCTTGAGCCTTGCTGTCAATCCTGCCTTGGCCTAAAAGCTGCTTTAGTCAGCCACTGCTGAAATCAGATACACATCTCCACAATATTAAATACACATTAGTTTAAATGCATGCAGATTTGCACAGAATGTCCTTAGACACACATACAGAAGTAGGGGACCCCCTCCTTTACTCAGCTAAAAGGATTTCCAACTGGGTCAGTTGAAGATGGCTAAGGAGCAGGATGTAAAGCAATGAAGAGCTCCATAGAAATGAAGCTGATGGAACTGAGCATGAGCTGTTTATGCAATGGTCAGAATAGCAACATCCAGTGCTATTTTTCTAGAAAAACAGGTGCCAGAACACACCATGAAGACCTCCCCTTGTTTTCTTATAATGGTAACGGTGCCCCCACCTGAGAGGTGCCAGAACTGAGTTCTGGCAAGTTCCAGCTGAAAGAAAAGCCCTAGCAACACCCTTGTCTGTTCCATTATAGGCAATCATAAAGAATTTGACAAAGGAAACCCCGTATTGGTTGGGACTCACAGCAGCCAAACTCTCTGAAGAGTGGACCTGGGAATGGATTGATGGATCCCCCTTCAAGAGAGAACTGTGAGTAGTTCCAGGTGTGCACAGATAATTTCTGTAATTTCTGTTTTTTATTTTTTTATTGATTTACATGTTAGCAAAGAAGCATAGACCTAGTGATGTAAATAAAGCACATAAATGAAAAGAGGGAGGCCTTAACTACAAACTTCAAATCAATGCATACACAAAGGCTGAACTACCAATATACTGTAAATAAAAGAGATGTCTTTACTGATGCCAAGGGATAAGTTTTCATCTGTCCCAAGAGGCATCTGGTAACATCTGTTGGTAGTACCGTATTTTTATTTTTATTTACTAAATTTGTACACTGCCCTGTACCCACAGGTCTCAGTACAGTTACAACATAAAATCACAATATAAAAACACAAAATACATTTTTATAAAAGCAGCCCAAGCCCCCCCTTCTCCCCAATACATTTTAAAAGGGTATTTGATGTCAATCAGTCACATGTCAATCAACTGAGGATAAATAGCTCACCTCTTGGCATGAAGGGAAAGGTTTTGATGTGAGAACGAAAACAGTATCCTGATACTGAATGAGTCTTTTTAAAAAACAACAACAACAACAAATCATTTCCTTTATTTTGCAGGTTTACAGTATTGGGCCCTGCTAAAGTAAACAGCTGTGGGGTGATAAGGCGAAATGGTGTTTTTTCTGATGCATGCAGTTCTTTATCTCATTGGATGTGCATGAAAGCAGCTTTCCAAATATAAGCACAAAATGGGGTCAAGTGTTGGAAGTAAGAAACCATCTCATTCTGAACAATGAGTTGGCCACTGACTTCTTGTGCAGCTTGCAAGATCGCCCACAGCCCAGAATAGTCTACAGCTGCCAGGAAGCTGTACGCCAGCTCTCGGCCAATAAAGCGAGATGAGCGCTGCAACCCCAGAGTCGGACACGACTGGACCCAATGGTCAGGGGTTCCTTTACCTTTACCTTTTACCTGCCCTTTCAGGCAATTAGTGCACGGACCCCAAGCAGCTCAGGACACTTTCCCAGGTGATTTCTTTGTCACTGTCTCTGCTGTTATTTATATTAATATTAGATGTTTTGGCACAAAATATAAGGAAAAATAGAATACAAGGAATAAAAAGTGGGGCAGCAAAACTATAAACTAAAAGCATTTGTGGATGACTTAGTATTAACTTTAGAACAACCCAGAGAGAGCATACCAGAAGTGATAGAAAAGATAAGACAGATTTGGAAAACTAGCTGGTTTCAAATTAAACAAAGGAAAAACCAAAATGATGGTTAAAAATATGGACAACCAAACAAAAATTGATCTAGAAATCATGTGTGGGTGGAAAGTAGAGGAAAATATTAAATATCTGGGGATCTGGCTAACAACGAATAATTTTAACATTTACCAAGATATCTACATAAAGGTTTGGAAAGAAATAAAGAGAAATTTGGAAATATGGGAAAGAATGAAACTATTGCTACTGGGAAGGATTTCGGCTATTAAAATGAATGTCCTTCCAAAAATGTTACTCACGACATGTTATGCATTGCAGGAAAATATGGTGAAAATGAGCCACAGGTGATATTTAAAGGTAAAGGGACCCCTGACCATTAGGTCCAGTCGTGTCCGACTCTGGGGTTGCGACGCGCATCTCGCTTTATTGGCCGAGCGCTGGCGTACAGCTTCCGGGTCATGTGGCCAGCATGACAAAGCCGCTTCTGGCAAACCAGAGCAGCGCACGGAAATGCCGTTTACCTTCCCGCCAGAGCGGTACCTATTTATCTACTTGCACTTTGTGGTGCTTTCGAACTTCTAAGTGGGCAGGAGCAGGGACAGAGCAACGGGAGCTCACCCCGTCGCAGGGATTCGAACCGCCGACCTTCTGATCAGCAAGCCCTAGGCTCTGTGGTTTAACCCACAGCGCCACCTGGGTCCCTGGGTGATATTTAACACCTGCCAAACTAGCGAAAATGTTTTAAAAAGAAAAGGGTAAATGTTGGAAATGCATTGAAGTAGAGGGATCCTTTTTCTACAAGTGGTGGTCCTGCAAAGGAATCTGGGAATTCTGGGAAGTAAGTTATAATGAATTTTAAAAGGTATTAAAAAAAAAAACCTTCCCCCAAAAGCCTGAGGCATTCCTTTTGGGAATGGTAACAACAAAAGTCCCTAAGAAACAAATTAATTTATTATTATATGCCACCATTGCGGCTAGAGTTTTATTGGCACAAAGGTGGAGAACGAGTACAACGCCCACTAAGGAAGACTGGCAGTTTAAAATGCTTGAATATGCTGAATTGAACAGGCATAAAGAACAAAAAAAAATGACAAGGAATATAAGGAGGATTGGAAAATGTTTATTGAATATTTTAAGAACCAGTATAAACAAGTAAATAACCCAGTGAGTCTTGAGTAAATCCAGCAGAATAGGAATCAACAGAATTAACAGCGTTTAACAGAGAAATAACGTTGAAGATTAAAAATTTGGAAAACGATTTTTAGTAGAAAAGTAAAGAAACCCAAGAAAAGGGTGGAAGGGAAGTCACCAGCCATTTAGTTGTATTTTGAGAATGATATGAAAGTTGTACAACTGGGGGGGGGAGGGAAGGGGATTTGGGATAGGTTGTTTTTCTTTTCTCTTTTTGTATAAAAAATGCAGATAAAAATAAAAAGGCATGTACATAACTTCTTAAAAGATCTTTTACGAAAAGAATCCATTTTGCTCTTTTTCAAAAAATTTATGATACATAAATACATTTGTAAAAAAGCCTTGAATCTAGATAATCTAGATAATACCAAACTGAAATCTACACATGCTGCACAGATATTGACTCCTGTCCTCAGGGTATATAATGTTCTTTCCAAGGAAATTTGGTCCTATTCGGAACTCTAATAACAATCTGAAATAGAAGAAACAATTGATGGATTTCTGGCAGAATGGCATAAATCCATGAATCATCAACATGTGCCCTCTCCACTTAGCAAATGGCTAGGTTCAATGTAGAAGACCAATGTCTCTGCTTATGATTTTTTCGTTCTCTGCTTGGTGGCAGATTTCAAGATTCATTATAAAGTAAGAAATTTCTAGCTGATGTTATGCAAAGATCAGGTTGAAAGTGTGCAGGCACTGAAGCCTAGTTCAGATCATTTGAGATTTTGTATGAAGCTGTGAACAAGCGTCAAGAGTTGAGTACTCCTCTCTGTAGTCTCCCGTCACACACCAGCTTTGGTATAAATTTGTTTCCATGCATACAATTTGCTGCCATTCCATCTAGAAACAGTATCCAGGTCATACAATGACCTTACTAGGGATGTCAGAGAATTGTGACAAAAACAGAAAAGCAAGCAGAAACGGTGGCAGCTCTGTGGTCAGAGAATCAAGTGAATACAATCAGAATTTGTTCACCTGATTGTTGTTGCCGTCTTGATGTCCACAAATGGTATGTCATTAAATACTTTCTTACATTGCTTTGTTGTTTCCTTTACACAGAAATGAATGCAAGTTGCACAAACGATGTTAAATAGTAGACAGTGAGATGGATATTGTTGCAATAGAAGGAAATCAAACTGCAGCGGAATGGAAACAGTGCTGGTTGTGATTAATGTGGGCCAGAATGGAAATTGCTGGTTTCTTACATCCCTGGGACTTACCATAATTCCTCTTGGCATATGACTTTTCCTGCTGTAGAGTTCTTATTCCTCATATATGCATCAGGGTGATTGCAGATCCACTTTATTGGTATGTGGCAACGGGAGGCAATGACAAATTCCTTGCTTAGATATGTACAGTTTTCGCTTCCTTTCACCACCAACCTGCAACACAGGAATGAAAGGTGAGATGGGCAAGCCAGGTTGGTTGCTCTGTTTTGCTTGGGTGGGACAGTGTCATAAACTATGTAGCCAAGAATCAGATCCATTAGAAATGGGAGCTTAGTTCCAGATTATCAGTATTTCATAACTCTCCATCTCAGAGACTTATGGTGCAATCCTCTACGCATGTCTACTCAGAAGAAAGTCCCACTGTGTCCATCACAGCTAAAGAGCCCTTGACAGGTGGCCATTCAACCTCTCTTTAAAAACCTCCTAAAAAGGAGAGACCACAACCTCCCAAGGACTGTCGGACAGCTCTTACTGTCAGAATGTTCTTCCTGAGATTTAGTCGGAATCTCCTTTCTGGAATCCATTCATTTGGGGCCTGTGTTGCATGGCTTACATGGCATGACTGGCTTACCGGTCTGGGAGAAAGCGCTACTGGAGATTAGCCCAGTATAGAAGGATTGTTAGACAGCAGATTTAAAAAGCTTGGGAGTACCCAGTTTATGTTTCTTGATGATGTTCATAAATCTGCCTCAAACCACCTGTAACATTATAGAATCATAGAATCATAGAGTTGGAAGAGACCACAAGGGCCATCCAGTCCAACCCCCTGCCAAGCAAATCCGATCCACGGATAAGCTTCACCCTGTGTGGTTTTGTATTATTATTATTATTATTATTATATAATAATAATAATAATAATAATAATAATAATAATAATAATAATAATTTATTATTTGTACCCCGCCCATCTGGCTGGGTCTCCCCAGCCACCCTGGGCGGCTTCCAACAAATATTAAAAAACAAAACATTAAAATATCACAGATTAAAAGCTTCCCTAAACAGGGCTGCCTTCAGGTGTTTTCTAAAGGTCATGTGGTTGTTTATTGCTTTGACCTCTGATGGGAGGGCGTTCCACAGGGCGGGCGCCACCACCGAGAAGGCCCTCTGCCTGGTTCCCTGTAGCTTCGCTTCTCAGAGTGAGGGAACCGCCAGAAGGCCCTCGGCGCTGGATCTCAGTGTCCGGGCTGAACGGTGGGGGTGGAGACGCTCCTTCAGGTATACAGGACCGAGGCCGTTTAGGGCTTTAAAGGTCAGCACCAACACTTTGAATTGTGCTCGGAAACGTACTGGGAGCCAGTGTAGATCTCTCAGGACCGGTGTTATATGGTCCCAGCGGCCACTCCCAGTCACCAGTCTAGCTGCCGCGTTCTGGATTAATTGCAGTTTCCGGGTCACCTTCAAAGGTAGCCCCACGTAGAGCGCATTGCAGTAGTCCAAGCGGGAGATAACTAGAGCATGCACCACTCTGGCAAGACAGTCTGCGGGCAGGTAGGGTCTCAGCCTGCGTACCAGATGGAGCTGGTAGACAGCCGCCCTGGACACAGAATTAACATGCGCCTCCATGGACAGCTGTGAGTCCAAAATGACTCCCAGGCTGCGCACCTGGTCCTTCAGGGGCACAGTTACCCCATTCAGGACCAGGGAGTCCCCCACACCCGCTCACACCCTGTCCCCCAAAAACAGTACTTCTGTCTTGTCAGGATTCAACCTCAATCTGTTAGCCGCCATCCATCCTCCAACCGCCTCCAGGCACTCACACAGGACCTTCACCGCCTTCACTGGTTCTGATTTGAAAGAGAGGTAGAGCTGGGTATCATCCGCATACTGATGAACACCCAGCCCAAACCCCCTGATGATCTCTCCCAGCGGCTGCATATAGATGTTAAAAAGCATGGGGGAGAGGACGGAACCCTGAGGTACCCCACAAGTGAGAGCCCAGGGGTCTGAACACTCATCCCCCACCACCACTTTCTGAACACGGCCCAGGAGGAAGGAGCGGAACCACTGTATAACAGTGCCCCCAGCTCCCAACCCCTCTAGACGGTCCAGAAGGATGTTATGGTCGATGGTGTCAAAAGCCGCTGAGAGATCCAGCAGAACTAGGAAACAGCTCTCACCTTTGTCCCTAGCCCGCCGGAGATCATCAACCAGTGCGACCAAGGCAGTTTCAGTCCCATGATGAGGCCTAAATCCCGATTGGAAGGGATCCAAATGGTCCGCATCCTCCAGGCGTGCCTAGAGTTGTTCAGCAACCACTCGCTCAATCACCTTGCCCAAGAATGGAAGATTTGAGACTGGGCGATAGTTGGCCATATTGGCCGCATCCAAAGATGGTTTTTTAAGAAGCGGTTTAATAACCGCCTCTTTTAGCGGGTCTGGGAAGGCTCCCTCACAAAGAGAAGCATTCACCACCCCGCAAAGCCCATCGCCCAGCCCTTCCCGGCTAGCTTTTATAAGCCAGGATGGGCAAGGATCAAGAAGACAAGTGGTTGGTTTCACTCGTCCAAGCAGCCTGTCCACATCCTCGGAGGCAACAGATTGGAATTGATCCCACACAACTGGACTAGACACTTTCTCCACACCAGGTAGCTCAAGAGCATTAGCTGGAGTGTGTTGACAGTGTGGATGGTTTCTGTGTGAATGGTCAGAGGTGAGAAACCCCGACATAACAGGAAGGTTACTGAGAGGTTTATGCTTTGAGTGCAATTCTGATTCCTTGAAGTTCACATTCTGGAGTGATTTTTGGTTACAGATTCAGGTTTCGTATCAACTCACATGGTTCCTGCTTAGTCCCAATTTGGAGAAAAACAAGGACTCACGTGTTACTGTATTCTGATCCATCTGCCCATATCCAGGTATCACTGAAGTCCTTCCGGAGGCCAATCCAATGGTCAGCTTCGCCCTTGAACCGGAGCATGAACACCTGGTTGCAAACACACAAACAGCTTAGAGCAATGCCTCCAAATGAGTCTTCCACCTCAAATAATCCCACCTGTGGGAGGAGAACAAGAACTTCCAACACAGACCTGGGCAGTGAGACTGGAGATGCAAAGAAAGTGAGGCTTAGATAGCAGAAGGAAAGCTTTGCTGAAAAGGGAGGAAGGAGGTTGAAGGAGGATAGGAAAGCGGCTGAAGGAAGAGTATATGACAGGGATGGGGAACTTGCAGCCCTTGAGATTTTGTTGATCTGTAATTCCCATTATGGCTGCAAGATGGATAATTTGTTTGCATCAAGATTCAGGTAGGTAGCTGTGTTGGTCTGACGAAGTTGAAATATAAAAAAAAAATTGTCCAGTAGCACCTTAGAGACCAACTAAGTTTGTTCTTGGTAGAAGAAGAGTTTGGATTTGATATCCCGCTTTATCACTCCCTGAAGGAGTCACAAAGCGGCTAACAATCTCCTTTCCCTTCCTCTCCCACAACAAACACTCTGTGAGGTGAGTGGGGCTGAGAGACTTCAGAGAAGTGGGACTAGCCCAAGGTCACCCAGCAGCTGCATGTGGAGGAGCGGAGACGCGAACCCAGTTCACCAGATTACAAGATCTTAAGCGGCTCTTAACCACTACACCACACTGGCTCTCACACTGGTATAAGCTTCTGTGTGCATATCTGAAGAAGTGTGCATGCACACGAAAGCTTATACCAAGAAAACACTTAGTTGGTCTCTAAGGTGCTACTGGACAATTTATTTTTTTTATTTTTGTTTGCATATAGTTATGACAAAGCTAAGTTACCTCACAGATTCTCTTTATGTTTCCATAAGGACAGCTCTTCCTTAGTGCTGTGCAGGAGATAATTCTCACAAACATTTATACATTTGTTTGTCTCACCCTTTCCAGCTCACTCTGAATCGCAGCCAGAGAAGAGCCCTGGGAAATGCAAAAGCTCTGGGCAGAAGTCCAGTTTCTTTCTTCTTCTGAGAAAAAGTAACACTTCCCTTCATAGCCAATCCAGCCAGCTAGGCATGCTGGTCCCAAAACAGCAGAGTAATTCACATCAGGGGAAGTCTGGTTGGATTTCCCCCCTGCAAGAGAGAGGAAGTTCTACTCTGAACTGTGATCTGCACATAACATTGGTTCCTGTCCATTTCAACCTCTGGCTGGGAGGGAGGGCAAAGAAGGTCCAGCTTTTGTGGCTCCTGGATTCAGATGCTTCTTGGAGAGTGGAACGGGAAGTAGCAGTAGAGGAATCGCACAACTTGGGGGAGCTTTGTTGCTCAGTGACAGAGCATCTGCTTTGCATGCTGAAGGTCCCAGGTTCAATCTCCGGCATCTTCAGTTAGGGCTGGGAAAGATCCCCTCCAAAGTAATATTATAACAATAATAATTTATTATTTATACCCCGCCCATCTGGCTTGGTTTCCCCAGCCACTCTGGGTGACTCCCAACAGAATATTAAAAACACCATAAAACATCAAACATTAAAAACTTCCCTAAACAGGATAATACTGATTCAGTCAAAGGCAGCTGTTTTCCTAACTGCTGCTGCTTAGTGCAAACTGGCCATTAGAAGCCAAAGTGCTGATGGCAGGCAGAGGTCATGACTGGGATAGACCTGGAAGAAAACACTAAGAAAACAGGCAGCAAACTCACCTCTCCGGACAGCAAGAACAATAATGAGAGAGAGGGAGAGGAGGAGAAGGATGATGATGATAATAGATTCAATTAAGATGGTGCGCTTTGGCGTGATTCTTCTACTGCGATAATTAGGGTGACCGCCTAAAATGAAATTAACACACACAAATAATGGTCTTGATTTACCATTGCTAGGGAAGAAGAACACAGATCTCACCTACAAGGGGTGTTTCACATGTAGCCCCCCCCCCCACACACACTATAAACTAAAACCTCCATGGTGAACTGGGTTGCTAATACCAGAACTCTGTTGATATTATTGCAATATCTATTTCTTTTCGGCATTCAGGAATTTGGGGTTGGTATATTTCAATTTTGTTTCTATCTCCTGCATTGCAAGCACGGCTAATTGTCTGTGCAGCATCTTAATTTGCCAGGTAATATTTGTATTTGTTGGCGATCGTCGCAGCTCGTTTTTGTTTTTTGGCCTAATTTCACAGATTCTTTTTGTATTTTCCCCTGTCTCTCTTTTTTAAGTCAAAAGTTATGTTGTTGTCAGGGGACTGCAAACCCCTCCTGCCTCTCCAGCTTTGAGTGAGTACCGTGAACAGCCACCTATTTTGGAGACAGATTCCAGCGGGACGTCTGGAGGGAGCTCCGAGGAAGGGGAAACAGTGAGAGGGCTTTCGTCAGCCTCTCAGAGCCATCGCAACGTACCAGGGGAAAGAAAAGGAAGGCGCACAAAGTATTTCCGTCTCCCGAGATGCTTTGGAGAGTGGCGCGAAAGCCGACACCCGGCAGTTGGAGCAAGCTGTCATGCCCCACTGGGCACCTTTTCAGCCAGGTATTCAAACAGACTCCGAGTCATTAAGCTATCAAAGCTTTAATCTAACTAATTGGTTTACAACTCCGAGCACATCGTAAATGCGTCAGTCTTCCTCGCTATCAGTTGCTCCAACTGCCGGATGTCGGCTTTCGCGCCACCCTCCAAAGCATCTCGGGAGACGGAAACACTTTGTGCGCCTTCCTTTTCTTTCCCCTGGTACGCTGCGATGGCTCTGAGAGGCTGACGAAAGCCCTCTCACTGCTTCCCCTTCCTCGGAGCTCCCTCCAGAAGTCCCGCTGGAATCTGTCTCCAAAATAGGTGGCTGTTCATGGTACTCACTCAAAGCTGGAGAGGCAGGAGGGGTTTGCAGTCCCCTGACATTGTATAAAGTAACCTCATATATATGCTTTACTTGCATCCCATCCCATACTTATCTAAATTATTCTTTAAAAAAAACTTTTAATTTGGGGTTGGAACACATTAGACAGCAACCTTTGGACACCCAGGCAGTCAGATTCTTACTGAGATATGATTGACAGCCCCCCCTCCCCGCAGTAAGGCTTGGAGGCTACACCTCACGGACGGCCACATCCAGCTCATCCACAAAGCAGATGTTAAACTGGGCAGGCAATTCTGGGGTTCATCCTTTGGGGGCAAGAACTTTGGGGGCAAGACAGATGCCTCAACTCCTGATGTCCAGCTCAGTCCTCATCTGTTTTCTGAGATCTTACCAAGCACTGACCATACCCTTTCAGGTTCACAGACGTACAAGCTAGAAACTGAACTTGAACTCTAAACAGGGACAAAGCTCTCCAGATGCTGCAGTAGCCAAAGATGACATTTTGTGCTCTGTTAGCAGCAGTGAATACAGTGGTACCCCGCAAGACGAATGCCTCGCAAGACGAAAAACTCGCAAGACGAAAGAGTTTTTCGTTTTTTGAGTTGCTTCGCAAGACGAATTTCCCTATGGGCTTGCTTCGCAAGACGAAAACGTCTTGCAAGTTTGATTTTCAATGCATTCCTATGGGAAACCGTGCTTCGCAAGACGAAAAATTCGCAAGACAAAAAAACTCGCAGAACGAATTAATTTCGTCTTGCGAGGCACCACTGTATGGATTTCTCTGCCATTGCCAATTGCTTTTCTGGTCGTCATGCTGCAGCAATTTATTTAAATCTTCATATCCTTTTTAACCAAAAGGCTTAGGCATATTAAAAACCACCTTCTGTTTAACCACTTATCTGGTTGCTATAGGGAAAGAGGAATTGTGTGCTGATTAATGGGCCGTGAGCTACTGGAACGGGGGCAGGTGGTTTTCTCTCTCCCTTAATCACGTCTACACTAGGCATGGGGGAGGAAGACGGGGAGGAGCGGGCCCAGCATAGAAACCACCATGACTGCCAGATGGGAGCCCTCCATTCGCCCTTTGGCCAACTGCTTGTGTTTCTATGCTGGGTATGGAGGGAACAAAAGCAACCTCTTCTAAGTTCAACAATGGAGTCAAGGGGACTTTCAGTCTCACTATTCTTCAGGCACCTCTCTGTATATCTAAGCTGCTTAATTGCCATTTGCTCCGATTGAGCGCTAAAGAACAGTTTTACCCGGGGGAAAGCAGCTGGACAAGAGAAAGCATAGATAAGCCCTGAGATGCAAATCATCATCATCATCGTTGTTAATTTTATTATTTTTATGCCGCCCATCTGACTGGGTTGCCCCCATCATTCTGGGCGACTCCCAACAGAATATTAGAAGCACAGCAAAACATCAAACATTAAAAACTGAAAGGCTGCCTTCAGATGTCTTCTAAAAGTCAGATAGCTGTTTATCTCCTTGACGTCTGATGGGAGAGTATTCCACAGGGTCAGAGGCGTAGCAAGCCCAGGTGGTACCCGGGACGGATTTTTTTTTGTCACACCCCCACTTTAATTTAAAAAAAATTAAAAAAAATTAAAAAGTGTCACCCCCCTCTGATGGTGCCACTTTGCGAGGTGTGGGGGTTTTGTGTGTGTGTGTGTGTGTGTGTGTGTGTGTGTGTGTGTCTATTATCTCTTTTTTTTCAATAAAGTTAAAATAAAATAATAAAAATAATAAAAATGTAAAAAAATAAATAAAAATAAAAATAAAAATTGTCACCCCCCTCTGATGGTGCCACTTTGTGAGGTGTGGGGGTTTTGTGTGTGTGTGTCTATTATCTCTTTTCCCCCCAATAAAGTTAAAATAAAAAATAATAAAAAATAATAAAAATTTAAAAAAAAATTTAAAAAATTAAAAAGTGTCACCCCCCTCTGATGGTGCCACTTTGTGGGGTGTGGGGGGTTGTGTGTGTGTGTGTCTATTATCACTTTTTTCAATAAAGTTAAAATAAAAAATAATAATGAATAGGATAGATTTGATTTTTATTAGACTTGTGAGGACCATGCCTTTACACAAAAAACCATTCAACATTATTAAAAGAATAACAATATAATTGTTAAACTGGGTTAAAACACATTAAAAATAATAATAAAAAATGATAAAAAATAAATAAATAAAAAATATAAAAAATTAAAAAGTGTCACCCCCCTCTGATGGTGCCACTTTGTGAGGTGTGGGGGGTTGTGTGTGTGGTGTCTATTATCTCTTTTTTCAATGAAGTTTTTTTAAAAAAAAATTTAAGTGTCACCCCCCTCTGGGGTGGAACTCGGGGTGGCCCGCCCCCCCTTGCTACGCCCCTGCACAGGGTGGGCACCACTACCAAGAAGGCCCTCTGTCTGGTTCCCAGTAACTTTTTAAAAGGCTCTCTGAATACGGTCATTCTGGGAGGTTTCCCCTTCAGAAAAGCTAATGAAATGCAAAGATGCAAATGAGTGGCCTGGTGCTTGTATTAATAGGGTTGCAAAAATAAAAATAAAAATGGGAATCTGGGGTGACACAGGGCCATGAAACAGAGAAAACCTTTAACATGCTGTATATATATGCTAATCCTCAGCTACTGATGCAAAGGATACTAGATTTCAAAATTTGATTTTGCTCCGAAGCAGAGAGATTGAGGCAATCTTTTGGCTAATATTTTTGCAGAGCTTAATAAGGATAATCCTTCAAACATGAATAAGCTTGTTTACCTCAAGTTTATACATTCCAGCAGCTCTATATAAATACATCTGAAAAAACAGGCTCACTTCAGTTAAACAAATCCTAATAGGATCTGCAAGAATGTGGCCAGAGCTCTGCAGAAAAGCACGCCAGTGTGCCGCTTGCAGAAATTTCCACATGATTCTTGCTCAGACAGACCTCCATGGACCATGTGCAAAACCTCTAAACAGCTTACAAGAAAGTCACATTACCAATGAAAACATTTAAAAACAATTAATACATTTAAAAGGATATTACACGTTTTTACTACTTGTTTTTAACTGTTCTCATTGCTTAGATGTTTTGTTACAACATACAAAGCAGTATATAATTTTTCAGCAATAAACTAAAAAGTGATAACCATCCATTTTCCAATCATTGATTGGAAATCAGGAATATGGATATGTCAGATACTCCAAACGGATTAATGCAGCATATAAACATCACATACACACACACACACACACACACACACACACACACACACACAAAGTCGAATGCCAACAGGTTTCTAAACTAGGCATGGAGAACTGGTGGCCCTCCAGATGTTGGTGGCCTCCAACTCTCATCAGCCCCAGACTACATAACCAACAGGGGCAGGAATAGTGGGGCTTTTAGTTCAGCAACATCTGGAGGGCAAGAGGCTCCCCATCCCTGCCCCAATTCCCAAGGGAAAAGACAACTGCCTTGCAGGCTATACGCTTGGACCCATACACACCACAACCAGCTGTCAAGGAGGCTCTGCAGCTTTTTCAACTTACCGGTACGTGCCTTTCTTATACTGGAAAAATATGTTCGCCAGTCATGGGTTTTCTTGCCTCTTTGGTCAGCTTGTGTTTCTTCAGATGCTCTCAGGCCGTGTCTAGCATCAGCATCAGCATCATGGATTATCATTTCTCCTCTCTCATTGCTGTCCAGCACCAAGAGCCCAGGCAGAAGAGATCAATTACCCTCTGACGGCACCTTCAGTTGAGAAAAAAATAAAACATACTGTTGCACGATGCTACCCCAAATGCTTCCAGGGGCTCCAGACCCTCCTCCAAGGTCCACGTTTCCTTTTGGAAATGACGCACAGCGGAGATTGTGGTGCCTTTTACGATATATGGTTTATTTACACAGAGATATAGCCGGAGCCAATGGTGGACGGGTTCACAGCGTGGGTGGCACTATGGGTTAAACCACTGAGCCTAGGGCTTGTCGATCAGAAGGTTGGCGGTTCGAATCCCCGCAACGGAGTGAGCTCCCGTTGCTCGGTCCCTGCCCACCTAGCAGTTCGAAAGCACGTCAAAGTGCAAGTAGATCAATAGGTACCGCTGCAGCGGGAAGGTAAACGGTGTTTCCGTGCGCTGCTCTGGTTTCGCCAGAAGCGGCTTAGTCATGCTGGCCACATGACCTGGAAGCTGTACGCCGGCTCCCTCGGCCAATAAAGCGAGATGAGCGCCGCAACCCCAGAGTCACGACTGGACCTAATGGTCAGGGGTCCCTTTACCTTTACCTTCCCAGCATTAACACCTCAAAGGGTTTTGTTTTCCCATAGCTGCAGCCTTGGATTCAAACAGACACAAAACACTGCCCTGTCTCTCTCGCTTCCCAGGTTTCTGCTCACAGAAATTTCTTATAAAAAGTATTCTGAAAAACTCCCCCACCCCCACAATTTTTATACTTTTCAACAGCATATTGCCTGGGGACGGGGTACCAGATTGTTCTGCCATTAAAGCCAGGAAATGAGTCAGAGTTCCCTAATTCTTATAGGCCTATGTCACTTAACATGTTTGCTGATGACATCACCCTGATGGTCTCTCATCGGAAACATCAATACCAGAGACTAGGGCTGTGCTATGTATCATCTGATATCAGGTTTCAGATCAAATCGTGATAACCATTTTTTTTAAAAAATGACTTTGCAATTTACCGCACATTGCGTATGTGGTATTAAAAAATCCCAAGAACAAGTGTGCCATTTGAAAGTATCTTCAGCCCGCCTGGCAATGTTCTTCAAATGCAAAGGGCATCTCTATTGCCAGAGAACACCAAGATGCAAATTTTCCTTGCAAAAAATATAAACTTAATTTAATCATTTTTGTTCTGTAAAATTCTATCCATCCTTACTGGTTTGGCCTGGGTTATAAAATAAATGTAAATTTTCCTGGCAATAAAAATATAAAATTTGCTTATATTTTGTTCTGATAAAATTTATCCATTACATTTTTTTTTCTTTGGCCTGGTTTAGAAAAGGAAATTAACAAACAATCAAATAACTGGTGTTGTGCGATGCATACTAAGACTCAATAGTCAATTATATTTGTATATCTAAAAGTGTGTCACTGAATTTGCTTTTTTTTTCCTTGTTAAGTAGTGTAATTAAATTTTTAAGGAACCTTTGGTATCAATGCTACTAATTACTTCTACAGCTTTAATTTTAGAAGAAATGTGCTATTATTGGTACAGTACTACTATCACAGTTGCAACAATATGTTAAAGGTTAAGTAAAAATTTATCAGGTTTAGAGTTATGTTCATTTTTCCAAAAACATTCCAATTCCACCCATCCACTCCCCAAGGAAAAGAACAGTAAAAATAGAGTTTTGCTCAATGGCTTCTAAATTTCCAGCTCCTTAACATCTCTGTAATAACGTTAAGTCATTTTTGGTTGCCTTGGGCAACATAAAGCGACTAACCAATTTAATTAATAACCAAATATGTTTCCTGCTATGTGGTGTCCTTGCATGCATAGCCTGGAGGGCCCGTCTTTTGCCTTTTGAGGAAAATTCCCAGAGCTAGAAAAGCTAAAAATAAAAACAAACACTAGGGAGCAGAAATCAAGATTGAAAAGAAAAAGATCAAAAGCAGAAATCCATCTGGACTTGAGGAGCAGCATTTGCAAAAGGGAAAGGAGCACGGGCATAGCCAGGATTTTTGTTGGGGGGGCAGGCCTTTTGTTAGGGGAGCAGAACCTCAGTTTGCTATGTATTTTTTTTTATTAGGGGGCAGCTGCCCCTCCCATGCTCCACCCGTGGGGAAGGGCAGCTCCCTCCTTGTCAAAAGGGATTAAAAAGTTATTTTGCAATAGCAATTTCTCCGGCTATTTCCTAGCCTTGTAAACCACAAAGCTCTTGACCCGATCTCCTGTCCCTAACCAACAATAACCAGCAAGAAAAATGCTACTCTGCCAACTGCAGCAACACTAAGAGAGGGATGCAAGCTTTACCAGGATACTTACAGCAGCAGACAGGCACCCACACCCAGTTAAGTTCCTTCGCTGAGCTTCTGCTGAGGACAAAGCAGCCTTCAGGATCCATGCAGCAATTACTGGGCTGATGAAAAACCCCGAACAGAAATGGCATTGAACATCAGTTTTCCTCCTGCTATTTAAAACATTCTAACTTCACGCTGTACGTCAGTGGGCCACGTCAACACTGGCCTCTGTCCCTCTTTCCTTCCCTCCCTCCTCTGATGCCGTCTCCTGTCTCTGACTCCTAAAGGCTTGGCACAGCTCTTTGTTGCAGCAGCCCTGGCTACAACCTCCCCAGGTGAATGATGCCTCTGGGATTGGCCAGGGGGGCTGGTTGCCAGGAGCTGAGGCTGCCAGCTCAGCAGGCAAGGGGTGACATAACTGGGCTGCTGAGCACTACAGGGGTGCCGCAGAAAGAATATAGTTGCTCAAGGGAGCCACCAAACAGCCTAAAAATCTGTGGGTTTTGTTGTTGTTTTTTCAGATGTAATTCCAGGCTATGACAGCTGGGCAGAGGTACAGTTTGGAAGGTCTGTTCCTGAGGAGCAGAGAAGCTCCACCTGAACTGAATTTTATTTGAAAAAACTTTCTGAGTTCACAGCTCTCTCTTTTTTCATCTTTGTGCTTGATCTGGTATAGAAGGAGGAGGTGGTGGAGGAGGAGGAGTTTGGATTTGATATCCCGCTTTATCACTACCGGAAGGAGTCTCAAAGCGGCTCACATTCTCCTTTCCCTTCCTCCCCCACAACAAACACTCTGTGAGGTGAGTGGGGCTGAGAGACTTCAGAGAAGTGTGACTAGCCCAAGGTCACCCAGCACCTGCATGTGGAGGAGCAGGGAATCGAACCCGGTTCACCAGATTATGAGTCCACCGCTCTTAACCACTACACCACACTGGCTCTCCAGGCTTTGCTAACAATTAAACAGGCAGAGAATGGGCACTGCACCTGCAGAAGGAGACTGCAAATGATGCAATGAATCACCCTGCAGTGGTTTGATCATGGCTTGCAGGTTTGATTGTCAGGTGCTTCAGGAGGATACGTCAGGTGGCTTATTCCCACTTGGTTCAAAACATCATGATATATCGGTATATCGCAATGTTTAGCAGGTGATATATCACAATGTTGAAAACCAGGTATCAACCAGCCCTACTTAATAGAGGAGCAGATACAGTTACCGGGAAATAGGAAAGGTGGGGGTGAGAGACCTCCTTCCGCCACAAGCCTTCCAATGTTGTTCTACTCAGAAGGAAAAAAATCTCCTATTTTTTTCTAGTTGCAATGTCTATGTTGGGATTTTCAATATATAGAACAACTATGCAACAAGGCAGGCTGCATGCCTTATCTCTACTAAGCATATGTTATGTAAGATTAGTTTCAAGGATCTGGTCAAAGACCTTGCAATTAGAAAAAGTATGACTCCCCCCCCCCCCCGGAATAAATACAAAGTGGAAGTATAGATGGAAGCAATATTTTCCATGTTAACTGTAGGTTCTGTTGCTTTTGGAAAAGTAAGATTTTATTTAATGGTCTATTGTTGTTTATATTTTGGGGCACCAAAGTCTTTTAAGTGCTTAGGGCCTCTAAAGGTCTTAATCCAGCCCTGGCTATACAAGGATAGGGATAGCATGGCCAGTACAGTCCATGCCCTGGTAGCCTTGAAACTGGATTACTGCAATGTACTTCATGCAGGGCTGCCCTTGGGCTTGTTCCAGAAGCGTCAGCTGGTAGAGAATGCAGAAGCTAGACAGATGACTGACAGCATGTGACAACACTGGCTGCTCTTGTGATGGTGTGCAAAGCCCTGACCACCTGAACCCTTGTGTCACTGAGATCATCCAACGAAGCCCTGTTAGCTGTCCCCTGTATTACAGAGGCTTCCCCAGCCTCAAGCAAAAGTTGGGCATTTTGTGGAACAGGAAAGATTTGACAGATCCTCACTTTTGATTTTCAGGTGTCTCTTGAAGATATTTTTATGCCAACAGGCCTATGCAGTTGTATAAATTTTTCTTGAGTAGCCAGTCATTTTAGTGATTGATTGCACTGCTTTTAATTGTGTTTTTTAAAAAATAAATACAGTAGAAACTCGACTTACCACCGCCCCTACTCACGAACAATTTGATTCGCGACCGCGGCAAACCCGGAAGTAAATACCGGGTTTGCTGCGATTCGCGCATGCACAGAAGCGGCGTCTGCACATGCGCAGAACGGCGCTGCCGCCGAATGCGCACACACAGAACGGCGCTTCTACTAGCGACCTGGATCGATTCACGAATGGACCTCCGGAACGGATTCCGTACATAAGTAGAGGTTCCACTGTATAAAAAGTTTGTATATTGCTGCACACCGCTCTGATATTGTATGATGGCATATAAATGTTTTTATAAATAAATTACAGAACTGCCCAATAAGCTAAGATTTTCATAGGACGCCTTTAGCCCTGCTGCGACCTCCAAAACTCTTATCTTGTGACAAGGAAACTGGTGGCACCTACTCTTTGCAATAATCTCATTTACTAAAAACGTATCTGTTGATATGAGCATATCTCGACCGCCGACGCCAGCTTTTAATGACCTTGGGCATGTGATGCTTTACGGTTATACTTTATTGGGATAGTTATTATTTTATTTTGACATGAGCGTCAAACGAAAACCAGTATGTAAATTATTTTAAATAAACAAGCAATCCCCTGAGGGGATGGTGCGGTGAGCTGTTCTACCCACCTGTCCTCCCAGCAGCCTCAATTTTCCACTGATATGGTGTGTCGAGTGTATGTGTTAATAGTAGGGGTCCAGGTTGCCAAATTCTTTAGAGCATGGGCATATGTGGAATTTTGATAAGGTGCTGTTGGTACGAGTCACAAAATGGCTGCCAAGGGGGCATATCATAACATAAAACTTCAGAAAGTAGTATACTCATTACCAGTTCCTGCTGGTCCCCTCCAGACATCCATCTCTCCCTCTCCCTTGTCCTAGAAATTCCTTCTCTTTCCATTCTTTTCTTGCCCCCCAGCCACCCAACAGCAAATTCTATTTAGCATTAAATGCTCTACCCATGCAATCTCTCCTTCTTCCCTTCACTTGCAGAGCTTTCCGGGGGTCCAATATGTTGTTCAAGCACTGCCAAGGAATTATCTCATTCCCCTCTCCTGCTCTCCAAACACTTTCCATGGAGGTACAGCCTGGTGGCAAGTGTTGAATGCCTTGTTTGTTTAAGGTTCAGGTGCCAATGAGAGAGAGAACTATCTGATAAAGGAGAGATAATTTAGTTAATAGTTCTCCATTCTGTTTCTTCATTCAAATACCACACTTTGCCTTCACAGCAGTTAACAAAACCAAAAGAAACGGGAGACATCAGAAAACACTCAGCACAACAGAAGCCCTCAGAGTAACAAAGTAAAATTAGTTTTAAAAAATGTCTTCACCTTAAATTGTCACGAGTAACCCAAAACTAAACCGGAACAACTAAGAACAACCAGGACTAGAGTAACAAGTGATGCAAAAAGGCAGATCACTGGCCCTAGAAGTTTACAATCTAAATTTCAGAAGTGCAGCAATTGTTAAAGAAAGGAGACAAGGGGTGGATCTACACACTAAAAAATGCTATAAATAAGTCAGAATTTAAATTGTTATAACAAAAGGGGAAAAACTATGTAAAAACTGCTTAGAAATTTTTTGCTCTCCAGTACCACCTGGTTTTGCAATAGAAAGTGTCCTTTCATATTATATCACAGTGTGGTATGTTGGCCTGAGAGCCATGGACAAAAAGTCTCTACAGAGGGTGGTGAATACAGCACATGATATCATGGGCTGTCCCTTGAGTCCGCTAGATGACATCTGTAATGAATCTGACCTTAGTTAAGGGATTTTCTGGAACCCCCAGGTTTTATAGAGTTAATGTTCACTCCATGTTTGAGTGGCAGCTCACTCGAGGGAGGCGGGACATTCAGCCCTTTAAAAGGAGGGAGCAGCCATTGGTGAGAGAAGAGGGAGGGAGGGAGGGAGGGAGTGGTGACTAGTGACTAGAAAGAAGAGGGAGAGTTAGGCTAGGTTAGGATGAAGATTCAGTTTGTTAAACTGAAAGTGTTTATGTTTTGGTCAGAGACTAAACTGAAGAACTAATAAAATACTGAAATGTTATGTTCTGTACGAAATAAAGACTTGCTTTTGTTGAGCCAAGAGGAAATCGTCGTTTATTCGGTCCAGCGATATATGAATGCTTGTGAGGAAATAAACTCAGGGAAAAGGCAAAACTTACCTGCAAAAGGGGATAGTTTGTGTCTCGGAGTTTCACTCGGGAGGGGCAAGAGGGGTGAAGCCTTGGTAAAGCTACACAGTTGCTAAGGGAGTTAGCTAACTGACGCAGGAAGGGATCTGAGGAGACAGAGGCCCAGTACTGCAAGCTGAGAGGCAATTTAAACCCACAAGCCCAGAGCATAGAGCATATATCTACCACGGTCACGTTGGCTGGACAAGAGAAAACCCTGTTACTAAGTTGTCCCAAGTTAGAATAAAAGGGACAGACAACACAGACGGACCTCAAAGTATAAGTTGGGGCGAAGAGAAATTCTAACCCAGAACACCTCAGTGATAAATACACTTAGTAACGGACAAGGGGCGTAGCTTGAGGGGAGGTTCATCGCAACATCGCAAGGTATCGTTGCCTTAGGAGAGCATCACCTCTTTAATCTTCTACCCTCAGGCAGGAGATATAGAAGTATAATCAGCTGTACCAACAGGCTAAATAATAGCTTCTATCCGTGGGCTGTTAGGCTGTTGAATGAAAAATAACATAGCGAAATTGACTTGCAAGGTGGTATGTTGTTTGATAAGAGATTGTGTGTTTTTTGGGGGGGAGGCTCGTTTAATTTCATTGTACACAGGTTGTACAATGCCAATAAATGTATTAATTATAGTTGTTAATAAAGCATGCAAAGCACTGCTTTTTGACTGATTGCAGCTGAGTCCAAAGAAGATGGTAAGACTACCCTGTATACTCAAGTTACAAAACTCAGGAAGAGATTAAAACTAAAGGCTTCAATTGAGAAAAGCTTCACGGGTTAGAGGTGGGGGTTAATAGAAATGTTCTGGGAGGGAGTTATGAGCATTAGGGGGCAGATATTCCTGCTAAAGGAAACCTTGTAAAACACAGTGACATTCGAAGTCATGTTTGCACACCCTCAGATACAGATCACTTCCCCAAAGCCCCTGCCTAGCCCCTTTTTTCTTCCAGTTTCAAGTCTTACTTGCTGTTTCTTTGCAGAACTGGAAAGGGGAAACAAGAAAACCATCTGCTTATTAGACTGAGTGACTAACAAGTGTATGGTGCTATAACCTTTGGTGGAATAGAGTGCCCTTCATCAGATGCATGAAGCCGTTAGTTGCAATTTGCAGTTATGCAAATGCAAGTTGCAGTTATGCACAAGCACACAAGAGGGGAGGGGAAGACTGTAAGCATCATGGTCCGGAAGAAATGAGACGCCATGAAGCACAAGCAGTGAGAATTACATTAACAGTGGCCATTCACACATGCAACATTATTGATAACGCAACCACCCTTGTTCAGCAGAGGAGCGCAATTTAATTTAATGAACTTCTGCGAAATTGCAGAAAGACACCTAAATACTTCCACAGAATTATTCACAGACTCTTCAGTCCCTAACAGTTCTGGGTTCTCCCGAAGAGTTAACATAGCGATGCCAGTCACAGATTCTTGCCATGTGCTGCAGCGACCTCTACACACACACATGTACACGTGTTTCCCCCCCCCTCCATCTGGCCCCTTAATAGAGTAAAAACAATTGTATGATAGAAGCTAGGCAAAAGCCTCCTTCCCAAGTGAGGGGAGCCCCCCCTGCGTAAATTCAGCACAGCATTCCCCCCCCCCTCATTTGCCATTAAGCTGTGACCTCCCTCAAACCCCTGCTGTAAATCTAAGCGGTCTTCCTATTCTCTGGAAGAGTCAGGCTGGGGAGGCGGTCTCCACCATTCCTCCTCTGCTCAGTCCCTGACAGATAGAGGCTACACAAAAGCCTCCTCCCCAAGTGAGGGGAGCCCCCCTGCGTAAATTCAGCACAGCATTTTCCCACCTTTCCAGAACTCCTCTATTCCAGCGTTTCCCAACCGGTGTGCCGCGGCACACTATTGTGCCGCGAGACACCGGCTGATGTGCCGCGGGAAAAGGGACCTGCAGCCCAGGGCTGCACAGGACCGTGGCGGCGGCGCTGCTGGAGCCCGGCGGCGAAGCGGAAGCCAGGGCGGCGCTGCTCCCTTGGCTGCTGCAGCAGCAGCAACAGCAGCCTCGCGGGAGAATCCCGACCTGGTGCCCCAGCTGATGGGCGGGAGAAAGGACGCCGCGCTACAGCTGATCCCAGAGGTAACTCTGGGTCAGGAGACCCGGCGCAGCCGGGTCAGGGAGGAGCGGTGTGCCGCGAGATTTTTTTAATGAAACAAGTGTGCCGTTGCCTAGATTAGGTTGGGAAACACTGCTCTATTCCACACCCCACGCAGACAAGACATACGTCCTTACCTCTCGAAGACCACGCGGTGCTCCTCCTCCTCCTTTTCCGGGGTGGGCCACTTTACTCTTTCCTCCGATTCCCTGCCACGATGTGTAAACCTATTGGCTGCACAGCAGAGGCCCTTCAATAGTAGCTCGAGTCCATTCGCAGCTAGCAGTCTTTCAGTTTTGAAATTCGCATGTGGAAACTGATCTAAACTGATCTAAACCTCAGGCGCAGCTGTTGAAGCAGTCGCTCTCCGAGTAGGCAAACGAATCAAAGCAATGAGCAAAATGCCACAGAAGCAACGACATTCTACCACAGCATCACCCAACCTGGGAGCTGCGAAGCCTGTGCAACAGAGTCAGGTCTTTCCTGTCAGAAAACTCCAGTCAGAAAACTCCAGTCGGAAAACTCCAGTCGGAAAACTCCAGGAACGGGTCCTGGTGTATTTTTTGTAGCTGCTGCTGCAGCCACTGGAAGGAAAAAACGGGGGCTGAGGAAGCCCAACGTTTGATATTATAGCGATTGCAAGGCTTGTTTGTTTTTTAATGCAGTTACTGAAAACTGCTTGGAGCCCAACATTTGTTGTTGGAAAAGCGGGATGCAAGTATCATTTAAAAAAAAGGCAGCTGCAGTCCTAAAATGAGAAAACCATGAAAACCATGATGAACGGTTCCAAATCCTATACATTTAAAATAAATGTATAAAAGCAGGGGGAAAGAGCAGTGTGTCTTCCCTGAGGCCCTTCAGAGTAGCCTGGGGGGGGGGGGGGAATGGGAAGTACAGGCGCAGCTGCGGTTGCAGAAAAACCGTTGCTGTTATCTTTAGAAATGCATGTCACAACCCTTCTTTCCCTGGGAATAAGAGCTGAGTAGGCGTGGCTAGGATTGCTCTGCTCATAGCTTTGTAGCATAATAAAACCTCTCTTTGGCTTTCACACAAACACACACACAATAAGCATTTGGAAACATTCCAGAATAATTAGTATCTAGAGAGAGAAATGAGATTCTGCATGTTGGTTTAGGCCAGGCATAGGCAAACTCCGGCCCTGCAGATGTTTGGGACTACAATTCCCATCTTCCCTGACCACTGGCCCTGTTAGCTAGGGATGATGGGAATTGCAGTCCCAAACATCTGCAGGGCTGGAGTTTGCTTATGCCTGTTTTAGGCTTGCCTAAAAACAAATGGTTTAGTGATTGAGTTTATAGCGCAAACACAGTTCATGTGCCAGGTGCACAACGGACAGAAATTCAGTCAGCACCCATTTTTTTTCCCTGTCACTGCAGGTCCAAGCTGAGAAAACTGTCAACACAGGAAGCTGGCATATCTAGTGTTACCAGGAAACCACGAGGCAAAGACAAAGAGCCTCCGCTGCACATTAACAAATGGAGCAATTCACTGAAAAATGTACCTGTGTACTGTCTCAATCGGAAAACTACCTAACTAGACCATTTCTGGGTTAGGGTTAATTTTAGGACCGGGTTACTGTTAGAGTAAGGATTAGAATCAGGTTTGGGTTTGGGTCAGTGTTGTTTTATGTTTTCTTGTGATTTTGATTCATTTGCGGTTGGTTTGCTTTTTTCAATTTGTTGCGTTGCTGCTTTTTCACAAGTTGCAAGTTTGTTGGATTTGTGGTTTTCTGGAAAGATTCAGTTTTAATTGTGAATGCTCAGCTGGGGAGGTAAGCCTTCCCCTTCCCAGCTGAGAGATGCCTGCATGCACGCAGCCGGGGAATGCCTGGCTGCCTTCAGGTGGTGCAGTTTCCGGGCTGCCTCCATCTTCCCTGACCCCAGCAACTATTCAGCCTGGCTACCTTTGGGGAAGGTGGAGGCAGCCCGGAAACTGCATCTGAGAGCCCCTGCACCACCCGAAGGAAACGGAGTTAAATGTTAAACCGTGCATGATAGAAATACCACACCAGTTTTTGATTTTGTGGCTCCTTGGAGCTAAGGGTAAAGGAAACAGGAATTCGGAAGCCCTGGTTGAAACCACCCCAAATGGCCGGTTTCCTGCCATGGCTGCTTTCCCAGAACACCAGACCCCAACTGTGCAGGTTTTCAGGGGTAATTATCCCTGCCGACCCCCCCCGGTTAGGGGGGGGGACTGGCCCGTCACCCGCAGTACGTCCAGTAACTGCCACTCACTACAGAATGCGGGGCCAGGGATGTTGAGTGAGGCTGCACTCCATGAATTGGCAACTCTTCAGAGCGGGAGATCCCCGTTTCCTAAAATCATTAAAATTTGGACTAAGAAACAGGCATGTCCTGAAAAGGAGGTTAAAAAACACCTTGATAATTAAATCCGTCACTGGATGCCAGAGCTTTGATTTGAAAAGGACTTTCATTGTGGTGCTTCATCGTGAGGTGAACGGCGATATCTTTTTTTACATCTGCTATTCATGACTTTCCGAACCTCGCAAGAAAGGAATTCAATATTTAAGTTTCGTAGCTCTTGGCGGAGAGCCCCAATTAGAACTGGCAAAGTTAAGATCAGATATGAAAGAGGCTCGGGCTGGGGAAAAAATGGTGGCTATGGCATAGAAGAAAAAGAAACGGCCTCCCCCCGGGGGGGGGGAGCTTAGGACATCCGGACACAATCGGGGAATATTTCACATAAAAAAAACTGCATTTGGTTGCATGGATTCCTTTTCGATATATGGTATAATGTGAATGCGAATGTGAAATTTTGATTTGGCTCGCTTCCCTAGGGCCCGGGGAAGCGGGCGTTCATCTTAGATGAGCTAAGCTAAACATTCACCAAACAATTAGTGAAATATATCCCACGGCATTGCTTTTCTATGCAAGTTTATTTCTATTTTGAATACTAACTCATTAGAAGTCTGAAAGACCTAAAGACTGCTGCGCCATACATCTTATCAAAAGAAGGAGGGTTGGCATCTGTTGAGAAAAGCGAGAACAGAGCCCGGAGCCAGGAAGATAAAGCGGAAAATCAAAGATGGGCTCACTGAGAGCACTATGCAAAAACAAATAATTGAAGAATAACAACAGAAAAATTGCCTCCTGCATTGGAATAAAAATATGGATTTAATGGACACGAGAGTCACACACCAGGACTGTATAAAATAATGGGTTAAGATTGGACTTATGAAGCTGGGAAAAAACAAAAGAGATGAATGCAGGAACTGAAAGAGACTTTCTCCTGACATCCAGAACATGGGAAGCTCCCTTGAAATTATTTAATTCAGATTGTAATATTAGTTTTATTGTTTGTGTTTTAATGTGGCAAGATTTGATTTATTATTAATTGGAGTGTCTTTAATTGAAAAATAAAAAATATTTACAAAAAAAAAGAAACCGTTCCAAATGTATTAAGTTGCCTCGGGATTTGCGTATTCATCAAGTAATCGTTTGAGTGAATAGTTTATTTAATGGGGAAGCTTGCAAGCGAGAAGCAACTATTGTTTACATATGTCTTGCACGCCCCGATTTTGGGGCTGCGCCGGGGGCTCCCCGAGCATGAAACCCCCAGCTCCCCCGAAAGTGCTGTTTAATCCCAATTACAAGAAATGCGGGGGTGAGTCCCAAGGCACCTCTCGCATTCATGGGGAAATTTGCAGTTCGACCGCTGGCAAGTCCCGTCGTTGAAATCCCAGCAGACTTTGCGATGATGTTTATGCTTGGAGGCGAACTTAGGGTGCCTGCTAGCCTCCTGCTGTTTGTTGCTATTTATCGAATCTAGAATCTCGGACCATAAGTACTGGTCCACCTGATCCCATCTGATGCTAGAAAAGTGGGGAGCCTTCCGGCGAAATTCTGTGTCATAAGCAATTGCGGCAGCTTCTCCTGCCATTGCACACCTCTGCCTTACAATTCTGAGGTAGTTGATAAGATGCCACGCCCGCTTAGGGTAGGCCACAGATACCACTCCCATAAAAACAAGGAAACCGTCAAGCCAATTGTCAAAGGACCTTTCGACCTGAGGTGCCCCATCCCTGCGCTTCGACTCTCCCCTACGCATCACAAGCCATGACGGCGCTAATTTGAATACGTCCACATATTCCCCGTTCAGAATTTTTGCCCGCAATCTTGAGCTCAAATGATAGCCAGGAACAGCGCCAGGAATAGTGTCTGTAGTGTTATGCGCGGGTTTCTTTACCTTCTCAACCAAAGCCCCGTCTTTCCACTCTAGAGTTCCCCCAAACTGTTTGCGGTGGGAGTTAGCTCTCCGCTCCAAGCACCAGTCTGGGAGGGCCCCCAAATCCTCTCCCTCACCCCAATAACAATCAAGCGAAGCATCGCTATCATCTGAACTTGACGTGTCTGACTCATCATCATCATTGGAGTCGTCCCTGCGCCTTTTCTTCTTTCCTTTACCACTACGCTTCCTTTTGCACTTCTTTGCCGGAGACTTATGTCCAGCATTCAGATCCTGACCAGGCCCCCTCTTCCGCTTTTCAGCTACTGCAACCGAAATCCCAGAGCCACTCGGCCCCTGCACCGTTGCAGCACCGTGAGCCTGTGCTATTGCAGCCACAGGACGGCTGGCCACTTGGGCACCCTGAAATACACTAGCAGATGTTGTCAAGGACCGGCTAAACGAACCGGACGACGTGCTAGGAAGCTCTGGCGTCAATTGTACTGGAGGCGGGCGAGAATAGGTACGGCCTGGAGAAGCTGGCAAAAAACCTGGAGGCACTGCCGACGATGATCCCGCCACATGGCCTTGGGTCGAGGACAAGGCATGTGATCGGTTCGGTGCCCGAGCTTTGAACGCGTCTGTTAATCTGTTGAACAACTCTGTAAGCGCCTCAATGAAACGCAAGAAGTCGTGATCGTGTCTTGATGGGAGCACTATGTCAGTCTGGGTAGGGGGTCTGACTCCAGAAGTCACGCCAACACTATTTCCCATTGCAATCAGAGAAACTTGGCGGGGTAACAAACCAGACCCTTGACTAGCGGGGGCTTGGGCGGGAGGAAGCCTAGCAGTCCCACGCCTTGATGCTACCGGAGGAAGCCTAACAGTCCCACGCCTGGTGCGTGGAGGGGAAACGGCCGCCTTCTGCTTGGAGTTTACAGGCATGGTGACTTGGTCAATTCAATAAGGAGCCGAAATAACGACTAACAGATGACAGGAGAGTATTGTCCACACAGGCTGGCAGCAACACAACCAGGGCACTGTGCAGTGTTGTAAAACAGGCTCGGAACCGTCTACACTGGCCAGTGCTACCCAGGCCAGAAGAAGTCAACTAAGGTTGATATTGCGTAAGCAGGCCAGCAGCAAGCACTACCTGGGCGCAAACAACCAAGCTCAGTACTACCAGCACTGGCTGGCAGCCAGCACCACCCGTGCACAGTGCAGCGTAATCAACCAAGCCCAGAATTGCCTGCACTGTCTGGCAGTACTGTTCACAATGCAGCTAAGCTAAGCTCAATAGTGGCCACACTGGCAGGCAGCAGCACCTGTGCCCAGCACTGCACAATCAAGCAAGCTCAGTATTACCTACACCAAGCTCAACAGATGGGACTTCAAAAGGACTGTCTAGTACTGCCTACACACTGGCTGCAACACCAGGAGGCGGTCAGAGGCAGTGTTGTCGACACTAAAAAGCCAGCAGCCTCTGTACACCTTGGGCTTAGCACTGACCACACTAACCAGCAACTATAAGTACAAAATGAGCAGGCAGGCAATCAGCAAACATCACCAAACCAACTGCAGAATCCAAATACAGTATCCTTAAGCAGGACAAAACAAATTCAAATGAACGCTAGAGTTATTATTACTTATTTCTTATTATTAGTTCCAATTATTTTAATCTACTTCAATTTTGTTTATATTACTTTTATCAATTTTATTTTGCAGCTCGGCAGAAAGTAAAAAGGCACACGGAGCAGTCCAGTGAGCAGCAAGGGAAACTGGGCAGGAAATTAGGAGCGAAAACGCAGAATGAATCTGAACAGAAGTGTAGCAATGCAGGTCAGAATTAATAGGAGGGGGGAGATGCAAGCTGGGGGGGGGACAACCGGCGGGGGGAAAAACCCGCGCCTAAAAGCACAGAGGAATCCCAGCAAGCAAGTTGAGAGCTGGTGAAAATAGCTGCTTCCCGCCGTTTACTAAAAACAAGGGCCACGTGCCTCTCCCAAAATGGCCGACTGCCCTGACCACGCTGCCCTAAATCAAACGCCCCTTAAAGACCAGAAACCGAACTGGGCAAGCAAACCCAGAATAACAAAATAGGGCAACAGTCAGGACGCAAACTTCCAAGCCAAAAAGGAAGCGGAGCACCGTAGATTTCCAAAGCAACCCCAAAGTTTACAGGAAGCCCCTTAGAGGCAAGGGACAGAGCCCAGACCAAAGCACACGCAATCGGTGCTGCAGCTCAAAGGACGAGCAAACTCACCCGCCCGCTCTCAAAAGCAAATAAATGCAAATAAACACGAGCACAGCCTTCCGTTCTCACAAAATCCACGGAGAAGCAAAAGGGGTGTGTGCAGAAGAGTCAAAACGAGCTCACGCAGAAGGAAGTCGCGCTCTGCCGCTCCCTTCTGTTGAAATAAAACGCGCCCCTGGCAAACTGTACAAGAAGCCTGCTGAGCAAAAAACAAAACAAAACAGCGCTGCAGCCCAGCAGCTGAGAAGCAGGAGCGCGAGCGCGCAAAGGCAAAAAGGGACAAAGGCAAAAAGCCTCGTGCAGCAGCAGCAGCAGCAGGGAGCAAAATTGGAGATGCAACAGCGACTACACAGTCCTCTCTGATCCTGATCCGAGGAAGAGGCAAGGAAGGAGAAGGTGCTGGTCGGCCGCGCTGAGATTAAATTGCCCGCGGCCACGCCCACCCTGCCCGCAGATTGGCTGGAGCTGTCCCAGCACGGTGGAAGCGGCCGGCCGTGACGTAGGAGGGGGGTTGGCAGCCTCCCTCCACCCCTACGCGGGAAACGCCGCCCACCGCGAAAAAGACAATTTCTATTGCAGGTGCCTTGGCCCCATCATGCCCGCCAGCAAGTAGAAGCTGCTCCCCCCCCCCCGCCACAATGCTGCAGGGAGGATGCGCTCACTTAGTTGACGCCTTGCAGCCCCAACGGGAGGAAAGCAAAGCCCGTCCCCGATTGGAAATTGGGGGGCGGGGTGGGGTGCGCGCTGCAATCGCGCAAAAGGGTCCTCGGCTACGCACAGCAAGCAGGCAAACGCTCAGCTTTGCGCTCCAGAACTGCTAGCAATCTTACAAATAATAATAATAATAATAATAATAATAATAATAATAATAATAATAAATTTATTATTTATACCCCACACATCTGGCTGGGCTTCCCCAGCCACTCTGGGCAGCTTCCAACAAAATATTAAAATACAATAATCCATCAAACATTAGAAGCTTCCCTAAACAGGGCTGCCTTCAGATGTCTTCTAAAAGTAAGATAGTTGCTTCTTTCCTTGATGTCTGATGGGAGGGCGTTCCATAGGGCTGGAGCCACTACCAAGAAGGCCCTCTGCCTGGTTCCCTGTAACTTGGCTTCTCGCAGTGAGGGAACCGCCAGAAGGCCCTCGGCACTAGACCTCAGTGTCCGGGTAGATCAATGGGGGTGGAAAACTCAGCCTGCGGTCCTCAGTGAGTAAGGGAATCCTACCCCCCACATGCGTAAATGATTTAGGTTAGGGTTCCTCAAGGGCAGGCATGGCCAAACTCCCCTCCAGATGTTTGGGGACTACAATTCCCATCATCCCTGACCACTGGTCCTGTTAGCTAGGGATGATGGGAGTCGTAGTCCCAAAACAGCTGGCGGGCCAAGTTTGGCCATGCCTGCTCAAGGAGGTTTCAAAGGCTGTCCTGTCACTTCCACCCTTTTTTTTTGGGGGGGGGGGAGGTTCCATAAAGCAAGTTCCCCAAAAGATAACCTCAAGCTGCTTTTATGGAACTCGCTTCAAGGTTTGCTTTTCTTTTATTATTTTTAGAGGAAGTGGTAGTAGCGCGCACAGTGACTGTTGGACCCACTCTTGGTCTGGTCTGCTCTGTCTGCTGCAGCCTGTCTTCGCATGCACGGGAAGTCCCTAAAACACCCAGGGTTTCTGACTCACACACTCCCCTCACCTGGTTTAGCCGGCCAGTCAAAGCTGTGCTGACAGCTTCTCGGAACCGCAGGGGGAGAGCTGAGTGCAGGGTGGGGACCAGTGTTGGATTTACATATAAGCTAAACAAGCTATAGCTTAGGGCCCCACTCTCTTGGGGGCTGCCAAAAAAAATAAAGGGAAAAAATCTGGATGTGCATTTCCAAAATATAAGATAAAAAATGAATACAATAAAACATACAGCAACAGTGTTTTGTGTTGTGTATTAGGTCCATAAATTACCATATAGCATATATTCAACCACACAAAACAGCAACAATTTGTTGTTGACAAAGGACAGCTGGACATAGAAAGGGTCCCATTACCTTCAGTAGCTTAGGATCTCAACAAACCTAAATCCAGCCCTGGTGGGTGGACCAAAGGTGGACAAACCACCCCAGAAGTGGCATAACGTGCCCCTCACCAGAGCTACAACCCCTCCCCTAATGGATGCAGTTAATCACTAAAAACCATACATTTATTACATTGACACACAAAACAGATTTTAAATTCTCACAGCAAAATGTTTTGTCTTCTGCCTTCATCAGTTGCTCTGATAAAAGCGATGCTGCTTCCAAGGCAGTATTTTAATGTCTTTTGGAGGCCGCCCAGAGTGGCTGGGGGGACCCGGCCAGATGGGCGGGGTACAAATAAATTATTATTATTATTATTATTATTATTATTATTATTATTATTATTATTATTATTATATTACAGACCCTTGCAGAAGACCTTCATTCGCTAAAGCTACGCAAAGGTGGAGGCCGCATGGTGTTCATGTGCTCAGCATGTTTATATCCACAAATCCCCCCCCCCTTCGCTAGCATTGTTGGATCTATTCGCATCACTATAGCAATAATTGATAAATCAGGCAAGCTATGTTTCTCAGAATTAAAGTGTTTTCCTCCATGTTTGCAGGGTAAAAAAAAATTGCAGTTTCTATAATGTGTGTGTAGGTCAGTTGCAGTTTTACCCAGTGCTGTTTTCTGGGGGTACACAGGCGTAAGCATACCCCTAAACATTTTGTGAATCTAAGTTTGACCTAATTGAGGGGTAGTATTTCAATATGAGTAGGAAAGTGGGGGGGAATTTTTAGGGGGGGGAAGCACTGGTTTTACCTATGTACTGGATAATCCTCGGTTTTGGTTTTGTTCATTCTGTGATATAAATTATACTGCAGGATGTGCAGGTCGAGCTGTCCTGTTGCAAAATGCTAGAACAGGAGGCTTGTTGATCGTAATAATAATAATAATAATAATAATAATAATAATAATAATAACAACAACAACAACAACAACAACAACAACAATTTATACCCCGCCCATCTGGCTGGGTTTCCCCAGCCACTCTGGGTGGCTTCCAACAGAATATTAAAATACTAGTTGAAGGTAGCCCGTTACAATAAGCCGGGGGCTCGCGTGATTGGGCTCGCATGAAGCCGGGGGCTCGCGTGATTGGCGCGGCCGGGGGAGAGAACGAGCGTGGCGGCGGCGGCGGCCGGAGGAGGAGGAGGAGGAGGAGGCTCCGTGCAAGGCGGTGGCGCTGCCCCAACTGACAACGTGCGTGCGCCGCCGCTGCCTCCCGGACACGCCCCCCTCTCCGGCCACTCCAATGCTTGCGTCCCTGTTGGGGGGGGAAGTAGAGCTCTCCAATCTGTGCGTCCCTGTGGGACATGCGCACTCGCGCAGTTCCACTGACACACAGTGGATGCATGGACACTTGAACATTATTATATGTGACAATAGTCTATTAAACATTAGAAGCTTCCCTAAACAGGGCTGCCTTCAGATGTCTTCTAAAAGTCTGGTAGTTGTTTTTCTCTTTGACATCTGGTGGGACGGTGTTCCACAGGGCTGATGCCACTACCGAGAAGGCCCTCTGCCTGGTTCCCTGTAACTTGGCTTCTCACAGTGAGGGAACCGCCAGAAGGCCCTCGGAGCTGGACCTCAGTGTCCGGGCAGAATGATGGGGGTGGAGACGCTCCTTCAGGTATACTGGGCCGAGGCCGTTTAGCAAGCCATTCAGAGTTGCTAACAATGGATAGCTTGCTCTAATTGCCAGGTTCTAGTTAGGAGGTGCTGGATGGAAACTGCAACAGGATTTTGTGGGCCTGGTACACTGTATGTGGATTATTATTATTATTATTTATTCAATTTATACCTGGAGGTCTCAGCGCAGTTCACAACCAAGACCACAACATATCAAATCAAATCAAAAACAATAACCCAATAACCAGCCCCCAAAAGAGCCATATTCTAAAAGGGTGTTGGATTAGGCCCCCTGCATCCCTGCTGTGCGATGTACATCCGTTAGCTTAGTCTAGCCTGCCTCACAGGCTGTTGCAATGTGCAAATATAAAAGGCAGGAGGAGAGGGTAGGAAAATACACAACCTTGAGCTCCTGGGTGGAAGAGCAAGAAACAAATATATGACCACCAGCATGGATGGCTTAAAAAGAGGACTAGATGAATTCATGAAGGATAAGGCTCTCAGTGGCTTCTAGCGTTGCTGCCAATCGGAGGCAGTGTGCTTTTGAATACTGCTGTATTGGCAGCCTGCATATGCATTTGAGGTCTGATACCCACGAAAAGTGCTAGATCCTGAGGCAAGGACCTTGCCTGCTTCATACTGTGTTAGATTATTATCTGTTACGGTCACTTTTAAGACCTTACCTGTGGTTTCACAGTTGAGACGCCGGAAAGGGTGCTCACATTTCCTTTGCAACCCTAAGCCCCACATTCAAGAGAACTAGCCAGTATCTAGTCAGGCTCATTCTTTTTTATAAGTCTCTTGAGATATAACCATTTGGGGCCATGGAAGATGAAGACGGCTACATGGCGTTAAGTCCCCAGCCAAGTAATAAAAACTCTGCACGCTGGGCAGAAGCTAAGAGGATGCAAGGTATGGTTTGCCATGTCTCCTTCGGGGTCCTGCATTTGGGTTGGTTGGTTTGTTTTTTAAGAAAAAAAAACTTCATTTGCACTTTTATATTATTATTAAGCAGTGCCCTTCTTCTCTGGGGCACACAACCTTCTCTGAATTAGGATTGAGCAACCTTTGGGGGTATCACTGCTAGTTCATAGCTTGTTGGTTGTATTCAGGTAAGTTTTACTCAGTGTAGATTCGTTGAAATTTATGGACGCACCTTGCAGCGCAAACCTAGCCGTGTCTACTCAGGAGTAAGTTCTGCTGAATTCAATCGAGCTTACTTCCAAGGTGAAAGTGGGCTTAGGAGGATAGCCCTGGTAATGTGCATTAATTTCAGCGGGTCTACTCAGAGTAACATTTAGTCGAATACCACCCTGCGTAAGTGAGTTTTATACTTTGTAAATTACGGTACATAGCAGTAAATGCAGAGAGCAGGGGGGCAGTTTGGCACAAGGTTCATTTTATTTTATCCTTTGTATGACTGTGTTGTGCTAATCTTTTTTATTATTTATATTCGTGTGAAAATTTACAATGTAAGTGGAATCAGATTAATTTTGTATCTGATGAAATTGTGTTGCATGGCAAGTTTTATTGTTTTTAGAGCTTCTGTTTTGTGTTTGGCTTTATTCTTATCATGGACACTGCTTTGATGACTTTGTACTGTGGTGCATTCTATAAATTTGTTTATATAGTAATAATAATAACAATAATAATAATAATAATAATAATAATTGCTGCTGTGGTCTACCTCTGGATACCAGTTACTCGAGATTACAAGTATCTATTATCTATAACTGAGGCCAAGAACCTTATTTCACAATTAAAAAATAATAAAGCATCAGGCATATACTATTGGCCCCCAGAACTATTGAAATCGAACGTCGACTGGTGGGCTGACCTGCTGGCAGTAATATTCTAATTTATCGATTCATCCAAGTTATTCCCTGAATTTTGGGCCACAGCAGTAGTCATCCCTTTATTCAAAAAGGGCCTAACATCTGATCCGGCTAGCTATACACCAATTGGTTTGCTACCTGTAATTAGCAAATTATATGCAAAGCACCTTTACAATAAGCTAGTTGATTGGATAATTGATGAAGCTATTCTTGCCGAAGAGGAAGCAGGATTTAGACAAGGAAGATTCACTATAGATAATTGCTTTGTACTAGTCCATTTTATAGGTAAGTATGTTAAGAAACCAGGTGGTGTGCTATACACAGCTTTCCTTGATCTGAAAGCTGCATTTGATTCAATCTCTCGAGTAAGACTGTGGGATAAGTTGAACTCTTCAGGTATGGATAAAAGATTATTGTTCTTGCTTAAATGTCTATATAAAAAAACACTGTGCTGAAAGTGTGTTGCTGTACAAATGGGCTGCTCACAGGATCCGTACGAGCCACGAAAGCAGTTAAGCAAGGTTGTATCCTAGCTCCCGCATTGTTTAATTTATATACATATGATTTTTTCCAGTGTTTAACATCTCCAGAGTATCATGCCCCTAAATTGGCCACAAAAGCCGTCTCTTTATTATTACACACAGATGATGTGGTACTTCTATCACAAACAAAAATGGGCCTTAAAAGATTGATGAGAGTATTCTCAGGGTACTGCCAAAGAGAACAGCTGGCTGTAAATTACAAGAAAACTAAAGTCATGGTGTTTTCAAGAAACCATAGGGCCCATAGATGGTATATAGATCATCAGTTAATTGAACAGATTAAAATCTTTAAACACCTCAGCCTCTAAGGTCTCTAAGGTGCTACTGGAAGGAATTTTTTGTTGTTGTTTTGACTATGACAGACCAACACGGCTACCTACCTGTAACCTCAGCCTTATTCTTCAGTCAATAGGGTCATGAGGAGCACGTCAGAAATATGCAAAGGAAACAGTGTCCCAAAGTGCCAAAATTCTGACATGCTTTTTCCTTACAAAAGATTGCTAAAGCTAAACCCCTAGCACAGTTATTATATGGGGCTCAGACATGGACAGGCACACTCACCTTGGATCTACTGAAGCGGTTCAGTCTCAGTTCCTACGGCAATTTTGTTTTGTTCCATCCTGTGTTCCAAATGCTTCATTACGCATAAAGGCTAACCTCCCCTCTGTTGAATTACAGATTTGACGTAGGACATTTAATTATTGGCTTTGCCGAAATTTAAACCCCACTGGTCTACTACCCCTAGTATCGCAAGGTTGTCATGAGAGCACTTGGACTAAAATGGTCAACCAAAACCTTTTCTTTTTTGGTTTATCACCACAACAGTTACTAACACTGGGCTTCAGTAAAGCAAATAATTTAAACAGACAGTGCCTATATGATATCAAGCAACAGAATAATCTGGCCACAATAAGGAAATTTTGTCCATGATATGATTATTCTCCACCTAGTCATTTTGACACTTTGGCACCCTATTTGAAAAATTTAACCATTCCAAAATACAGACATGCTTTCACGTTTGCAATATTGAATATAATAAATAATAATAAATAATAATAATAATAATAATATTTATTTATTTATTTATACATACATACATACATACATACCCCACCCATCTGGCTGGGTTTCCCCAGCCACTCTGGGCGGCTTCCAACAGACTATGCTGCCTTCAGCTGTACTTGAGGGTCGATTTCAAAAAAGTCCACTGGAAAAACAGCTATGTCCCTGTGGAGGTGGCAGTATTGAATCAGTGGCTCATGTGCTTCTGGCTTGCACTCTTTATAAAGATTTGAAGAGTGAGGTTATCACGCCTCTATTATTGTCCATGCCGGGTCTCTCAACCATTGCTACTGTGTCCTTTCTTTTAGCAGATCAAGATGATCAGGTGACAGCAAAAACTGCAAGGTTTTTAGCATGGGCAATTAGAATAGGTTCTATTATTTGAAACAAAATTAAAAAAATCCTTCCAGTAGCACCTTAGAGACCAACTAAGTTAGTTCTTGGTATGAGCTTTCGTGTGCATGCACACTTCTTCAGATATTATTTGATTATTGATGTAAACCCCCCAAATGTATTTTCTATTGTTAAGTTTTTACCTCTATCTTCAGTACATTTTATTTTCTTTTGTTGCTATGGCTAGTGGCTGATGCAAATAAAGATTCTTCTGCTCTACAAGTGGGGAGAGTGGCATTGTGCTCATATCCTGCTTGCAAACTGTGCATAAGCACCTGCTTGGCCCCTGTGAGAACAGGGTGCTGGGCTAACTGGGCCTTTGGCCTGATCCATCAGGGGATTTTGGTATGTTCTTAAGTCTCCTCCATCAGTGCCAGTCAGACACTGCAAAACCTTAGTGCAGGGGTCAGCAACCTTTTTCAGCCGTGGGCCGGTCCACTATCCCTCAGACCTTGTGGTGGGCCGGACTATATTTGGGGGGGGGGGAAAATGAACAAATTCCTTTGTCCCACAAATAACCCAGAGATGCATTTTAAAGAAAAGCACACATTCTACTCATGTAAAAACACGCTGATTCCCAGACCGTTCGCAGGACGGATTGAGAAGGCGATTGGGCCGCATCCGGCCCACGGACCTTAGGTTGCCCACCCCTGCCTTAGTGTGTGGGAGCCCCTGCAGAGAGCCAATAAGGCATGTTTAAAACAACAGCTTCTCTGTCCTGAATGTTTCTGATTGTTTCCAGGACACCGAACGCCAAAAATGTGAGACAGGGCAATCTTAGTGCTGTGTTGAATATGTACGCTGCAAAAATAATAATAATAGCTGCCAAGGGTCAGAACTGTGGTTAAGTTTCCTCACTCCACTTTGAATTCTTGCAGGCAATTCTAAGTTAATCGCTCGGTACAAAATATCACTGGGGATATTAGGGGCAGCCTGTGTCATTCTGGGATCGGCCGTGATTGCGCTGATTGTGTTTGGTAAGTTCTTATGGTAGATGTCTGTCTCCGTTTTCCAAAAAAACAACCCCAAAACGCTTTATTTTAAAACCACATGGCATGTGTAGTGTACAGTTCCTTGATCAAAATTCGGGGGGGGGGAATAATATTCAGAGTGAGGGGAGGGGGAGACAGCAAAGGGGATCTGTGTGCCCTCCCCCAGTAAATGTATAGGAAAGGTGGATCATCTTAAACTAGAGCACTTGGTATCTTCTCAGTTTAGATAGAGGTTGTCTGACTCTCAGGGCTGGCTTGCGCATGAGGCAAGGTGAGGCCTTCAGAGAGCTGGAAGGGGCGTGTGCCCGCCCAAATAATGGCTGGCCATGCTGACTGTTATGTACTGAGTTGAATAGGATCCAAAATGCAGCAGTCTGATTGATCCTAGAACAATAGGATTCAGAATGTAGCAGTCTGATTGGTCTGCAGGAGCCACCCAATACAGCTCCAGGGGGAAGTGAATCCGCAACCTGATTGACCTACAGGAATATCCTGGAATTAGCCAATCACGTGGGGCCCATTGTGTAAATAATGTATATAAAGCAGATGTTCTGGGGAAACTGCATTCCTCGCTACTATGAGCTGAATAAAGGGCATGAAAACCACACTCGACTCCGAGTATATTTCACTGACCATCAGTCTAGAGCAGGGGTCAGCAAACTTTTCCAGCAGAGGGCTGGTCCACTGTCCCTCAGACCTTGTGGGGGGCCGGACTATATTTTTTTTGGGGGGGCGGAATGAACGAATTCCTATGCCCCACAAATAACCCAGAGATGCATTTTAAATAAAAGCACACCTTCTACTCATGTAAAAACACCAGGCAGGCCCCACAAATAACCCAGAGATGCATTTTAAATAAAAGGACACATTCTACTCATGTAAAAATACGCTGATTCCCGGACCGTCCGCGGGCCGGATTGAGAAGGCGATTGGGCCGAATCCGGCCCCCGGGCCTTAGTTTGCCTACCCATGGTCTAGAGCTCAGGGTGCGAGGTGCCTCTGCCCAAAGCAGAAATGCAGTGCCTAGTTCTCTCTCCCTCCCTGGTGACGTCTAGTAATGCAAATTATTAGGCTTCTTGTTGCATGCAAAGTGTTTTTCAGTCCAGGCAAGGGTCAACAAATTAAGCAGGGAGGTGGGGCACTGTAGCATTAGGTGACATCGTAATACACATAGCAGAAGATGTTGAGAGAGAGGGGGGGGAACGCAACTTTGCTGCTTTGGGCAAAAGACACATGACTATCATAATGTTCCATTGCAGCCTTAAGAGTATACATTTGCCCTGAGCAGTGGTGCAATGGTGATTTGTGAAGTACATGCACTGTTAATGACAACCAATGTAGTCAAGCCCCTTCTAAGACTATATCACAAAACTGCATTGTCACTATTTCTGGGTGGGATTCAGTCACTTACTGGCAAGATTCTGGTTGCACAGTTGTCGTGGATCGAGCACTTTTATGCAACAAACCCACTTCTCTAAAAGCCTGGATTTAATTTAATTGTATTAAATTTATATACTGCCCTTCATCTGACGATATCCAGGTGGTTCACAAGATTTCTGGCTACAAGGAAAGAGATGGGGGGGGAATGCATTTGAAATTGTGGGCCAACACTTGCTTTGTGGTGCCTTGCGCTGCGATTTATTGCAAAACAGCTTTCTGATGTCATCTGCCCCTCTGCGGCTCAAGCTTTGGATGGAGGATTATGTAACGGTGCGACTCGTGGGACAGCTGCCAATGCCACTGAGGATGAAGCAGGAACCTTGAAAAGCCCAATGAGAGTCAATGGAAGCCCCTGTTCTAAGCATATGGCCATTCACCTGTGTGAGCCATTTACAGGTAAGCTCCCATCTCTTCCTCCTACGGTGCCTGAAACATTTGCCTGTTATTGGTGAAAATGAGGTTCTTATGTAGGGACGGATCTGAAAATAGTGAGATATTTGAGTCCCACATGCTTTAGGACTTCTGAAACTAACCTGCGCACCGTGAATTGGGTTTGGACACTGATAGACAAGCAGTCTGGCTGCTTTATACTCCTTCTCACAGCCATTCCCTCCACCAGCAATCTGGCTGCTGCATTTTGTCGTTTCCCAAACAGTTTTCAGGGGAGCTTCACATAGAGCACCTTGCAGCTACTAGAGCATGGAGTATTAGTTCAGTCTTCATTTGTGTGAACAATCATAATACAATGGTACCTTGGTTCTCAGATGCCTTGGTACTCAAACAACTTGGAACCCAAACACCGCAAACCCAGGAGTAACTGTTACGGTTTGTGAACTTTTTCCGGAAGCCAAACATGCTCCGTTTTGACATGCTTCCATTTTGAGTGTTACGCTGAGGTCTGTCTGGTTTTGATATTTATTTTGCATTTTTTGTTTTTGTGGCTCTTTTTTGTTTTGTTTTTGTGACTGCGTGGAACCCAGTTCAGCTACTGATTTATTGATTGTGTGACTGCAGTACAGTTTATTGCTTTCGTTTTATGGATCAATGGTCTCGTTAGATAGTAAAATTCATGTTTAATTGCTGTTTTAGGGGTTGTTTTTAAAAGTCTGGAATGGATAAATCCATTTTGCATTACTTTCTGTGGGAAAAGCGCGCCTTGGTTTTGGAACGGACTTCCGGAACGGATTAAGTTTGAGAACCGAGGTACCACTGTATGTAAAGAGCTGAAATGATGACTAGTCTAACCAAATGCCTTTTCTTTCTCCTTATAGAAAGTGCCAGGTGTAAGCTCTGTCCAAACAACTGGGTTGCACGGGAAGGGAAGTGCTACTGGTTTTCTAAAGAGAAATGGCAATGGCTTCGGGGCTACAGCGACTGTTCCAGGAAGAGATCTCAAATGCTCGTGGTCCGGGATTGGGCAGAAATGGTAGGAAAAACAACGCGACACTGGATTTTGCAATGCAGTTCTTCAGTCAGGTGCTGTGTACAAAAATGCACATACTGGAGTTATGAAGCATTATGAAACATGCATTAAAAAGCATGCATTAATAGAAATAAAAAATGCACTGTATTAGGGAAGCTTCCTTTGCAAAAATGTATGCATTAGGCAAAACTGCTTCTAAAATAGGTATATTAGAAGAAATTCACACACAAAAAATGCTGATGTGGAAATGTAGAGAACTGAATTGAAGGTTGGAAAAATTAGACACAGTGAAACTGAAACTGAACCGTCCCTGCCCAACAGTCCCTAGGTGTAATGTCATTCAACAAAGAAACAAGAACGCTGGCAGAATTACAATTTCCCACGTGTTATTCACAGGAATTCATACAGGGCTTCAATCAAGAGAAATATCCTGTTTGGATTGGACTTAATATTACCGGTACACATCTGCGCAAAACCTGGACCTGGGTGGAAGGCTCAGCCTTAAATCAAACCCTGTAAGTGTTTTCCTACGTTTGTACAAACACAACCTTTCCTGTAATAGCTTTCTCTGAACTGCAGACGCCTCATCTCCACAGGCTAGCTGGACTGGATCAGGGGAACCTTTCTTGGTCCAGCGGGGCAGATTCTTCTCTCCAGTGAGGTGTAGTGGTTAAGAACTGTAGACTCGTAATCTGGTGAACCGGGTTCGCGTCTCCGCTCCTCCACATGCAGCTGCTGGGTGACCTTGGACTAGTCACACTTCTTTGAAGTCTCTCAGCCCCACTCACCTCACAGAGTGTTTGTTGTGGGGGAGGAAGGGAAAGGAGATTATTAGCCGCTTTGAGACTCCTTCGGGTAGTGATAAAGTGGGATATCAAATCCAAACTCTTCTTCTTCTCCTCCTCACCTTGTGGTCCAACATCCATGTACCTGTCAGCCATCTGACATAATGGCATCAGATGACTGGCACCTGCTGGAGTCCGTCGGCAGCTCTTCTCAAGTTCCAGACAAATGGCTAGTCCCTACTCCTGGGCAAGATATACCTTTGGTTTAATCCTGCACGGTGCTCCTTGAATTGTGAAATTACTGACCAGAGGTTTTCTCTGTTCCCACAGGTTCCCACTGCCTTTTCCAGGAACTGGAGCCGGTTGTGGAGTTGTGAAATCCGGTCAAGTTCGCTCTGAAATGTGCACTGCTGAATTTAGGTGGATTTGTGAAAAAGAAGCCATTTTGTTCTAACCTGTGAAAACCAGCCACCAACCTTCATATGCTAGTGTGATAGACCCTTTTTATTTCCCTGAACCACAAAGGCAGCACGAGGGAGAGCTGCTATCACAAGTAATCATCATCCCCTCTATTAGTGCACCTGAGCCATAAGTTCCTATCAGTTTGGAAACAGGGCAATCTAAAAATTTAGGTGGTAGCTTCTGAACGCTCAGGGGACTCCTCAGGTATGCAGACATATATATAACTTTGTAAATTAAATGGCCAAGTATTTTTATTTTTTTAATTCCTGAAACAACCTCCTGAGATCTGTGGCCCCCTTCAGCCCAAGCCCCATATCTCTGTCACACTCTGCTATATTGCAAGTGTTCATTTGTTTTTCCAGTTCAGCACTGGATGTGGCAAGTAAACACTTGAGGCCTGCCTTCTGCACAGAAGCCATGCTGGAAATGGGCAGGGCAGGGCAGAGTGGGATAAAGGCGTCCTACTGTATGCCATGATGTGGTCTGGAGAATTTTCCGTGTCATATCTTCACTGGTTTCAAAGTTTTTGCATATTAGTAAAATGTAAGTAAAATACAGTTGTACCTTGGAAGTCGAACACCTTGCGAGTCGAACTTTTGGCTCCCAAACGCCGCAAACCCGGAAGTGAGTGTTCCAGTTTGCGAATGTTCGTTTGGAACCCAAACGTCTGACATGGATTCTGCGGCTTCCAATTGGCTGCAGGAGCTTCCTGCAGCCGATAGGAAGCTGAGCCTTGGTTTCCGAACGTTTTGGAAGTCGAACGGACTTCCGGAACGGATTCTGTTCAACTTCCAAGGTAAGACTGAAAACATGCTAAATTAGCTGACTGTCTAGGACATCGGTACATTTTCCTATGTACATTATCCTGTGCAAATAACCTAATTTGCATAGAATGTTCTCCAGGTCAACCCACATCACTGGCTGCAAGTGGGAGGCTGCCAGTTAAATATCTGAGGTATACAAAGGGATCTGGTGATCAGATGTAGACTGTATCGAAGGATCCAGCAAAAATAAAATAAAACCACTTGAGTCTCTTGGGCTTGCTGATCAAAAGGTCAATGGTTTGAATCCCCGTGACAGAGTGAGCTCCCGTTCCTCTGTCCCAGCTCCTGCCAACCTAGCAGTTTGAAAGCACGCCAGCGCAAGTAGATAAATGGGTACCGCTGTGGCGAGAAGGTAAACAGTGTTTCCATGCGCTCTGGTTTCCATCGCAATGTTCCTGTCTATTTCTATCTTTCTATCTATCTATCTATCTATCTGCATAACAACATTCAATAAATAAACAAAATAACTTTAACATTAGAGTTTGACATGTTGGGAAAGAAAATTCACAAGCAGCCTAAATACTGTCGCACAGCGGTAAATTAATCAAGCAGAGTCTTCTTCATAAACAGAATAAAAGTTTACTGAAGAAAAAAAAGCATAGTCATAAACAGCATAGTCAAAGAGCTTACACTGAGCAGAGAGAAACTACATTACAGACACAATCCATACAGCTCTGAGGCCCAGAGACAAAATGGCTACTATGTACATTATCCTGTGCAAATAACCTAATTTGCATAGAATGTTCTCCAGGTCAACCCACATCACTGGCTGCAAGTGGGAGGCTGCCAGTTAAATATCTGAGGTATACAAAGGGATCTGGTGATCAGATGTAGACTGTATCGAAGGATCCAGCAAAAATAAAATAAAACCACTTGAGTCTCTTGGGCTTGCTGATCAAAAGGTCAATGGTTTGAATCCCCGTGACAGAGTGAGCTCCCGTTCCTCTGTCCCAGCTCCTGCCAACCTAGCAGTTTGAAAGCACGCCAGCGCAAGTAGATAAATGGGTACCGCTGTGGCGAGAAGGTAAACAGTGTTTCCATGCGCTCTGGTTTCCATCGCAATGTTCCTGTCTATTTCTATCTTTCTATCTATCTATCTATCTATCTGCATAACAACATTCAATAAATAAACAAAATAACTTTAACATTAGAGTTTGACATGTTGGGAAAGAAAATTCACAAGCAGCCTAAATACTGTCGCACAGCGGTAAATTAATCAAGCAGAGTCTTCTTCATAAACAGAATAAAAGTTTACTGAAGAAAAAAAAGCATAGTCATAAACAGCATAGTCAAAGAGCTTACACTGAGCAGAGAGAAACTACATTACAGACACAATCCATACAGCTCTGAGGCCCAGAGACAAAATGGCTACTATATATACACTTTATATATTTCCTCTAGCTTAGCTACATGGGCGCCATCTAGGGGCCAACCAGCCACAAGCAAGTCATCCTATATAATAAAGAGCCTGTGTCGGGACGTACTGCTTTCCGTGTGTCACAGGAATTGCCAACTGCGCGTGCGCGTTCCAGTGACACACGGAGACCAATAGGCGCTTGGCGGCGGGGGCGCGTAGCGCCCCTGCCCGCAGCCCTCTGACACAGGCTCTTTATTACACCAATAGGCGCTTGGCGGCGGGGGCGCGTAGCGCCCCTGCCCGCAACCCTCTCTTTATTACACCAATAGGCGCTTGGCGGCGGGGGCGCGTAGCGCCCCTGCCCGCCCCCCCCCCGCAGGTTGGATGGCGGTCGCTCGGCCGGCGGGCGGCGGCTCAGTGCGGGGCTCGCTGCCGAGGCGCCTCGCTGCAGCCGCCTCTCATTGTTGTCCTCCTCCTCGCACGCTGAGGCGAAGGAGCCCCGCTCGCTTGCTGCCCACCGTCGCCGCCTCACGCCCACCGGGGCCTCGAGCGAGGGAAGGAGCCGGGAGCCAGACTCGGCGGCTGCCAGGAGGCTCCTCTCGCCGAGGCTAGCCGAGCCCTCGGCGGCGAGGAGCCGGCGATCGCGGGCGCAAAGTGCGCGCCTAGGCTGCCGCCGCCGCCGCCTTCTCCCCCGTTTTGCGCTCCGGCGCGCTCGCCCGCACACCAGCCTCGCCAAAGCGCGGGGGAAGCGGCACAAGGCCGCCGCTCCCCCCATATACTTTCTAGAGCCTGTTTTTCTAACAGGCTTAATTTACTAGTTTATGCTATAAAGTGATACCTCATTTTGAGTCCAGGATCTGTTCCAGAGCCCCGGATGCTCGACGAAAGAGATGCTCACTGGTGTTTTTTTTACAAAAATATATTTCAGGATCATCCATTATACAAACATATGAAAATAGATGTTGAAACGAGTAAATTACCATATAGCATATATTCAACACACAAAAAAGTGACAATTTGTTGTTGACAAATGACAGCTGGACATATAAAGGGGCCCATTACCTTCAGTAGCTTAGGGCCTCATCAAACCTAAATCCGGCCCTGCTACTAGCAAATGAACACTAGCTCAGCCTTGCCTCTCCTCATCATGCTTTTGTTAAAAATGCTTCCTTTCAAAGCATGCACACGAAAGCTTATACCAAGAACAACCTTAGTTGGTCTCTAAGGTGCTACTGGACAATTATTTTTTATTTTTATAGATATCTTTCGACTGCGTCAGACCAACATGGCTACCTACCTGATTCTAAAACTTAATAATGTACATCCAGGTGTTTTTTTTCCTTTAAATTTTTTGGGTGCTCCCAAGGGAGTGGGGCCCTAAGCTACAGCTTGTTTAGCTTATACGTAAATCCGGCACTGAATATAATGAACCCAGGTGAGGAGGAAGGTCTCCTCCTCTTTCTGGCATCCTGCATCCCATGATGAAAGCAAGCGGCTGAATCGTGCAGGTCAAACTTATAAAAAGGACGATGATGAAATACCGGTACAAGTCATAAAAATGGACTGGTTAAAAAGTTAAAAGGAATGGCTTTTTAGCTTTAACTGGCTAGAAAGCATGTTGACTTTAAAATTGGGAAACCTGGCATTCCCAGAGGTTTCCCTGGCACTGCCCACTCTCTAGACTCTCCATATGGCAAAATGGCATATTATTGGCGCTGTCTTGGGCTTCTTGTTTTGGAGATGTACATGGAATGGGTAAGAAGAATCTAACCTAAGTATTGATAAACTGTTGCACTGAAAACTCTGACAGATAAGGAAGAAACCCTACCTATGATTAATACTGGATACAATCTAGTCTTTCAAAAGTAAGGCACTTATTCTATGGGACAGTGTTAAGAAATTGGTAGCTGTTGTACAAAGTGCAGTCGATGAAGCTTTCGTGCTGGGAAGATTCTGAGCTCTCTTCAAGCTGGAAGATGAGGTCTTCTGCATATCCAGTGTCTTTCGGTTGTACACCATGAAGAACTGGCATTTCCGTCATTTAAGTAAGCGCACTGGCCATCTGCTCCAATTGTAAACCTGCAATATTATTATTATTATTATTATTCATTAAATTCGTATACAGTGGTACCTTGGTCCTCGAACACAATCTGTTCTGGAAGTCCGTTCGACTTCCAAAACGTTCAAAAACCAAGGCGCAGCTTCTGATTAGCTCAGGCACCCCGGAAACAATAGCCGACGGTCAAAACAGACATTCAGCTTCTGAAAAATGTTTGCAAACCGGAACACTTACTTCCCGGTTTGCGGTGTTTGGGTTCCAATTTGTTCGGCAACTAAGCCGTTCGGGAACCAAGGTTTGACTGTACTGCCCTTCATACAAATAACACAGCGTGGTTCACAACATAAATATGCAAAACGGGAATACCTAATAAAACAAAAAACAAATACAACCCCCCCAACATATTTATTATTCCTTATTTTGAAAATATATTAATCACTTCATATTCCAAAGAGCATCCAAAGCGAGGTGTCAATATGCAGTTTATTAAGGACTGGTTAGAAACCTGTTAAAAACAACTATGCTGCTCCAAAATTAACAGTGACCAAGTTAGGATTACCCTCCTGGGAAGGCACAGTGGGATAAAAATGTCTTCAATGGGTACCAAAACCCCAAAACAATCAATGCCTATCAGATATCTATGGAAAGGGAGTTCCACAACATTGCTGCACTAAATGTCCTGCCGCGAGGCCTAATGGAGAAGCATAGACACCCCTACGTTGAAAGGCCTGCCATTCATACTGGGCAGGTGATTACGACAAATGCCTCTTTGCTACACCAGCTTTCAAATTGGTGCAGCAAATCGGCACAGATCTGGCCTGCCTCCATCATGTGACAGCAGCAGAACTGGTTCAGAATCCAATGGATCTTGTGCTTCGAGGGATTCTGCTGCCTATTGCTGGCACAGTTACCACTGGGAAAGCTTCTGCCCGCCTGCCATTGGGGGGGGGCACATTGGGGCATTCCTTGCCAGCAGGGCTCCCTCACCAGCATAGGCCAGGGATCCAGGCAGAGATGGGAGAAGGAGCATTTCTGCCTCATCCAAGCCCCCTCTAGCACAGTGGATCATGTGACAGAGGTTTCATTTCCAATTCCTTTAAAAAGAGACATGACTTTTTTTCCTCTCTCTCTGTGTGTGTGTTTAATGGAGCAATACCTAACGGAAATCTCCAATCACACAACCACCTCAAGATCATCTGAACCCTGAATCAAATGAAGGGATACCTTACCATGTGTCAAAATATGAGCCATTTGCCCATTTCCAGGGCTGTCCTGCCTCCCTCCGTAGCCCAATCCAATAATCAGTTGCTTTCTTCTCGCTGTGTAGAAATTTCTGCAGTTTGGGGGGTGGGGGAGAGAAAGCAACTCAGTATTTGACAGACCTTTTTCACAGGACATTATTCTCAAAAAGAAGAACCTCGGAAATTCTACCCACTTGACAGCATTTTCTTCAAATACGCTAACATGTTTAAACATTTGCCACAGAAGTTGATAAAAACAGTACAGTGGTACCACAGAAGTCGAACGGAATCCGTTCCAAAAGTCCTGCAACCAATCAGAAGCCATGAAAGCCATGTCAGAAGTTTGGATTCCTAAGAATGTTTGTAAACCGGAACACTCACTTCCAGGTTTGCGGTGTTCAGGAACCAAAACATTCAACTCGCAAGCCGTTCGACTTCTGTGGTACGACTGTAATATGAAAACTATCTGCAAAAACTAACCGTCTTTTTTATTTTATTCTTAGTCTTCAAGGCTAATTTATTCATTAGGTTTTTTTGTAGCTGCCATTCCCTGCCCTCTGCTTCATATCCTGAAATGATGCTGGGCCCAGGGCATTGTGGGGAAAGCAAAATGGCTGCCAGAATGCTCCTACAGTTGCTTCTGTTGCAGTGGCAACAAAAACAAAAACCTTTAGGCGACGGTGGAAGGAAGAGAAAGTGCTCATATAGCACTTGCCATTACATGATGGACTGTGTTTTACAACTCTTATCCAGGGGAGCTTCACAGAAAATATATTACAGTACAGTAGTCCAGTTTGAAGCTACAAAAACAGGATGATTCATTTAAAATGTTTTTATACTACTTTTTAGTCACAAAAGAGAAATATTGAAGTGATTCACACAATATCTAGTAAAGAGCAGTGATAAACAAAGTAGGCCTAACGAAGAACCAGCACTCTACGGGTGGTGCCTGACTGAATGCCAAAAAGACTGAATGCCATACAGTAGGCACCAACACAGAGAAGGCCCTGCTCTGCACCTCCACCAGATGGAGCTCTGTAGATCATGGTATAGTCAGGAGGGTCTCATCCACAACCCAACTGAGGTATAGATCTATTCTAGGAGGTGCACCAAACTGAGCTGGCAAAAAATCCCAGGCCGATACAGCAAACTAAAGTTTCAGGCATGGCAGTGAATCCACAAGGAGTCCAATGTCATAATTCTGAATGACCTGGAGATGATGTGCACCCAAAGAATATTTCAGGCCCATCCACTCCAGTACTGGGGTTGAAGTGGGCGGAAAGATCCCTCTACCTGCCCCTTGAGAGAGAATCTCGAAAGAGCAAGCAGAGGGGTGTTATCTACAGATCTTAGCTAAGTCGAAGAAGAAGAAGAAGAAGAAGAAGAAGAAGAAGAAGAGTTTGGATTTGATATCCTGGTTTATCACTACCCAAAGGCAAGGTCACCCAGCCGCTTCATGTGGAGGAGTGGAGACACGAACCTGGTTCCCCAGATTACGAGTCTACCGTTCTTAGCCACTACACCACACTGGCTCTCGCCCTACAGCACTAACTTCAAAGACTGAAGTAAGGGCCAATGAAATACTGTCTCTGACAGAGCAGGGAGAACCTAGCCACTCTCCTCCACCGAATTTCTCTGATTTAATCCTCTTTCAAAGCCATCCAAGTTAATGATGGCCGTCAGTTCCTCCTGTTGGAAAAGAGTCATTGTCAGTGGTAAGATCAGAGGTGAGATAGGCTTATCTGTGGTATCCATAAAATGTAATGGGATGACTGGCAACTGGGACAGAAGCACTGAGCTGGATTGGGAGATGTGGTGGATCTGAGGCTCCCCGCTGCTGATTTAACTGGTAAATCACAATACAGCCTTGGCCTAAATGCTACTTGCTGATAATGAAGTCCATAGGACAGACTGGAAGGCTCTCACCATTTCACTTGGAGTATCGATTGCCGTCAGGGAGCCACCGTAAGAAGAGCAGTTGCTCTGACTGGAGTCCCAGGTTGCCTCAGCAGTTGAAAAATAGTAGCACCAGGCTCCATGCACGACCGAGCCCTGGGGGCAGAGGGTGACACAGGAAGGGTACCGCTCTGATGGTGAGGGTTTTGACTGATCCACTGGTGAGTGTTTCGACAAGATACCTAAAAGAAAGAAAGAAAGTAATTTAAGAGCAGCTAACCTAACTGCTACTGCTTTGGAAATGTTGTTGTTCAGTCGTTCAGTCGTGTCCGACTCTTCGTGACCCCAATGGACCAGAGCACGCCAGGCACGCCTATCCTTCACTGCCTCTCGCAGTTTGGCCAAACTCATGCTAGTAGCTTCAAGAACACTGTCCAACCATCTCATCCTCTGTCGTCCCCTTCTCCTTGTGCCCTCAATCTTTGGAAATAGAGGGGGCTATAAGCCAAACTCCACTTAGCTTGGCAGTTAGTCCCACTGAATTCAATAGGGCTTACTTCTGAGTAGACAAGGTGAAGATTGTTCCTCTACTTAGGCTGCAATCCCACAACCATTCACCTGGGAGTTCAAGCCCAGTGGGACTTGCTTCTGAATAGATAACATACCAATTTGTAATTCCATAGATTAAATTCGCAAATCTTTGCATAGGAATAAGAACAATAGCTCTGAAGAAAGTGATTGAAAACAAAGGCCTATTACTTTAACAGTAAGAGGGAAAACAGCGGCATCTGCTATCACCGCGGCATAATCCATTTATCCATTGCTGAGGGCAGGGGTAAAGGTAAAGGTAAAGGGACCCCTGACTATTAGGTCCAGTCGTGACTAACTCTGGGGTTGCTGCGCTCATCTCACATTATTGGCCGAGGGAGCCGGCGTACAGCCTCCGGGTCATGTGGCCAGCATGACAAAGCCACTTCTGACGAACCAGAGCAGCGCACGGAAACGCCGTTTTCCTTCCCGCTGGAGCGGTTCCTATTTATCTACTTGCACTTTGATGTGCTTTCGAACTGCTAGGTTGGCAGGAGCAGGGACCGAGCAACGGGAGCTCACCCCGTTGCAGGGATTTGAACCGCCGACCTTCTGATCAGCAAGCCCTAGGCTCTGTGGTTTAACCCACAGCGCCACCTGGGTCCTGACTAGAATATAGCTTTGTACTTTTCCACACAGGTAGGAAAAGGAGCCCTTTTTTGCTTTAGAAAATAGAGCAGAAGAGAAAGTAAAACAAAAACAAAAACCCCAAAGGTCACTGAATTTGTCGAAAGAATAATAATCTCCGAAGCACACAATTTCTAATCCATCTTCAAGTTCATTCTCTTATATTTGTTCTCAACTCTCTAAAACTCTTTGGGCCTTGAATCTAAAATATCATAGTTACTGGGTGAAAGAAACTAAATATTCTACTATCTGTGTGCCTTGATGTTTCCTTAGTCTTCTTAAGTATAATTTATATATCAACACAGCAGCTTATAACGTTCTGGATGCTTATTTTTATTTTATTTTTTGCCAAGGAATATTTGGGAGAACTTGAATTAAACTGAACTGAATGCAAAGTGAACTAGTTTGTTTTGAACTAGAATTTGTTCTTATTTACAATGAATTTTCCAGGCTACTGTACAAGGTAAGAGACACAAAGGTAGGAGACGCATACTTTGCTCCACCCATAGTGGAAGGTTTCCTATGAGGCTCAAAAAAAAGAAGTTCCGCCTCCCTGCGGTACAGAACTGTAGTCTAATTGTTGAGAAATATTATTAAATTGAGTATCATCTATACTTGACAATTTCCCCAAAGGCTCTGATGTTAGTCTGTTGCAGGTTTGCTGCTCTAGCTGATGTGTGGTCTTACTGTGCAAAGCTAAGAATCACACCTGTTGCGTTGCCCCTTTTTCGCCCCAGCCCTGCCCATCCCCAGAAGTTCAGCTGGGGCCTGGAAAACCCGCACAATAAAAGGCAATGAATGCAAGGGAAATGTCTTGTCTGTCTGAGACAGAAGGCCTCTTCTAAGATGGTGCCTGTCACCCACAGTTTTTAGAAGCATTAATATTAAATGGGGGGGTCTGCTGCCCTGATTGAACACGGGACACATTTTTATTTGATTAAAAAGGCTTTTCATTGATCAATCAAATGGACATTGTAGTCCTAAAACCGTGATACATTATAGTCATTGCCAGAGCCGTCTCCTGCTGGTCTTATGGAAGCTAAGGCTGTGGTCCTCTGCAAAACACTATTTCAGGGGGAAATTGGTTACATTGGAGAGGAGCCCCATCTCCCTGAGAATGCCACATGTTTCCTCCACATTTGTGCTATCTTGGAAAACAGACACAGAAACACGTGTTTGCCAAGGTCCCACTGTTCTGCCTGTTAAGGCTCAGAAGCAAACAATGAGCACAAGGTGGCAGTCAAAGGTAATGGATAAGAGAACAGAACTCACCAACGGGAACTGTAAGGCTAATAGTGGAAATAACAAAGAGAAACAAAACAGCTACGAAAATATACACAGTCCAAGCTTTAAAAGTATACGTTTTCTTCTCTGGTTTATTTTCATCAACTACAAGGGGGGGAGAGAGAGAGAGAGAGAGAGAGAGAGAGAGAGAGAGAGAGAGAGAGAGAAATGCATATATTAGATGTCTGCTTCGTAATCAATAATCTTTTGGCCAGTTTTGTGAGTATTCTGTACTAAAACAAACCGAAACCCACAACCCTCCCAAGTTTTTGCACCAAGGTGATCAAAGTTATGTGCAATTCTAAAGCCCGTATAGATTAGGCAAGCTCAACGTATTAACATAAAAAAGCTTTGCGGATAAATGAAGATTCACCACCAAAACCACTCTGGATGTTAAATAAAACCTTCTTAGCCATTTTTTTGCTTCCAAGACTGAGTAGGCATTGTGGCAAGGAATTATATGGACTAGAAACGTAATGTTTTTAAAAAGAAAAAGAATGAAAAGTTGGATTTTGCACTGAGTACCACAAATAGTGGTTCCACAGCACTGTATCATTCACATTGTCTTCGCAGCAGTCATTCATTATTTTGATAACTAGAAACACTTTCAGGCTTCTGGACTACAACTAATCCAGAATGCGGCAGCTAGACTGGTGACTGGGAGTGGCCGTTGAGACCCTATAAGAACTACATTGAAAGACCTACATTGGCTCCCAGTACGTTTCCGAGCACAATTCAAAGTGTTGGTGCTGACCTTTAAAGCGCTAACTGGCTTCGGCCCAGTATACCTGAAGGAGCGTCTCCACCCCCATCGTTCAGCCCGGACACTGAGGTCCAGCTCCAAGGGCCTTCTGGCAGTTCCCTCACTGTGAGAAGTGAGGTTGCAGGGAACCAGGCAGAGGGCCTTCTCAGTAGTGGCACCCGCCCTGTGGAACACCCTCCCATCAGATGTCAAATAACTATCTGACTTTTAGAAGACATCTGAAGGCAGGCCTGTTTATGGAAGTTTTTAATGTTTGATGTTTTATTGTGTTTTTAACATTCTTCTGGGAGCTGCCCAGAGTGGCTGGAGAAAGCCAGCCAGATGGGCAGGGTATGTATAAATATTGTTGTTGTTGTTTTTGTCATCGTCACAGTGGCTACAGGTGATTTTTCATTAATGCTGACTGGCAAGCTAGCTGGACATTTGACCCACTTTGCTTCATTTGGTAATGAAGTCTCCGTGCAAGTTATTTGTTTCATTTGAAAATGGCCCACATTCATTTTCAGCCACGCTGTCATGAATATGGCCCATCGTCACCCATGGCTACATAGGCTGAGCAGGATTTTGCAAACTACCAAAACCTGCTTACAAAATGGAATGAAATGACTGCGCATTCTGCAAAAAGAGATTTTTAAGGGCTAGCTCTTTAAAAAAAACCAATAATCTGTCTCCATTCTCCATCCTAATACTTTTCATGCATCAGAATTAACTTGCTTACCAGATATTTTTATCGTCTCCGGATGTTCAGGATTGTAACTCACTCCGTTCTGTGGTGGCAAAAGCATTTCTTGCTGTGTTCCATTTACAGGTTTCTTGTCAGTATTGTCATGTTCCACCATTTTTGGTTCACCTTCCAATAGATCTTCTTCACAGTATGCTGCTATGCCTTAAAGCAATCTTTCATCCTTCAGAAAGATAATAGAAAACCATATGTACAGCAAAATAACCCTTGCTTGCCCACATGCTATTAGGAGCACCAGAAGCCTTTTTGAGAAACAAGAGGGAGGTATCAAAAACTGAGGTTTGCAAAAGTAAAAATATTTAAGTGAAGGGGACAACCCTCTAAAAGAGAGAGAGAGATCCATTGAGGTCTGAGCATGCTCAGTAGCCATGGGAAAGAAGAGAGGTGGGGAATCTTTCCCCCTCAAATTTCCTTCTCAGCTAGTTGGTGGAGGGTGTCACATTCCACAGAGCTAGAAGCAAAGGTTAGCAAAGCAGCAACTGTAATTTTTTACCTTTGTACTTAAGCTGTACATCTATAGAAGTTTATAAAATTATGCATGGCACAAAGAAAGTGGAAAGAGAAAAAAGCTACTAGCCACCTGCCCAGTTGGGAGTTGCTGATGTCTGGAATTTCCCAGACATAGCTGGTATTCAGCCCCCTTAAGCAGTGTCTAGGCAGCAATCGCTGTAATGTCTGGGGAAATCCAGATGTATGGCAGCCCATGTCAGTAGTGTAGATTTTGTTGATGTTAATTAAAAATAGCTCAAAAACTTTTTTTGGGGGGGGGGAGCTCAACAACTTGTGTCCGGATTTTGAGTTTTTGAAATACGGCAACCTTTCTGATAACCATGGGAGGTGAGAATGCTCTTGTGCTCATGTTCGGCTCCCTGGTTCCCCACAGGCATCTGGCTGGCCACGGTGAGAACAGGATGCTGGACTAGATCTGTTCCATATTCTGAATTTACGGGAGGGTAGGGGGAGAGAGAAGTCTATATTCTTGAGCTGTTAAAATTCCAGCAACAAAGAATCCACCTCAATCTAATAAAAATAGGTGCACTCACTACCATGGGAATGGAGTATGAACAGTAAATGTTTACTAACCAGAAGACAGACCTTTGACAGATTTCAGTCAGTCCAAGGCAGATGCTTCCATCAGAAGAGGAGGAACTAGGAGAGAGCAGGAGCGAAGTGTCAAGATCCCAGTGCAGCCCAAACTTTCAGTGACCAAAGAGTCCCATCCGATGTTGGTCCGCTGCCGCTTTTTGTGAGCAGTCTGAGGTATGACCTGATTTGCTCTCTGCCACTCCGCCCAACCTTCTGTGTGTCTACCTGTTAACCAGAAGGTTGGTGGTTCGAACCCACCCAGGGACAGCTGTGGGCAGGATTCCTGCATTGAAGGGGGTTGGACTAGGTGACCCTCGGGGTCCCTCCCAACATTTCTATGAATCCCCCCACTCACCCCTGTCCAAACAGAAATCACACCTGTGTAAGGGAATGGGCTGGCCAGGTGGAGAAAAACCAGATCCTCAGCCCCCCATTCCTGAGGGGGGGGGTGAGACAAAAATGCACACCGCGGGGCAGGGCTGTCTTAAGCTTATCTGGCGCCCTGGTGCAAGGATCCGTCCAGCGCCCCCCACCCCCAGCCCTCCGGGCGGAAGGAAGAGAAGGGCTTTGGCGGCTCCCGAGCGGATCCTTCCCCGCCTCCATCTCCCCGTCCGCCCCATCCCCAGCCGCGGCTTCCCTGCGACAGCGCCCGCAGCCCGAGAAGAGGCGGGCGAGGGGGGCGCTGCTGGCCAGGCACGGCAGGCAGCTGGAGGGGCCCCTCCACGCCTCCGCCTGCTGGGCTGAAGCGGCTGTGTGTGCCGCTGTCTAGGGAGCCCTGGCTGCCGCGCCGATGGGAGGCTCGCCGCCGGCTTCCCCGCAACGGCGCCCGCAGTCGGCTCGGGCAGTTTGGCTTCAGGGTCGTCAGGGGCGGAGGCACCCCTGGGAGCGGCGCGTCGTGACAAACGTCACTGCGGCTCCGCCCCAGCAGCTGGGGAAAAAGCAGTGACGGGGCGGAGCCGCAGTGACGTTTGTCGTGATGTCACGACGTGACTGCCCCGCCCCCAGTGTTGCCTCCGGTCTTTACTGGCTACGGTACTATTCCTCGCACACCTTTTTCCCCCCTCGCACACCACTCCCTTCCACTCCCCTCGTTTATTTCCGTTGTCGTAATACCCGCTAGTCCGACACATTTTTTAATGACGGGAGAAAAATTGGGCTTTCTGCTCAACTTGCCCTCATGAGCCAAAGACAGAATTAAAATGCTTCCTGTAGGTTTAAAGGCACTTTCCCCCCTTCTGAAACCAGCCCCCACGCAAAACCATTCATTTATTTTGCTCACAAACTAGAGGAAAGGAAACTTGCTCACCGGTACATCTTCTTAAATGGTGCCCAATTTCACGTAAATAATTGAATTTACCAAACAGAGCTTTTCCAATAACCCCCACCCTACCCCCATTTGAGAACTGCAAAGATATCGAGCAATTGGCTCTCTATGGAAAACAAGAGTCTTTCCAGTGAGCTGGTGCGGCGAGGGAGAGACCCCAAAGTCGTAAATGGGGACGCGCTGGGGGGGGGGGGAGGAGAGGAGAAAGGAAGAAAAGAGGGCTTCTTTCTCTTCACACCACGTCCAGGTTGGGGGGCGATGGAAGACGCGGGAACAAATCCCACCCTGAAGATTGTGCGGGGAGGGGGGGGGAAGCGGCAGCTCCAAACTTTCTCTTTTTCCCGCCCCCTTTCCCTGCTCTCCCCCCCTCTTCCCTTCGCTTGAGAGTCGGAGGAATTCTGAAGTTTTAGCGCGACCCACCTGGAGCGTTGCAGGCGGGGCGGACGGCTCCTTGCGGGAGGTGTGTTCCGAGGCTGCTCTTGGAAGTGGGAGCCGCTTGTGCCAAAACGCTTGTTTTGCAGCCCGGAGGAATCTGACACACACGCGACGCGAAGGCTTCTCTCCCACCCCTCTCTCCCTCTCCTCCGTCTCTGCTTTTAAAAAGAAAGTCTGCGGTCCTTCCCACCACAGCAAGGCGGAGGGCAACTCTACACCGAGAGCAGAAAAAGTCCGAGGAATCGGACACCATTCTGGAACCCCGGTGGGCGGACCTTGTGCCCGGCAGCCCTAGACGCAGTCCGTCCCTCTGGCGGCAAAGTGACTCCATATGACAGTCATTGAGAGAGGTTGGGGGTTGGCCTAGAGCAAGGGTGTCCAAACTTTTTTCAAAGAGGGCCAGATCTGATGAAGTGAATGTGTGTGAGGGCTGACCATTTTGCCTGACATTCTTTGAACCATTAAAATTAAATGCAAATTAAATCAAATGAAAATTAACTATTTTATGCAAAGTTTCTTGCAAACGACATACTTTTCCAGTGTGCGTTCCAGTGACACAGGGGTTGGAGGACGCAGACCAATAGGAGCGGGGGCAGAGGCGCGAAGCGCCGCTGCCCGCAGCCTCCTCCTGTCGGCCATCTTCAGCGGACCTTTCCGCTGCCTCCGCCGATGGCTCCGGCTTCGGACGCAGACCAATAGGAGCGCCGCTGCCCCCAGCCTCCTCCTGCCGCCCTTCCGTTGTTGGAGCGCTGCGTTGGAGCGCTGCCTTTCTTCTACCGCTCGCCGTTCGCCTTTGCAGTTCGCCCTTACCTCCCCACCCGCACACCTCCCCTCCCCGCGCCGTTCGCCCCTGTGAGCCTTAACATCGGGCGCCCTGCGCGCCCTGGGGCTTTTCCTGCCGTCGTTCTCCCGCCGCCGTCGCCTTCCTCGCTGGCCACCCTGTGAGGCTTTCACGGCAATTTGCCTCACATCGGGCGCCCTGCGCGCCCTCTCATCACACTTGCACACTTACACACACACACACACAAACCACAACCAAGCCCCCCCCCCACGCGCTTCCCCCCTCTCCCTACCAGGCCGAGGGAAACTGCTTCCGAGGAGGAGGACGGAGCTGGGCTTGGAGGCTGGGGAGGGGAAGGGTTAATGGGGGGGAGAGAGAGAGCGCACGGGCTGCCGCGTCTCCGTCACTTGCACACTTACACACAAAAACCACAACCAAGACCCCCACCCCCGCGCGCGCTTCCGTCACTTGCACACTTACACACAAAAACCACAACCAAGACCCCCACCCCCGCGCGCTTCCGAGGAGGCCCGGCAATAAACGGGGGAGGAGGGCGGGAGGCTCCACCTCCTCCCGCTGCCACCGCAGGGCTCGGAGTCGCCGCCTCGAGAGGGGCCAGGAGGGTGGGGGGGTAAAGGGGTTAATGGGAGGGAGAGAAGGCTGGGGAGGGGAAAGGGTTAATGGGAAGGAGAGGAGGGTGGGGAGGGGAAAGGGTTAATGGGGAGGACAGGAGGGTGGGGAGGGGAAAGGCTTAATGTGTTTGGGGAGGGAGATGCAGCGTTTTTTGCACGGGATGATGCGAGGTGTGTGGAGGGGGGAAGAGAAGAAGTCTGGCATATATACAGTATATATCCGCCTCCGGCTAGCGCCTGTTTTTTCCAACAGGCTTAATATACTAGTTGGTAATAAAGGTTATCTGTCAACTTTTAAGTTCAAAAAAATATGAACAGGAACATAACACCAGGTATACATGTTGTGTCCAAATATATTTATACCTGAGTTAGACCAACTGACATTATCTGGGATTTTACAATGTATTCATCTCAATTGGAAAAAAAAACTTGCCTACACTAAGGGGTGAAACTGAGACCTGGACTGCAGCACATAAGCTAGGTCTGGTTCAAAGGCAGTGGGACTTCATGTTCAGGAAGATGGGGGGTTATGAAACAAAGACTGCTATTCCAGCATTATCCATCCACCCATCTTTCCATTTTTGTCCCACCTGTCTCTAAGGAGCTCAAGGCAATCTATGTGGTTCTCATCCCCCGCCCTCACTTTAACTCTCACAACAGCCCTGTGAGGTGGGTTAGGCTGGGAAAAAGTGACTTCCGGCCACAGTAGTGAGTTTTAAGTGCATTTTCACACCATGTTCTTTTTTTAATTGATGGAAGGCATTAACACATATCCCAAACAATATCATAAAAAGCTAGCCAAAGGAGGAGGATAAAGGAATATTATTACAGACCAAAATCAATAGCACCACCAGTTATCGCACAGCACAATTAACGTTAAGCCAGCGCTGTGCCTGCACTGCTGGCCACAAAAGCAATACATGCTGCTCAATATGCAGTATTTACACTCATGCCCATGTCTGTTCTTTCACACCTACACAGATGTATGTGCTCAGTCTGTTCTGTGTGCGCATGAAGCATCTTAGATAGAAATATATACACCGTTTGAATGCAGTGAATCTCCTGACACTGCAGGCACTGTGATCTCCGGCACAGTTAGAATTGCATGTGGACAGTGATGTATGTGCAACTTGTTGTGAGGCTGGCCCCAAAATTACTCTGGAGAACAACAAGTCTTGACACTCGACTTGAGTCATGCAGGTGTCCTTGTGTACAAAGGTGCTTGCGTTTTGATGAGTATGCCTGGTTTTAAAATGGAAAGAATCCCTAAATGTGTAAATGTGATATTGGTGTGATACTTGGGAGTTTAATCCCTTGGCAAGAGAGAGAGAGAGAGCGCAGTTCCATGATTGGATCACTCAGTGTTATTTCCTTTCCTTTTTTCCAAAAAGTGGCTTGGGGTGCATGTAGTTTGGAGTGGGACTATGGAGCAGAGGGAGTTTTAACTCTTTGCCCCTGCACCAACCCTCCTAAAGCTGCTGTTAACATCAGAGGAGGGAAACATACACACAAATTGTACCTGTATCTCTTTCCCTCTCCTCCTCCTACCACAGCTCCAATCCAAATTTGGGCATGGCTGTTTTTTAGAAGAGGAAAATTAAATTGGGATTTCTGTGACTGACTATGCATGCCTACTCAGAAGTAAGTTCCATTTAGTTCAGGGAGATTTACTTTCAGGAAAATGTGTACAGGATTGCAGCCTGAATACCTTAGCTCTAGTTTAGCGTTCTGGTGCTTCTATAGGAGGAAAACGTCCCACTTGCCCCCCTCATGACGGCACCCACCCAGTCAGGCGGCCCCCCACTCCCCGTCCCTAGCTGACGCTGGTGTCCCCAGAGGCGCAGAGCAGGGCGCACAGGAGGAGGAGCAGGCTGCGGCACCCGCAGGCAGGGGCTCCATGGCATCATGCTGCCTCCACTCCATCCACACAGGAGTGTGCACCGCAAACACACCAGGAGGAGGAAATGGAAGAGTGTCATTCAGGGTTTTAACACACACACACACACACACACACACACACACACACACACACACTGCGCCTCTCTCTCCTCCCCCCACCCCACCAGATCAATGGGACAAAGGGGGGGGGGGAGAAGTAGAGAAAGATTGAGGGCTGTTGTTATATCTATAAATCCCCAAAGTGGTTTACAAAAGAAAAGCCAGTAAAAGCAAGAAAAAATTACAACCCTAGTTTAAAATGTACAAAAGTAAAAATACTATACCAGGTTTCCCTGCCCCTTTGAGCCACTGGGAGCCAGCTAGGAGCACCCATCACACACTCCCCCCCCAATCTGGGAGCCAGCTAGGAGCACCCATCACACACTCCCCCCCAATCTGGGAGCCAGCTAGGAGCACCCATCACACACTCCCCCCCCCAATCTGGGAGCCAGCTAGGAGCACCCATCACACACTCCCCCCCAATCTGGGAGCCAGCTAGGAGCACCCATCACACACTCCCCCCCAATCTGGGAGCCAGCTAGGAGCACCCATCACACACTCCCCCCCCAATCTGGGAGCCAGCTAGGAGCACCCATCTCCCCCCCCCCCAGCTGGGAGCCAGATAAGAGCACCCATCCATCTCTCTCCCCCCAAGCTGGGAGCCAGCTAGGAGCACCCATCCATCATTCTCTCTCCCCCCCCCCAGGTGGGAGCCAGCTAGGAGCACCCATCTTTCTCTCTCCGCCCCATCTCTCTCTCTCTTCTGCTGCGGGCGGCTCATTCAGTTCAGGAGTGAGCGAGGCACAGGTGCTACTCATGAGGAGCCCTGGAGGCCCCGCAGGCTCAAGAAACGCCTGATCGCTTGCTCCTTCCTACCCTCGAGGCTCCGCCTCCCTCACGAGAGAGAGAGAGAGAGAGAGAGAGAGAGAGAGAGAGAGAGAGAGAGAGGTCAAGGAAGAGACGCTCCTAGCTGGCTCCCAGCTTGGGGGGGGGGAGCGAGAGAGAGATGAGTGACCGATCGAGCTGCTCCCCTGCCCCGCGCAAAGCTCCTCAAGGCAAGGCAGCGTCTCTCGCGACCCCCTCAGAAGCCCCCTCCCAGGACCCTTGGCGCACGGGGGGGGGGACCCAAGAGGCCCCAAAATGTCCAATTCCCCCTTCAGCGAGCGTCATCGTCTCTCTCCCCTCGCAGCTCGTGAGGAGCCCGCGCGCTGTATAGCGATGCCGCTCGCGCTCGAGACACCGGCATTGGACGTGTCATTCATATCGATATATCCCAGCCGCCCCTCCCCCCAGTCGTAGGGATTAGACATCCCCATCACCCCCCCCCCCCAGGAGGTCTGCTTACATCGAGGCAGGGCTTGAGTTTGAATCCCTCCGTCAGGACCACAGCCGTCTTTCGGCGGCGCAAGTGGCTCGTTGCACCAGGGCAAAAAAGCTCTGGAGGGCGCCTAGTTGGGAGTCCGGGCTGAGTTGCACTCACAGCTCTTCTGCCGCCACCGGCTCACACGAGCAGGCAGGCCCCACAGGCTCAGGAAACGCCTGATTGCTTGCTCCTTCCCACCCTCGAGGCTCCGCCTCCCTCACTCTCGGGACCTTATTGGAAGGTTTGCCTCGCTTGCTCCTTCCTACCCTCGAGGCTCCGCCTCCCGTTTGCCAATGTCAGAGGGATTTTCCTCCTGTCACTGTCCCTTTGAGCCACTGAGAGTAAAAGAGAGGGAGAGGGAGTTAGCAAGCAAGAGACAGAAGTGCCTAGCTGGCTCCCAGCTTGGGGGGGGGGGGAGATGGGTGCAGGGCCATCTTAAGCATATCCGGCACCATGGTGCAAAGATCCCTCCGGCGCCCCCCCCCTTTCCCAGAGTTGACAACCTTTTTTAAGGGGGGCGCTCTTTGGGTGAGGCATATCATCATCCTATATAATAAAGTCCCTGTGTCCCTGCGTCCAGTCCGTGTGTCAGTGGAATTGCGCTACTGCGCATGTCCCCCATGGACACAGGGATTGGACGAAGCAGAGACGTTAGCCGCACGAGCTCCTCCTCCTCCCTCCGAGGCGCTTCTTCCCAATTTCTCCTCAGCACCGCGAGCGGGGGACGCCGCGGGGGCTGCTGCTGCTGCTGCTACTGAGGAGAAATTGGGAAGAAGCGCCTCGGAGGGAGGAGCGGCGGCGGCGGTCCCACCACCAGCGACAGCCGCAAGGAGAAGAAGCAGCAGCAGGAGGCGGCTGGTGTCGGAAGGGCCCGGTGGGATGGTGCCCCCCACCGGCGCCGCGTAGGGAGGAGGCAGCGGCGAAACAGGAGCAGCGGCGGCGGCAGGCACAGGCCGAGTGCGGCGGCGAAGAGCGGCGGCGGGAAGAAGAGGAGGCTGCAGCTGCTTCTGCTTCTTCCCCCGCTCGCGGTGCTGAGGCGAGCCGAGCGGAGGGTGGCGGCGAGAGCAACGCCCGCCGCGGAGGAGCCCCCATGTTCTAGCGCCTATTAATTTAACGGGCTGAACGTCCACTAGTATCAAATAAAAACAAAGGAACAAAATATTAGGGGAGTTAAAAGGTTGAAATAGGCTTGACATCCACTTGATTGGAAAGTTGTTTTAGCCTTTTTCTCCCTACCCCATCCCTCCATTCATACTATTAGTGAATGGATTATAAAGTATTCTATTCTACATTAAAAATGAGCTTGTTCATTCAAACATCATTAAGAATAATACTTGTTAGTTTCCGCTTGGCATTCCTACTTATGTGGCTGAGTAAGATTTACTCAAATCCAGTTAACAATTACCGGTATATAGTTAAAACAATAGGCATCTATGATGAAATACTACGTTCTCTCTCTTCCCCCCCCCCACATACCGTCATTGCAGAAGGCTGGACAAGATGACCCTCAGGATTCCTCCCAACTCTACCATTCTATGATATGATGAAATACTATACTACATGTGTTTCGGTGTATGTTTATTTATTTTATAAAATGTGTACACCGCTTGATTGTAAAAACCCCCAAAGTGGTTTACAAAAGACAAGCCAGTAAAAGCAATAAAAAATTACAACCCTAGTTAAAAATGTACAAAAGTAAAAATACTAAAACTGATTAAAATTACCTCAGCTTTCTAAGCATCTGGGTAGCTTTGTCTAAATAAGAATGTTTTTAAACAGGGGCAGAAAAGAGAACTGTGAGTATATGTGTGTGTGCGCATATACAGATGTGTGCCTTTCTCAAACTTGAATCCCCAGATGTTGTTGCACTACAACTCCCATCGTCCCTAGCTACTAGGACCAGTGGTCAGGGATGATGGGAGTTGTAGCTCAACAACACCTGAAGGCTGACGTGTGGGGCTGGTATATACCAGCATGTGGACAGTGATGTGTGTACAACCTGTTGTGAGGCTGGCCCCAAAATTACTCTGGAGAACAAGTCTTGACACTCGACTTGAGTCATGCAGGTGTCCTTGTGTACAAAGGTGCTTGCGTTTTGATGAGTATGCCTGGTTTTTAAATGGAAAGAATCCCTAAATGTGTAAATGTGATATTGGTGTGATACTTGGGAGTTTAATCCCTTGGCAAGAGAGAGAGAGAGAGCAGTTCCATGATTGGATCACTCAGTGTTATTTCCTTTCCTTTTTTTCCAAAAAGTGGCTTGGGGTGCATGTAGTTTGGAGTGGGACTATGGAGCAGAGGGAGTTTTAACTCTTTGCCCCTGCACCAACCCTCCTAAAGCTGTTGTTAACATCAGAGGAGGGAAACATACACACAAATTGTACCTGCAGCTCTTTCCCTCTCCTCCTACCACAGCTCCATGTTTTTTAGAAGAGGAAAATTAAATTGGGATTTATGTACCCTGTTTCCCTTTTTTTAATACGTAGTCATAAAGTAAGCCATGGCAGGGTTTTTTTACCTTTGTGAGAAGTAAGACGTACCCCAAAAGTAAGCCATGGTGCCACCATTGTTCCCGTCGCCTCCTCAGCCCCTCCTGCGTGCGCAGGGAGCCAGCGAACCAGTGAGAGGCACGGGGGGGAAACGTGCCTCTTGCAGAGTTCTGCCCCGCCTGCTTAGCGCGCAGGGAGAGGCGTGTGGGGGGGAGACGCCTCTTCCTGCCCCGCCTGTTCCCCGTGCGCAGGGAGCCAGCGAACCAGCGAGAGGCGCAGGGGGGGGGAACGCACCTCTTGCGGAGTTCTGCCCCGCCTGCTCAGCGCGCAGGGGGAGGCTGTACCGTACCATACTGACGTAATAAAAATAAGACATCACCCGAAAATAAGCCACCCTGTGTTTTTTTGAGGAAAAAAATTTATAAGACGGCGTCTTAAAAAGGGGGAAAGACGGTAACTGACTATTCATGTCTACTCAAAAGTAAGTTCCATTTAGTTCAGGGAGATTTACTTTCAGGAAAATGTGTACAGGATTGCAGCCTGAATACCTTAGCTCTAGTTTAGCGTTCTGGTGCTTCTATAGGAGGAAAACGTCCCACTTGTCCCCCTCACGGCACCCACCCAGTCAGGCGGCCCCCCACTCCCCGTCCCTAGCTGACGCTGGTGTCCCCAGAGGCGCAGAGCAGGGCGCACAGGAGGAGGAGCAGGCAGCGGCACCAGAGCCGTCTCTCCCTTTGGGCTTACCGGTGCGTTGCACCAGGGCGCCGCCCCGAGTGCCCTCTCAGGGGGGCGCCCCAGCGAGTCCAGCCAGCTGCGCCCCGCCAACTATATGGCTGGTGGCAGTGGCGGAGGAAGGGGGGAGCGGAAAAGCACCTGAGGGCGGCGGGCGGGCGGATGGCGCGGCTGCGCCAATCAGCAACCCCAGCAGGGCTCTTTCCCTCCCGGCAAGGAGGGAGCCGGGGGAGGTGGAGCGGAGGCCGGGGAGGAGCCGGGCAACAGGCGGCAGGAGCAGCAGCAGCAGCAGCAGCCCCGAGGCCGGGGCCTGCAGAGGGTCTGCCTAGCCGCCGCGTCCCTCACTGAGCAGACGGAGGGGGTAATCCCGGGGGAGGCAGAGGCCCAGGAGGAGCGCCCCCACCGCACTGCCCCACGCCTCCTTCCCCCGCAGAGGCTGGGTCTGAAATCCAACCTTGTCTCTTGTGCAGTCGTATTTTTATTTTAAACCGCCCCCCCCACAACAGCCACAACTACCACTCCCCTCTTAAATTCTCTCCCTCCCGGCAAAGCGGCTCCCCCGTCCCCTCCCTCCCTGGCTGACTCTCTGGCAAGCAGGGGTGTAGGACGTGGAAGGCGGTGGGGGCGGGCCGCCCGAGGTTCCATCATGGAGGGGGGTGACAAATTATCAAGGAACAATACTGCCCTACTAGGGCGGTTCATAAAAAACGTGTTTTGTTTTTTAAAAAAAGCCTGCTCCAAAGGTCTTATCTTACTACACAAGGGATTATATAGCTATATATGAAATTTCATGCATATCAGTTAATATCTTGACCCTCCTCCACGAAAATAGCAGTTTACTTGGCCGTTTTCCTATGTCGTGAAGGCTGAAATTTCAATTCAGTGGAGCACTTACTGTTCCCAAACCTAACCCTGCGGAAAGCCATCTAATTACAATTTGATTTTGACATCTTTTTAGGAGGTAATTTAATTATTGTTTGATTTTATACCAATGTTATGTATCTGATGATAGCTGCCCTGAGCGCGACTTTGGCAGGGGAGGGCAGGATATAAACAAAAGTTGTTTATTAATTATTATTATTATTATTATTATTATTATTATTATTATTATTCCTTTGTAAGAAAATATGAAATAACATAAAACTATTTTTGCAGGCAAAAAATAAAATAAAATAAAATCAACGTGGGGGGGGGGGTGACAAGAAATTTTCCACACAGGGTACCACCTGACCTTCCTACACCTCTGCTGGCAAGCCAGTGGCTCCTGCTCCTCTCCCTCCCTCCCCAGTTCGCTGTAAAGTGGCTCCTCCATCTCCCCCCCTCCCGGCAAAGCGCCCCCCCCCAAATATTAGCAGCAACGGCAAAGTTGCTCTTCTCCCTCCCTCCCCGGCTCCTTGCCAAACCCCAAAGCGGCTCCCCCTTCCCCCACCACTGGGGCAGGCACCGCCTTGTTTTGCTTTTCCTGCTGGCTGAGGAAGCCACCAAGAGGCAGCAAACTCCAGCGCTTCCGCTTCTGCCTCCCAGCCCCTCACCAGGCTGGGCTAAAAGAAGAGGGAGAAACTTCAGCTGTCAAACAAAATCACAAGCAGATCTGTGTTGGGAGGAGGCCCACTTTGCCTCCCTCCTCCAGGTCATTTTCACCCAACGCATTGTCAAATTAACCTCTGCAAAAGAGCGTTCTTCTGCTTTAAATGTCCCGTTCAAACCTCTGCGTTCCCCCTTCTGTTTCTTTCTCTCCTCCTAGATCTCTCCGCTAGCTAGCATTTATGTGGAGATCAGCTCCTCTCTCTTTCTCTCTTTTCTCTCTCTCTCTCTCCCTCCCCTCCCCCGGATCGTCATGATGCAAACCCAAGATATGCATTTGTATTATTTAATATTCTTTGTTATTGGGAACACACTTCTTTGGGGGGGGGTCAAGTTTTGTAAGGGCAGGTAACAGAAGGCACCCCACCTATCAAGTCTTTGCTGGAGAGGTAATGTGTCTGAAGATCTGCATATGACCTTCTCCACCTGCCCCCCTCCTTTCTTCTTTTTCTTCTTCCCAGGAGTGGGTGAGGGGTTAAAATGAGAAGGAGCTGGATTTGATTTGATCACTGGCAGTTTATTAATCTTTAAATCCTATCTAAGATAAAATCTCTATGTGGGACAAGAAGCTACAGTTAGAACTGGATATGGAATAACTGATTGGTTCAAAATTGGGAAAGGAGTACGACAAGGCTGTATATTGTCTCCCTGCTTATTTAACTTACATGCATAATTCATCATGCGCAGGACCGGTGCTAGGGGTTTTGATGCCCTAGGCGAGGGGGCGGGGCACGTGACATCATTGCGCATGACGTACGGTGCCCTGTCCCCTGCCCGCCGGGCGCCCCGCGCCGCCGCGATTTTCGCCGCTGGTTGGGGCAGCACCGAGTGGCGGCGGGCGGGGGGCAGGCTGGCCAGCGCCCCCTCCATTTTGGTGCTCTAGGCCAGTGTTTCCCAACCTTGTGCCTCCAGATGTTTTGGGACTACAACTCCCATCATCCCTCGCTAGCAATACCAGTGGTCAGGGATGATGGGAATTGTAGTCCGAAAACAGCTGGAGGCCCAAGATTGGGAAACACTGCTCTAGGCAACTGCCTAGTTCGCCTAAATGGATGCGCCGGCCCTGATCATGTGAAAGGCATGTGAAAGGCTGGACTGGATGAATCCCAAACCGGAATTAAGATTGCCGGAAGAAATATCAACAACCTCAGATATGCTGATGATACAACCTTGATGGCAGAAAGTGAGGAGGAATTAAAGAACCTTTTAATGAGGGTGAAAGAGGAGAGCGCAAAATATGGTCTGAAGCTCAACATCAAAAAAACTAAGATCATGGCCACTGGTCCCATCACCTCCTGGCAAATAGAAGGGGAAGAAATGGAGGCAGTGAGAGATTTCACTTTCTTGGGTTCCATGATCACTGCAGATGGTGACAGCAGTCACGAAATTAGAAGACGCCTGCTTCTTGGGAGAAAAGCAATGACAAACCTAGACAGCATCTTAAAAAGCAAAGACATCACCTTGCCAACCAAGGTCCATATAGTTAAAGCTATGGTTTTCCCAGTAGTAATGTACGGAAGTGAGAGCTGGACCATAAAGAAGGCTGATCGCAGAAGAATTGATGCTTTTGAATTACCGGTATGTTGCTGGAGGAGACTCTTAAGAGTCCCATGGACTGCAAGAAGATCAAACCTATCCATTCTTAAAGAAATCAGCCTGAGTGCTCACTAGAAGGACAGATCCTGAAGTTGAGGCTCCAGTACTTTGGCCACCTCATGAGAAGAGAAGACTCCCTAGAAAAGACCCTGATGTTGGGAAAGATTGAGGGCACAAGGAGAAGGGGACGACAGAGGATGAGATGGTTGGACAGTGTTCTCGAAGCTACTAACATGAGTTTGGCCAAACTGCGAGAGGCAGTGAAGGATAGGCGTGCCTGGCGTGCTCTGGTCCATGGGGTCACGAAGAGTCGGACACGACTGAACGACTGAACAACAACAACAAAGATAAAATGGATCAGCCCTATAGATAGATCCCCAGCCAAGCTCTCCTGGGCAGCCCCGTTGCCTCTGTGGAGCGCTCCTTCGGCTCACTGGGTCTGGCCTGGTGAATGGGGCTTGGGCTAGAGGGTGGTTTGGCAGGGCACATACCAAACTTCCTGTGGGATGGCCGCCCCCGGAGCCCTTTCCAGTGACTGCCACAGAGAAGCCTGTTTCTTTATTTCTTGGAGTATTTTAATCATAGGATCACAGAACTGGACGGTTGGAAGGGACCCCCGAGGGTCCTCTAGACCAACCCCTTCCAGTGCAGGAATCACAGCACAAGCATCCCTCACAAAACAAGTTTGGTCCATCTTCCCTGTGAACAGCCCTTCAGATACAACAGAGTAACAGAACCATTCACAGAGTTGGAAGGGAACCACCAGGGTCATCTAGGGTCAACCCCCTCCAATGCAGGAATCTTTTGTTACAGGGAAGTTACAGGGAACCAGGCAGAGGGCCTTCTCGGTAGTGGCGCCCGCCGTTTGGAACGGCCTCCCACCAGATGTCAAAGGGAAAAACAACTACCAGACTTTTATAAGACATCTGAAGGCAGCCCTGTTTAGGGAAGCTTTTAATGTTTAATAGATTATTGCATTTTAATGTTCTGTTTGAAGCCGCCCAGAGTGGCTGGGGAAACCCATCCAGATAGCGGGGTATAAATAATAAATTATTATAATATTATTATTTTGCCCAATATGGGGCTCGAAACCACAACCCTGAGATTAAGAGTCTCATGCTTTACTGACTGAGGTTTGTTTATCTTTCCTGTTTTCTTTTCCCAAGCCGAGATAATGTGTAAGGGTGGTGTCAGCTCCCTAAAAAAGGTCAACAACTCTGGGGAACCTTTCCTAAAAACGTCAACAGCTCTGCTGACCTAGGAGCATTTTGAAACCGCCCTGGCAGCCATGGGCATACAGTGCAATCCTATACATATCTACTTGGAATGAAGTCCCAGACCCAGCTAAGTAGGTCACAACATAAGAAGAGACTGCTGGATCAGAACAAATCCCTTTTTCGTTCAGCCAGAGGCATACCTGGGGGTTGTGCTTGCTTATGCCTTTGCGACATTGTAGACTACAACTACCATTATCCCTGACTATTGGCCATACCAGCCCAGGATGATGGGAGTTGCAGTTCTACAACATCTGGAAGGCTACACTTAGACAGAGCTATGATAATATAATAAAAATTGTATTCTTTATACCCGGTGCAACGAACCCCTCGACGCTATGCGATGTCCCTCCTGCACTATTACTAGCTTCAGCCTAAAGGAATATAGTTGTCGCTTTAAAACAACCCTCTATTTCCTTCTTTTACCCAAATAGACCCCCTGTCCTATTATGGGTTCGCTAGTACATAGAATGAGGCTCCAGCTCCCCACCCAACGTGGTTCAGTATCTTTAATATCCCCAGGCAAATGTTGCAGGAGTTTCACTGTGCCCTTAGGTTCACCTCAAGTTCACCTCAGCAGCTGTGCCCTCAGCACCCTTGCTACTCTGTTGCACCTTCTCCCTTGCACTTGCCTCTACTGAGAGTGACTGTGAGAAACAAACTAACTGCCTACTCTTTCAGGCCTAGTTTCACCTCCCCTCTTCAGTCACCCCCCTTCTTGGAGTATAGATACTTTGCTGGAACAAAGAGGAACATCCGTTTTCATAACAAAAAAGAAAAGCTTTATTTAACTGTAGTTCATGTATAATTCTTTATGGTTTCATTAGTTCAGCATCCTCGTTACTTATGTCTCAAACTGGTTATTACAAACTCAGTAAACCTCTCTAACACTCTACCTCTACCACCCTCACACTCCCTCTCCCAAAACCCTCTCCACACACTCCCCCCAGTTAACGGTTTTCCAACCCCTTTGAACCAGGGGCTGGCCCGCCCCCATGGAATGGAATGCGTCAATCAACTGAGAGTCTGGGTTTAACTCCTCACACCCTGGAGTTCCACTCCAAACAGCCCCAATCCGTCACACCCGGCCACCCATCTGGCTGGGTTTCCTAATAAAACATGCCATTTTAACACAAATCTTGTAAGGTTATGCATAACTCTACAAGCATGTTTTAAAGTTATTTGAGCACTATAGGTCAGGGGTCGACAGACTTCAGGCTTGAGGGGTCAGGGTTGCTGTTTTTTACTTCATTCAGTGATGGCTAACCTTGACACCCCAGATGTTTTGGAACTACAACTCCCATCATCCCTAGCTAACAAGATCAGTGGTCAGGGATGATGGGAGTTGTAGTCCCAAAACATCTGGAGTGTCAAGGTTAGCCATCACTGCAAGTGGATGTGATATAAATTTAAAATGAAATTATTATTGGCTCAGGATTTCGTTTTGGGTATTAAAATGGAACAGAAATTCTACTCAGAAACCCACTCCTGAAACCCCCCACACCCCCAAATGTTTATCATTTTAGGAGTATAATTGGGTTGGAGGGGATCTTTTTGTCATTGCCATTGCCAAACAATTAGGACTCAGAAATCTTTGCTGATAATGTATTTCAGAGCACATATTGGTAGATCTTAATCTACCTTCTGCTCCCCATTGCTCTAAAGTACTACCGGTATCTAAAAGCTAAATATGGTGCCATGAATAACTACTGATGAGAAGTTTTGAATTCTGACATTCAAAACATTTCCGCTGAAAATCCACCAAAAAAACCCAGCCCAACCCCACTTTTCACAGTAGCCCCCGACCCCAGCAGAACAATACAACATTGACAAGAATACAGTGGGTACCCAAAGTCATAAGAATCTTTTCCATTCAAATATTTTAAACATTTATTTAGTTCCCCTCATCCTTTCAAAACATTTATACAACGTTTATACTAGGTGAAAGTTTTTTTTGCTCCTTTATGTTTTAACAAATATAATGAACCCAAAATGCAAAAAAATTATTGATGATTTTGAGATCAAATTTAGCTCCTCTCAAAGTTTTCTGGAATGGACCTGCTAAATCTGTGTGCAGAAGTTCTAGAACCCGCTGTGTAAACCTGTGACTAGAGATTGTACACTTGTTGAATGTTACATGCAAATAAGAATATATCCATGGTTTAAGTTGAACAAGTGCCAGTTACCTCCATTCCAAACACCATTCAGGAAAACAAGTACTGTTCTGTACATACGAGTTTGACTTATATCACCCTTTTTTGCAAGCAAATGTTCCACTGAGTTGCCAGCTCACATGACTGACCTGAAAGATGTGTGGAACAGGTGTAGGCCTCCCCTTCCCCTGTCTCACCCTCACCACATCCCTAGAACACCCCTCAGGATAAGAACCATTGAGAAGAGCTAGTGGTAATTCTGTGTAAATATGAAAAGTTCAGGGCTCTAATATAACATGTCTAAAAATGCAAACTGTGAAATCAAAACAACCTGTATATTTACCTGGTGCCAAGGTGTCAAACGCCACAGCCCAAGCAGAAAGATGTTACTTCTGCAGAGATGTCATTCAGCAGACCCATCAGCAAATACAGTTCCTTAAATTCACAGAGCCAATAGGAAAATATATATCCACCTGTCCATATATGCATACTTTCATGCCAAGTGAGGCTGAGCCTTTTACTGTAGACATATCTGCCAAGCTTCATGGGTGAGCAGCATATGAAAATCCCAGTCCTCAGTGTCTCAGGTGGGCAACTGGAGAAACTTCTTCCATCCTGTTCTGCATAAGGTTAAGTGTGATGACAACAGATCCAGTAAAATAAAGGTTCTCTCAGGGGACCCATGGTGCTTATTAACCTGGAAAGAAGAGATAATAAGGTATAGTGAGATAACAATTGCTCTCAGGCTGGACTGACATGAAATTGGACAGGTGAGAAGCCTGGTTCTATGACATGGTAAGCCACATTATATATATGGGACCCAGGTGGCGCTGTGGGTTAAACCACAGAGCCTAGGGCTTGCTGATCAGAAGGTCGGCGGTTCGAATCCCTGCGACGGGCTGAGTTCCCGTTGCTTGGTCCCTGCTCCTGCCAACCTAGCAGTTTGAAAGCACGTCAAAGTGCAAGTAGATAAATAGGCACCGCTGTAGTGGGAAGGTAAACGGCGTTTCCGTGTGCTGCTCTGGTTCGCCAGAAGCGGCTTAGTCATGCTGGCCACATGACTTGGAAGCTATATGCCGGCTCCCTTGGCCAATAATGCGAGATGAGCGCCGCAACCCGCGAGTTGGACACGACTGGACCTAATGGTCAGGGGTCCCTTTACCTTTACCTTTAAGCCACATTATAGCTTACTGGAAGCATGCCAATGTGTAGGCTCAAGGTTAACCTCTCTTCTCACTAACCATCCAGGCACATCCCACAAAATGCCCTTACAACTCATTTAAAACAGTTAAAACATTTAAAAAAATTCAAAGATATAAAATATTTTTAAAAGCAATTTAAAAGAAGCAGCCCTCTCCGCAGCAGCAGCAGCAGCCCTTGTGAAGCCTGTCACACCCCATCCTGGTCCAGGTGGAGAAAGGCAGGAGCAGGGCCCTCAGGCTCTCACCCCAAGAATCCTGGGAACTGTAGTTTACCGTATTAAGGGTGCTGAGAGTTGTTTAACAATCAATCCTTTTCCCCAGTGGTCCAGATTGCTCTGTCTGGTTCTTGGGATGCTCAGAATTCAGAAGCCAGTCTCTGAATCAACAGCTCAAATATTTTCGAATTGTATTTTGGTTTGATGGTTTGTTTAGGGAAGAGCAGAATATAAAAGGGTAAAAAGAACACCTTAAAAACTCTTCTGGATCAAAAGAAATGTCTTATCTACTAATCCAATATCTCATTTCCTCACAGTGACCAGGCTGTTGCCTCCAACTAGCATGTGATAATAGCACACTGCCTCGGACCTTGACTTTAAATTTGTTGTCTTTGTTGTTATTTTCAGAAAGCACAATAAAGAAATGGGAAGTGGGAGGTGCACACTAATTCTCTGCTCCCAGCTCAGCAGGTGGATGACTTTTGTGCCCCCCCTCCATGCAGGAGATGTTTCTTCTGGGCCAGCTGCAGAGCTTTGCTAGCCTGGGAGAGAAGTCCAGGGAGCCACCCGTGGAGGACTTGGTTCCCCCCCCCTATTGCCCGTGCCTGTGATTTGGCACCCAGCCACCTGTCCTTAATCCATTATGGGTTATTCTGGTTGCCAATTTAATTTGTAGCCCCGCCCCCCTTGGGGCTTGGGGCCAGTTTGGCAAGCACCATGAAGCAAATGTTTATTCTCAGCTTCTGGTTCAATCTGAACTTTGCCATCCCTCAGCTGCAGGGCGGCAACACCAGCTTTCCCAATCACCCCACCCAGCCTTCAATCTCCCTCACCTCTGCGGCTCCGCCCGGGCCAGCACCGAAAAAAGCACTTAAAAAAACCAACACCCGACCGCGAGCCAAGCGCGTGTGCTACTCTTTTCTTTCTGCAAATGTTTTGAGAATTTCTCTCTCTCTCTGCATCACTACGGCATCTGTCTTGGGAGTGGCATCTCCCCCTTCCTTTTTTTTTTTTAAACACTCCACCTCCACCCAAATTCGGTGCTAGGGAACAGAGGCGTAGCCAGCCCAGGTGGTACCCGGGGCGGATTTTTTTTTGTCACCCCCCCCCACCACTTTGCCAGGGCACTGGCAGGGCTGCACCCAGTGGCATAGCAAGTCCCCCCACCCCCCAAAAATGATGGTGCCACTTTGCGAGGTGTGGGGTTTTTTTGTGTGTGTGTCTATTATCTCTCTTTTTTCAATAAAGTTAAAATTTAATTTTTTAAAAAAATAAAAAAATAAAAAATAAAAAGTGTCACCCCCCCTCTGATGGTGCCACTTTGTGAGGTGTGGGGGGTTGTGTGTGTGTGTGTGTGTGTGTGTGTGTGTGTGTGTCTATTATCTCTTTTTTCCAATAAAGTTAAAAAAAATAAAAAAAATAAAAAAAAATTTTTGAATTTTTTAAAAAAAGTGTCACCCCCCTCTGGGGTGGAACTCGGGGCGGCCCGCCCCCATCACCCCCTTGCTACACCCCTGCTAGGGAAAAGGGAAAAAAACTACTTTGCCTCTTAATTTCTCATTTCAGGGCGGGGGGGGGGGGGAGGAAGCACATTGAGAGGGAGCACTTATTCCGGGAGGGGGAGCCGGTAAAACAACAAGATTTTATTTTATTTATTTTTAAAAAGTGGGGTTTAGCAATAAATCCCCACAAATGCTGGGGAGGAAGAAACTGATCTGCGTTTGCCCGTCAAAGCATTTTTTCTTTCCCCCACGTGGTGGTCCTGAACAGGGAGATACTGGGGGCAAAAAGACAGAAGGAAAGGACCCTGCAAGTTTTCCCCTTTCTTCTTTCCGTGATCAAGTAGGGGGCTTTTTAAAAAGGCATGGCGATTTTTTGGGGGGGGAGCGGTTCTGCCCTGTAAAATAGTGGGTGGACATAGCAGACAACCAGAGTGACTCTTCAACAGCTCTCTTTATTCGCAGGCTGGAACAGAACTAAACTGAAGGGCTCAGCCAGCCTGCTTATATAGAACTCAGTAACTTGCTACAGTAGCAAACTCCCTCACTCTGCCCAATCCGCGAACGACACTCTCAATCCTTCATTTGCATGAAGGGACCTGAGTGAGAACTGCCGCGACGGTGGGCAGAGTGAGAACTGCAGCCACGGTGGCCAGAATGGGTACATAATATAAGCAAGGAAATATAAAGTGTTAAGTTAAAATAAGAAATAGTATTAGTTAGAAAAAGGAAACAATACTAGAAGATGATAGGACATTGCTAAAGATGAAATACAATGAAACGCAGTAAGAGAGATAGGAGGAAGTCCAACCAAGATGGTAAGGAAAGAAGAAAGGAAAAAGAAGATGTACGTGTTTACTGTTGTATATGTTTTAGTATGTGTTAATATGTGTTTATATGTTTAGAAAACCTAATGAAAATCATTAAAAAAAAACAACCAAACAGAATGGGTACTGCAGCTAAATAACATGCACCTTGGGATAATGCACCTATGTGGGATAATTCCTAAACGGGGGCTGTCGAGGGCGAAAAAAGCTCTTTAACAAAAAGGGAAGGAAAGCAGCCGCTTGCTCCCTCGGCCGGCGGCTGCTTTCCTCCCCCCCCCCTTTTAAGGGCTTTTTTCCGGCGCTGGGCTCCGCCGCTTCCTCCCGGGGTTTGCCGCGGCGCCCCTTCGTAGCGCCCGTGCGTTCAGGTTCGGCGCCCCGGGTGGCCAGGCGGCTTTCCCCGCCACTCACTGTGTGTGTCCTTGTGCGGTCCCAACAATTTTAAAATTTAAAACGGGGGTGGGGGGCAGATTCAGATTGCCTCTGCCTCTACAGGGGGTCCACGCAATTCTGATAAAATTATCCGAAGCTTAGCTTCGGCTGAAATGTGCCGCGTGAACCTCAGAGAGTTGCCGTCCCCGTGGCGTAGAAGACGGCCGCGCGCAACAGTCCCGAGGGTGGCAGAAATTCCTTCCTTCCAGATATAAATAGATACAAACTAGGAGGCATAACACAAAGAGAGACTCCTCTTCGTGCGGCTCCTCGCAGCTTTGTACTTATGACAAGGGAATGTGAGGTATGGGCAGAAAGCCGAAGGAAAGGAAGGGAACCAAATTCTTTCTCGGCTGAGTCAGCCATTCGCGATGGCAGGAGGCCAGGCAGATCCTGCCGCGTCCGAACAAACTCCCCTGGGTAGCTTTCCTCCCGACTGAACCACCCTTACCCGGCGGTATATGATTTGATAATAGCAACGTACATATATCACCATCCGCAGATGGTTGCGCACGAAACAAGAAACTCGCACATTCTAAGTATTTCGTGCGCCCTTTTGGCTTCGCTTTAAAAGACACTCGAGACGGCCGCCACCCCGACTGTTGCGCAAGACGAATCGGCAGAAGAAGCAGGGGGACGCTTTATCCCGCCACCCGCCTGTCTTGTTTCTCCTGCCCCACCACCTTTAAAAACCAAGTATTGTACCTTAACGGTAAACCCTCTCCCAACAAAAAAACCGAAATACATACTGCACTTACCCTCATTGCAAGCGCTCCAGTGCTCTACCTAAACTCAAGGCGCCCAAAATTGCCGCAATATTGAAAGCGGAACGGAGCGTTTTCGCATCGAGCACTACGTGGCGCTCTCTAATCTGGCGCCTGTTTTGCTTTGCTTTTTAGACAGCCATCTAGTTTTCTTCACGATAGGAATTTGCGCCGCGCCTATTTAGGAAAGTGTGCCATTGCATATGTGCAGAGTGCCGCATCGCCCCCCCCCCCTCCAAATAAGTGAATGAATGAATACTGCATTTCTGGGGGCAGGGTTGGGGGAAAGGATTTGCTCCATCATTATTGTTTATTATTTTCGTTAATCACAGTATAAGTAATTGAATGACTCCCCACCCCCACTCTGCTTCAAAAAAATGTGACCTAGAGAATGTCGTTTGTTAGCCTCCATATAGCTCAGTTGGTTAAAGTGTGGGACCGGTTAAAAAGTTAAAAGAAATGGCTTTTCAGCTTTAACTGGCTAGAAAGCACATTAACTTTAAAAGTAGAAAACATGGCTTTCCCAGAGGTTTCCCTGGCACTGCACACTCTCTAAAGGTAAAGGGACCCCTGACCATTAAGTCCAGTCACGGACGACTCTGGGGTTGTGGCACTCATCTTGCGTTACTGGCCGAGGGAGCTGGCGTACAGCTTCCGGGTCATGTGGCCAGCATGACTAAGCCGCTTCTGGCGAACCAGAGCAGCGCACGGAAACACCGTTTACCTTCCTGTCGGAGTGGTACCTATTTATCTACTTGCACTTTGACGTGCTTTCGAACTGCTAGGTTGGCAGGAGGAGCAGGGACCGAGCAACAGGAGCTCACCCAGTTGCGGGGATTTGAATCGCCGACCTTCTGATCGGCAAGCCCTAGGCCAGGGGTCTGCAACCCGCGGCTCCAGAGCCGCATGTGGCTCTTTTACACCTTTGCCACGGCTCCGGGGTGGCGTGTCTTCTCCCGCTCCCCTTTCCCTCCCGTCGCGTCGGTGTGTGTAGTCGGGGGGGCGGCGGGAGAGCGAGCTGCAGAGAGAAAGAGAAGTTGGCGAGCTGCGACGGGCGCGTTGACGGCAAACCAGAGCCGAGCGCGGAGCCCGAGAGTGAGAGCAGCGCCTCCTCCTCCTCCTCCTCCCGCTTCCCGGCTGGGCAATTGACAGAGCTCATTATCATGCTGCGCTCACTCGCTGCCTGTCTAGGGCCGGAGGGAGGGAGAGCGAAAGGCGCGCGCACACAAAAGCTGGTGTGTGTGTGGAGAGGAGGCAGAAAGCCCCAGACAAAGCCCGTGCAGCGCGCACACAAAAGCTGGTGTGTGTGTGTGTGTGTGTGTGTGTGGAGAGGAGGCAGCGAGCCCCAGACAAAGCCCGTGCAGCGCGCACACAAAAGCTGGTGTGTGTGTGTGTGTGTGTGTGTGTGTGTGTGTGTGGAGAGGAGGCAGCGCGCCCCAGACAAAGCCCGTGCAGCGCGCACACAAAAGCTGGTGTGTGTGTGTGTGTGTGTGTGTGTGGAGAGGAGGCATCGAGCCCCAGACAAAGCCCGTGCAGCTGTATTTGAGCTGGGCCAGCGCTGGCAGACGTGCTGCCATCTTGCAGGAGGCTCCTGATGGACGCTTGCCTAAATCGCAGCGGCGCGGGGCGGCAGGGGGCGGGGCATCGTACGTCATGCGCAATGACGTCACATGGCCCCGCCCCCTCGCCTAGGGCGCGAAAAGCGGCTCCCAGGTTTTTTTTCCCTTCGGAAATGGGTCCAAGTGGCTCTTTTTGTCTTAAAGGTTGCCGACCCCTGCCCTAGGCTCTGTGCTTTAACCCACAGCGCCACCCGTGTCTCTCTTGCGCACTCTCTAGGGATCTCCAGATGGTAAAATAGCATTTTATTGCTGCTGTCTTGGGCTTCTTGTTTTGGAGATGGAGATTTGGCCTCTTGAGAACTACACCTCCCTGAATTCCACAGCTCATCCTGGCCATTTCTGTGCATTTACCCAAGTCAGCAGGGCAGCCAGGTGGTGGCCGGAGAGAGAACAGGCACAAGCAAGCAGAGACATTGATCCCAGGAAGGAGGGCAGCCACTGCGATGGCTCAATCTGCAGACCCCAAAAGAGATACGCAAGGAAAGAACCTATTCTTAATTTACAAGTTTATAAGCCTACCGGAGGTGTATGCTAGTGGGATTCTATGGTAAAAACGGCTTCAGAATTCTGGAAGTTGCTAGAGTACTACGAAGTTTTTTTGAATTGGTCTTTGACCGTAATAATAAATTATAATTAGTAGTAGTACGAAGTTTCCTGAACGAACAGCCTCCCCATTTCACATTAAAATACATGCTTCAGTGTGTTAGCTTATTTTGTCACTTAGGAAATCTTACTTCCTGGTTATTCTGGTATCCTTATGATTTTCGGGATGCTCCCCTTCTGGTGGAGTCCCGTATAAACATTGGCATACATCCAGTAAGATTATGTGCACGCAGAATCAGCAGAGATCAGCAGAATAATAATAATAATAATAATAAATAAACTTTTATTTATATCCCGCCCTTCCCCGCCAAAACTGGGCTCAGGGCGGCTAACAATCAAATACGGATATAAAACACAGATTAAAAATACAGATATAAAATACACTTTAAAACTTAAAAATGTTGAATTTTAAAAGTTACACTCAAATTAACCCAAAAGCCAAACGAAACAGAAGCAGAGTTGTGTTGGAATTGTAGCATCAAGCAGTGAAAATACTGACAGTGATACCATGACTTTTATAAAATACAAGGAAAGTGTGGGAGATGAGAGGGAATGTGGATGAGGGAATATTGATTAATATTTCCTATCCCAGCTTGTGCTAACAAGCTCCAAACTAGCAGAGTTTCTCATCCCCAATAAAGCGCAGCAAAGCGTGGCGTTTAAGTTCCTATGAACTTCTAGAATAAGGCAGATCCTGGCACATATTTCCCCTGGTTCCCTCTTAAAAGAAAATACACGACACATAAGCTTATAAAAGTATAAAGGTTTTACTCACAGTCATTTCAAGCTTCTACAATCTCAGAAAGGCAGGCTAGCTTAGATTAAATGTATTTACATGTGGAGATTCTCCTTAAGGGAGAAAGGCTCCATGTGGGCCTCTCTTGGCTGGAAGCCAAGAGAGCATCTCCTGAGATGTTGCATCCTCGGAGTCCTGGTGGGAAGAGAGGGAGAGTAGCAGCTCACCTGTATCTTTGAATAGCTACAGGTAAGGCCACTCCCACTTCTGGTCACACAAAGGAAGTGATTTCAGTCTTGGCACAGGAAACTCTACCTGGAGGACCAAGTCCCCTTTGTGTACACTCTAGGAATGTTGTGATTGACTGCACCAGTGTTATACATCCCACAGAAAGGGCAATAAGAATCTAATCTAATCTTATATATATACATAATTATTATTAAAATTTTCTGTTTTACAATTTAAAATACTCATTTTAACATCCTTAAAATATCGATGACTTCCCTTTTTCTCTTTCCATGGTTCATTTTGCATATCATAAATCCCTGCATATTTTACAAAAACTAAACCGCTCAGTATTCCATGATTGCATCCATCAAAACTTATTTACACTGTTGAATTTATCTTAATGCTGCCAACGTTTTCAGGTGTACACAATTGTTTCCCATGTATTCAATAAACGTTTTCCAATCTTCTCTAAATGTATGTTCTTCTTGTTCATTTCTTCTATATCTTAAGTCTGTGAGTTGTGCATATTCTGTCAACTTAAGTTCCCATTCTTCTTCAGTTGGGACCTCGCTCATTTTCCATTTGGGAATTTTTCGAATTGTGAGCTTAAAAAGGGATATAATTAATTATACAACCCTGTCTTTCAAAAGTAAGGCACTTATTCTTTAGGACAGTGTTAAGAAATTGGTAACCATTGTGCAAAGCTTTTGTTTTGTGCTTTTCTGCCTTTGAAGCTTGTGTTGGGAAGACTCTGAGATCTCTTCAAGCTTGGAGCTGAGGCATTCTGCATATCCAGCGTCTTGTGTTTTCACAAAATGAAGAACTGATGTTCGGGGCATTTAAGAAAGCGCAGTAGCCACCGTCTCCAAATTTAAACCTGCAACATTATTATTATTATTTTTCATTAAATTTGTATACTGCCCTTCATCCAAATAACACACAACATAAAAATGCAAAATGAGAATACAAAATATGTAATTAAATGAAAAGAAATACACCCCCCCCAAAAAACCATATTTAAAAGGTCGAGGAATCTCCCAAAGGCTTGGTTGAAGAGAAATGTTTTCACCTGGTGCCTAGAGATATGTTATGATGGTGCCACCGAGCCTCCCTGGGGAGAGCATTCCACAAATGTGGACACAGTAGAGACACTGGTGAACGAAGCCGCTTGGTCACCCAGAGCGGCAAACCCAGGGGCACCCCCCGGGGGAGGGGTGTTGCTCCGTAGCGCGCATGCACAGAGTCGCGGCGCCGTGGTTCACCCCACGAGCAAGCCGCGGAGCGAGGCAGCCTGCACATGCGTGCTACGGAGCGGGCGGAGGCGAGGGGCGGGCCAGGGAGGGGCGTCAGCAGCTGACGCCCCTCGCCTTCGCCCAAGCTGGAGAAAGGAAAGCGCGTGCCGAGCAGGTTTGCAAGCAAGCCATTGGCGCGCGCTTTCTACCGGGCGGCGGGGCTCGGCTTGGGCGTCACGGGGGGGGGCACCGAGTGTCCCCCCTCCAGGGTGGCACCCAGGGCGGCCCGCCCCCAACACACCCCCTTGCTCCGCCCCTGAGTAGAGATGGAGCCCATGTTTATTATTCCTTAGTTAGAAAGCATCTCAATCACATCATATTCCAAAGAGCATCCAAGCGAGGTATCAATATGCAATTTATTAAGGACTGGTGCCAGTCCTTTACCTTTTAACTTCTACCTTCATACCAGCCAGAGCAGACCAATCAGCTCCCAAATTGGTGCAGCAAACAGGCATAGATTTGGCCTGCCTCCATCATGTGACAGCAGCAGAACTGGTTCAGAATCCAACGGATCCTGTGCCCCCACTCTCGCAACAAGTCTGTTTTGAGGGATTCTGCTGCCTATTGCTGGCACGGTTACCACTGGGCAAGCTTCTGCCCGTCTACCATGGGGGAGGGATACATTGGGGCATCCCTTGCCAGCAGGGTTCCCTCACCAGCATAGGCCGGGGATCCAGGCAGAGATGGGAGAAGGAGCATCTCTGCCTCATCCAAGCCTCCTCTAGCACGGTGGATCATGCGACAGAGGTTTCGTTTCCAATTCCTTTAAAAAGAGACATGACTTTTCTCTCTCTGTGTGTGTGTTTAATGGAGCAATATTTAAAGGAAATCTCTAATCACACAACCGCCTCAAGATCATCTGAAACCTAAATCAAATGGATACCTTACCATTTGTTGAAATCTGAGCCATTTGCCCATTTCCAGGACTGTCCCTCTTTCCGTAGCCCAATCCAATAATCAGCTGGATCGATCTTCATTAGAAAATCCTGTAATATTATTTTTGGGGAGTGGGGGGGAAGCAACTCAGTATTTCACAGACCACTTTGATAGACACACTTGGCAGGATTTTCTTCAAATATACTAACATGTTTAAACATTTGCTACAGCAGTAATATAAAAACAGTAATATAAAAGCTAACTGCAAAAAGTAACAAGGCTAATTTGTATTTTAATATTATTCATTAGGGGTTTTTTGTAGCCACCATTCCCTGCCCTCTGCTTCATATCCTGAAATGATGCTGCACCCAGGGCATTGTGGGGAAAACAAAATGGTTGCTAGAATGCTCCTACAGTTGCTTCTGTTGCACTGGCAACAAAAACAAAAACCTTTAGGAGACGGTGGGAGGAGGAGAAAGAAGCTGTGGCCCTGCAACTGCTAATGGCGAGCCCCACGTCCAAGAAAACTGTTGGAGAATTTATCCTCCCTTCAGAGAAATCTGGCAAGATGGCTCCCAAAATAACTGTGGCGAGAGCGCCATTTTATGCAGAGAACACTGAGCAGCATTTGGTGGAAAGGCAGGACATGAATTAGAAACAACAAAGCAAAATATGCTATGGGCTCATATAGCACTTGCCATTACATGATGGACTGTGTTTTACAACTCTCATCCAGGGGAGCTTCACAGAAAATATATTACAGTACAGTAGTCCAGTTTGAAGCTACAAAAACAGGATGAATCACTTAAAATGTTTTTATACCACTTTTTAGTCACGAAAGAGAAATATTGAAGTAAGTAAGTAAAACCTTTATTACGGTCATAGACCAGAAGATAAAATATTGAAGTGATTCACACACTATCTAGTAAAGAGCAGTGATAAACAAAGTAACGAAGAACCAGCACTCTACGGGTGGTGCCTGACTGAATGCCAAAAAGACTGAATGCCATACAGTAGGCACCAACACAGAGAAGGCCCTGCTCTGCACCTCCACCAGATGGAGCTCCGTAGATCATGGTATAATCAGGAGGGTCTCATCCACAACCCAACTGAGGTGTAGATCTATTCTAGGAGGTGCTCCAAACTGAGCTGGCAAAAAATCCCAGGCCGATACAGCAAACTAAAGTTTCAGGCATGGCAGTGAATCCACAAGGAGTCCAATGTCATAATGCTGAATGACCTGGAGATGATGTGCACCCAAAGAATATTTCAGGCCCATCCACTCCAGTACTGGGGTTGAAGTGGGCGGAAAGATCCCTCTACCTGCCCCTTGAGAGAGAATCTCGAAAGAGCAAGCAGAGGGGTGTTATCTACAGATCTTAGCTAAGTCGAAGAAAAAGAAGAAGAGATGGATTTGATATCCTGCTTTATCACTACCCAAAGGCAAGGTCACCCAGCCGCTTCATGTGGAGGAGTGGAGACACGAACCCGGTTCCCCAGATTACGAGTCTACCGCTCTTAGCCACTACACTACACTGGCCCTCGCCCTACAGCACTAACTTCAAAGACTGAAGTAAGGGCCAATGGAATACTGTCTCTGACAGTGCAGGGGGAACCTAGCCACTCTCCTCCACCGAATTTCTCTGATTTAATCCTCTTTCAAAGCCATCCAAGTTAATGATGGCCGTCAGTTCCTCCTGTTGGAAAAGAGTCACTGTCAGTGGTAAGATCAGAGGTGAGATAGGCTTATCTGTGGTATCCATAAAATGTAATGGGATGACTGGCAACTGGGACAGAAGCACTGAGCTGGATTGGGAGATGTGGTGGATCTGACGCTCCCCGCTGCTGATTTAACTGGTAAATCACAATACAGCCTTGGCCTAAATGCTACTTGCTGATAATGAAGTCCATAGGACAGACTGGAAGGCTCTCACCATTTCACTTGGAGTATCGATTGCCGTCAGGGAGCCACCGTAAGAAGAGCAGTTGCTCTGACTGGAGTCCCAGGTTGCCTCAGCAGTTGAAAAATAGTAGCACCGGGCTCCATGCACGACCGAGCCCTGGGGGCAGAGGGTGACACAGGAAGGGTACTGCTCTGATGGTGAGGGTTTTGACTGATCCACTGGTGAGTGTTTCAACAAGATACCTAAAAGAAAGAAAGAAAGTAATTTAAGAGCAGCTAACCTAACTGCTACTGCTTTGGAAATAGAGGGGGCTATAAGCCAAACTCCACTTAGCTTGGCAGTTAGTCCCACTGAATTCAATAGGGCTTACTTCTGAGTAGACAAGGTGAAGATTGTTCCTCTACTTAGGCTGCAATCCCACAACCATTCACCTGGGAGTTCAATCCCAGTGGGACTTGCTTCTGAATAGATAACATACCAATTTGTAATTCCATAGATTAAATTCGCAAATCTTTGCATAGGAATAAGAACAATAGCTCTGAAGAAAGTGATTGAAAACAAAGGCCTATTACTTTAACAGTAAGAGGGAAAACAGCGGCATCTGCTATCACCGCGGCATAATCCATTTATCCATCGCTGAGGGCAGGGGTAAAGGTAAAGGTAAAGGGACCCCTGACTATTAGGTCCAGTCGTGACTAACTCTGGGGTTGCGGCGCTCATCTCGCATTATTGGCCGAGGGAGCCGGCGTACAGCTTCCGGGTCATGTGGCCAGCATGACAAAGCCACTTCTGGTGAACCAGAGCAGCGCACGGAAACGCCGTTTTCCTTCCCGCTGGAGCGGTTCCTATTTATCTACTTGCACTTTGACGTGCTTTCGAACTGCTAGGTGGGCAGGAGCAGGGACCGAGCAACGGGAGCTCACCCCGTTGCAGGGATTTGAACCGCCGACCTTCTGATCAGCAAGCCCTAGGCTCTGTGGTTTAACCCACAGCGCCACCTGGGTCCTGACTAGAATATAGCTTTGTACTTTTCCACACAGGTAGGAGAAGGAGCCCTTTTTTGCTTTAGAAAATAGAGCAGAAGAGAAAGTAAAACAAAAACAAAAACCCCAAAGGTCACTGAATTTGTCGAAAGAATAATAATCTCCGAAGCACACAATTTCTAATCCATCTTCAAGTTCATTCTCTTATATTTGTTCTCAACTCTCTAAAACTCTTTGGGCCTTGAATCTAAAATATCATAGTTACTGGGTGAAAGAAACTAAATATTCTACTATCTGTGTGCCTTGATGTTTCCTTAGTCTTCTTAAGTATAATTTATATATCAACACAGCAGCTTATAACGTTCTGGATGCTTATTTTTATTTTATTTTTTGCCAAGGAACATTTGGGAGAACTTGAATTAAACTGAACTGAATGCAAAGTGAACTAGTTTGTTTTGAACTAGAATTTGTTCTTATTTACAATGAATTTTCCAGGCTACTGTACAAGGTAAGAGACACAAAGGTAGGAGACGCATACTTTGCTCCACCCATAGTGGAAGGTTTCCTATGAGGCTCAAAAAAAAAGAAGTTCCGCCTCCCTGCGGTACAGAACTGTAGTCTAATTGTTGAGAAATATTATTAAATTGAGTATCATCTATACTTGACAATTTCCCCAAAGGCTCTGATGTTAGTCTGTTGCAGGTTTGCTGCTCTAGCTGGTGTGTGGTCTTACTGTGCAAAGCTAAGAATCACACCTGTTGCATTGCCCCTTTTTCGCCCCAGCCCTGCCCAACCCCAGAAGTTCAGCTGGGGCCTGGAAAACCCACACAATAAAAGGCAATGCAAGGGAAATGTCTTGTCTGTCTGAGACAGAAGGCCTCTTCTAAGATGGTGCCTGTCACCCACAGTTTTTAGAAGCATTAATATTAAATGGGGGGGGGGTCTGCTGCCCTGATTGAACACGGGACACATTTTTATTTGATTAAAAAGGCTTTTCATTGATCAATCAAATGGACATTGTAGTCCTAAAACCGTGATGCATTTATAGTCATTGCCAGAACCGTCTCCTGCTGGTCTTATGGAAGCTAAGGCTGCGGTCCTCTGCAAAACACTATTTCAGGGGGGAATTGGTTACATGGGAGAGGAGCCCCATCTCCCTGAGAATGCCACATGTTTCCTCCACATTTGTGCTATCTTGGAAAACAGACACAGAAACACATTTTTGCCAAGGTCCCAGTGTTTTGCCTGTTAAGGCACAGAAGCAAACAATGACCACAAGGTGGCAGTCAAAGGTAATGGATAAGAGAACAGAACTCACCAACGGCAACTGCAAGGCTAATAGTGCAAATAAAATGGAAAACATGACAAGCTTTTGATGAAAAATTTTTGATGAGAAAAGACACAGTCCGAGCTTTAAAAGTATCCATTTTCTCCTCCTTCACCACCTCTGGTTTATTTTCATCAACCGAGAGAGAGAGAGAGAGAGAGAGAGAGAGAGAGATATTAATGCATATGCTACATGTCTGCTTCGTAATCAATTATCTTTTGGCCAGTTTTGTGAGTATTCTGTGTTAAAACAAACCAAAACCACACAACCTTCCCAAGTTTTTGCACCAAGGTGATCAAAGCTATGTGCAATTCTGAAGCCTGTATAGATTATGCAAGCTCAACGTATTAGCATAAAAAAGCTTTGCAGATAAATGAAGATTCACCACCAAAACCACTCGAAACACTTTCAGGCTTCTGGACTACAAATAATCCAGAATGCGGCAGCTAGACTGGTGACTGGGAGTGGCCGCCGAGACCCTATAAGAACTACATTGAAAGACCTACATTGGCTCCCAGTACGTTTCCGAGCACAATTCAAAGTGTTGGTGCTGACCTTTAAAGCCCTAAATGGCTTCGGCCCAGTATACCTGAAGGAGCAACTCTACCCCCATCGTTCAGCCCAGACACTGAGGTCCAGCTCCGAGGGCCTTCTGGCAGTTCCCTCCCTGCAAGAAGCCAGGTCACAGGGAACCAGGCAGAGGGCCTTCTCAGTAGTGGCACCTGCCCTGTGGAACACCCTCCCATCAGATGTCAAGGAAATAAACAACTATTTGACTTTTAGAATACATCTGAAGGCAGCCCTGTTTATGGAAGTTTTTAATGTTTGATGTTTTATTGTGTTTTTAACATTCTACTGGGAGCTGCCCAGAGTGGCTGGGGAAAGCAGCCAGATGGGCAGGGTATGTATGTATGTATGTATGTATGTATGTAGAAATATTATTATTATTATTATTATTATTATTATTATTATTATTATTATTATTATTGTCACAGTGGCTACAGGTGATTTTTCATTAATGCTGACTGGCAAGCTAGCTGGACATTTGACCCACTTCGCTTCATATGGTAACAAAGTCTCCGTGCAAGTTATTTGTTTCATTTGAAAATGGCCCACATTCATTTTCGGCCACACTGTCATGAATATGGCCCATTGTCTCCCATGGCTTCATAGGCTGAGCAGGATTTTGCAAACTACCAAAACCTGCTTACAAAATGGAATGAAATGACTGCCCATTTTGCAAAAAGAGATTTTTAAGAGCTAGCTCTTTAAAAAAAAACAACCAATAATCTGTCTCCATTCTCCATCCTAATACTTTTCATGCATCAGAATTAACTTGCTTACCAGATATTTCTATCGTCTCCGAATGTTCAGAATTGTAACTCACTCCGTTCTGTGGTGGCAAAAGCCTGTCTTGCTGTGCCCCATTTACAGGTTTCTCGTCGGTATTGTCATGTTCCACCATTTTTGGTTCACCTTCCAACAGATCTTCTTCACAGTATGCTGCTATGCCTTAAAGCAATCTTTCATCCTTCAGAAAGATAATAGAAAACCATATGTACCAGCAACATAACCCTTGCTTGCCTACATGCAATTAGAAGCACCAGATGCCTTTATGAGAAACAAGAGGGAGGTATCAAATATGGAGGTTGGCAGAAGTAAAACTATTTCAGTGGACAACCATCTAAAAGGGAAAAAAAAAGACCCATTGAGGTCTGAGAATGCTCAGTAGCCATGGGAAAGAAGAGAGGTAGGGTATATTTTCCCCTCAAATTTCCATCTCGGCTTCTTGGTGGAGGGTGTCACATTCCAGGGGTGGGCAGAGCTAGAAGCAAAGGTCCGCAGAGCAGAAACTAACTTTTTGTAAATAAGCGGTACATCTATAGAAGTTTATCAAATTATGCATGGCACGAAGAAAGTGGAAAGAGAAAAGCTTTTCTCCCACTCTTGTTAGGACGCTAGAATTGGTGGGTATCCAACAAAGCTGGATGTTGGAAGATTTAGGGTAAATGAAAGCACTTCTCTACACAGCACATAGTCAAACTATGGCACTTGATTCCCCCAGGAGACAGTGACTGCCACCGTGAATGGCTTTAAAAGAGGATCAGATAAATTCATGCAGGAGAGGGCTATCAATGGCTATTAGCCAGTACGTTTCCAAGCACAGTTCAAAGTGTTGGTGCTGACCTTTAAAGCCCTAAACGGCCTCGGTCCAGTATACCTGAAGGAGCATCTCCACCCCCATCGTTCTGCCCGGATACTGAGGTCCAGTGCTGAGGGCCTTCAGCGAGAAGCCAAGTTACAGGGAACCAGGCAGAGGGCCTTCTCGGTAGTGGCATCCGCCCTGTGGAACACCCTCCCACCCGATGTCAAAGAGGTGGAGAAAAACCAGATCCTCAGCCCCCAATTCCACGCAGGAAAACTTGCCACCTCCATCAAAAAGCAAAAGAGGGAGGGAGCAACATGCCAACCCATCCTCTGGGCAGCAAGAGTCAATGGATGTTCATGCCTCAAACCCCGGTTTCAATCCCATTTTTGAAGCCCAAAGCAAGAGAAGTAGCTTGGTGATTGAAGGCACGCAGAAGCCAATAAAATATTTGAGGGGGCTGCCCCCCCTCAAGTTGATGGGCATTCAAATGGTGTTTGCGTGTCGTGTCTCATGATCAATTATGACCTCCCAATATTTTATTCCAAGTTGGCAGTGGCAGTTGAAGGCATGCAGAAGGTGCCAGCTTCAATCCCCAGCATCCCTAGGCAGGGCTGGGAGAGACCTCTGCCTGAAATCCTGGAGAGCCACTGCCAGTGCAGACAATACTGGGCTAGATGGAGCAGTGGTCTGATTTAGCAGAAGGCAGCATCTTCTGCACCAAGATGAAGGCTGGTTCAAAGCAATCTGCTCGCCACTCGCGGACACCATGAGCAAGGGAGGAAGAGAAATCGGGGGACGGGATCTAGCAAGCACTCCAGCGTGGACCAGCCAGATGGTCAGGGTATAAATAATAAAATTATTACTGTATTAAAGTTTGCTTTCTGAGGGTGGCTGCACTCAGGAAAGGAACAGATAGGCAAGGGTAAGCGGGGCACACGATTCAACTGCCGGCTGGCAATGCAAAAGGAGGAGCCGTAAGAGCAGGGAGAGCAGAAGGGGGCATTTCATTAGGCAGGGAGGAGCCAAAGGCAGGAGGAGCCCGGCTAGGCACCAGTAGGAGCGGGTTGGAGATTTATTTTAAGTTTTGTATACTGTAGGAGCCTGGAAATCCGAATTCACTCTAAAAGAAAAAGTGAGATGCCCTCAGCTATAAACCAACCTCATCAGGATGATGCCCTGAAAATCTGGACTCAAATAGCCTCCAATTCACGGTAGAATCCAGTGTGCACAAACTCTTGGTTTACAAAGCCCACACTCCGATCAAAGCGCCTCCTAGTGAAGCAGGTGCAATTAAATAAATCTGGCTGGCTATGACTTGTTATTCACACAGTGACCGCTGTCAGAGAAGGAGCAGCGGCTATTTATAGTTGATGATGGATGGTACCGGTATGTCTGGACTTTGGAGGAAAGGAAGAGCTTTACACGTGTTGGGCGCGAAGCCAAGCTTACGAATCTGGGATGTTATCCAGGCTGCGTCTTTACCGTTCGCCCTCCCTCCTGCATTAGCCCTTTCTCGCCCGGGAGCATTTGTGTACCCGTGTCTGTGCGCACACCTTCAATTAAAAACGAACTGAAAAGGGGCACAACAGCAGTCACTATCAAACAGCGGTGCCAACTTGAATAAACTATTTTTGCGTGGAAGGCGACAGGTAAGCCCCGCCCCATAATCCATGACATGATGTGGTGCACGCCCACCGTTTGAAGGGCAATACCTATCGACTTTGTGGGGTCCCGGCCCCCTCTCAAATGGGGGCCCGCTCCTAGAATTTGGTTCCTACGCTATCAGAGGCAAAGCGGGAGCTTAACTTCTGACCAGGCGTGGCTGGGAACGAAGCTGATAAAGGGGGGGGGGGCGAAGAACCTCAGTTTGCTATGTATATTTAGAGTTTGAATTCTGTAGCACTGTAAGGCACGGTGCATTACAACTGCTAAACAACAAGTAGAAAATGTATGTATATATGCGAGTGTATGCAGTGGCGAAGTTAGCTGCATGGGCGCCCGGAGCGAGCCCCCCGCGGTGTGCCTTTTTGTCACCCCCCCCCCCTCAGGAATGACACCCACCCCTTCCTACGTCCCCCGTGTGTATGATGCCTGGGAGATAATAGCTACCCCCCAGCCACCCCCACTCGCAGGGATAAGACCCCCATCCCCATGCCCAAGAGGGTCTGCTTACATCGCGGCAGGGCCTCGGTGAGCATCCGTCTGTCTCGGGACACAAGGGAGGAGGGCGCCTTCGGGGGAGAATGTCAGCTCCCAGCGGCTTCGTCGTGCTGAGATAGGCTTCAGAGAGGCTCCGTCCGAGTCCCTGCCCTATCCCGAAAGGAGGCGGCTACGGGTGGGGGGGGGAGGCAAGGACTGCGTCCCTCCCTCTCAGCCCCACCACGTCCCCTTTTGCTCCCTCCTGGGCAGCTTCTCTTGCCTGGGCAGGATTGCCTATGGGCGCCGGGTGCGTGCCCCGTTCTATGGGCGCTGCCGAGAGGCTTCCTCCGCCGCTGTGCCTGCCCCCCCCCCCCCGACGCGCCGCTTGGCAAGAGGAAGTTTTAATAGTTGGGTATGTGGTGGGGGTATGATTTCTATTGAGTGTGGCTGATAATGGTCCCCTGCTCTACCCCCCCCCAAATTTTTTTAAAGGGGCAGGGGAGCCGTTTCTATGATGTGGGCCAAGACAGGCCGTCCTGACACTGACTGGCAGCGTCTTTCCAGAGCTTTCCGGCCAGGAGACTCTTCCCAGCCCTGCCGGGGCCTCGAACCCAAGTCCCCCTGCGCCCTTCCGCACACAAGCACAAACCTCTCCGCAATCACTGCTCCCCTGCCCCACGCAAAGATCCACTAGGCAAGGCGGCTTCTCGCGAAACCCACACCTGCCCCTCCCAGGACCCTTGGCCCACGGGGGAAGCCAACTCGCCCCGAAATGTCCAATTCCCTCCTTCAGCGCGGCTCCCTCAGCAGCCCGTGAGGAGCCCGCGCACTGTGTAGCGATGCCGGCCGCGCTCGAGACGCCGGCATTGGAAATGGCTACCCCACCTCAACTCGTACGGATAAGCCATCCCCACCCACGAGGTCTGCTTACATCGGAGCAGGGCTTGAGTTGGCATCTGTCTGTCAGGAGAGACTAGGGAGAAGCACGCCTTAGGACTGAGCTGCTGCGAGTGTGGAAGACTTTTCCTTTTAGCCTCACTGGGGAGGCAGGCATGTTGATGCGCTCATGGGTATCTCCACCTCCCAGCCGGACGGGGGGGGGGCAGCGCTCGAGGTTCCGGCAGTGGGAGTGTCTTATTCATCTAACCACACTCCCAGCCCGACTCCCACTAGTAGGAGTAAAACACCCCCCTCCCCCAGGAGGCCTGCTTACATCTTGGCTGGGCCTGAGTTAGCATCCGTGGGAGAGACAAGGGAGAAGCAGGCCTTGGGGGACTGCCCTGCTGTGAGTGCTGAAGGCAGCTCCCTGCAAGAACTTTCTCCACCTGGCTTAGAGGGTGGGGGCAGGGCCGGATTTAGGTTTCATGAGGCCCTATGGTGACAGCAGTCACGAAATTAGAAGACGCCTGCTTCTTGGGAGAAAAGCAATGACAAACCTAGACAGCATCTTAAAAAGCAGAGACATCACCTTGCCAACAAAGGTCCGTATAGTTAAAGCTATGGTTTTCCCAGTAGTGATGTATGGAAGTGAGAGCTGGACCATAAAGAAGACTGATCGCCAAAGAATTGATGCTTTTGAATTATAGTGCTGGAGGAAACTCTTGAGAGTCCCATGGACTGCAAGAAGATCAAACCTATCCATTCTGAAGGAAATCAGCCCTGAGTGCTCACTGGAAGGACAGATCCTGAAGCTGAGGCTCCAATACTTTGGCCACCTCATGAGAAGAGAAGACTCCCTGGAAAAGACCCTGATGTTGGGAAAGATGGAGGGCACAAGGAGAAGGGGACGACAGAGGACGAGATGGTTGGACAGTGTTCTCGAAGCTACTAACATGAGTTTGGCCAAACTGCGAGAGGCAGTGGAAGACAGGAGTGCCTGGCGTGCTCTGGTCCATGGGGTCACGAAGAGTGGGACACGACTAAAAAACAACAAGCTACTGAAGGGAATGGGGCCCTTTATATATCCAGCTGTCCTTTGTCAACAACATTGTCACTGTTTTTTGTGTTGAATATATGCTATATGGCAATTTATGGACCTAATAAGTCCATACACAACACAAAATACTGTTGCTGTATGTAGGTTTTATTTTATTTGTTTTTCATCTTATATTTTGGAAATTTAATTTTTTGGGGGCCCCCAAGAGAGTGGGACCCTAAACTATAGCTTGTTTAGCTTATACGTAAATACGGCACTGGCCATAAGGCATTAGGCATATATACCATAAGGCATTAGGCATACATACCGTAAGGCATAAGGCATTAGGCATATATAGCCTACCATAAGGCAGAGGTCGCCAAACTATGGTCTGCTGGCCGGATACGGCCCACCGAGTTTGTTAATCCCGCCCGCGAACCTTGCAGACCCTGCCGTCTGCTCAGTCAGTCCCTGCGCTAAACAAGAGCCGCGCAGAGGCCTCGCCGCGCGGAGACTGACTTTTGCGACGCGGCACGGCTTCCGATTGGCTGCAGGAAGCTCCTACAGCCGATCAGAAGCCGCGGGCGCCTCTTGGCTCCCTTCCTTCCCGCTGAGGCGGCGGAGCAGGAAGAAGGGGTTCGAGCGGCAAGGACGCGGCAGCGGCATGGAGACAGAGACAGAGGACGCTGACGAAGACAAGGCTTTCCGGCCTGAGTGGCATCGGCGGGGATGTGTGTGCTTTTGGGAGGGGGTGGGTCTGGCCCCCCACAAGGTCTGAGGGACAGTAGACCGGCCCCCTCCTGAAAGAGTTTGCTGGCCCCTGACATAGAAATGTAGCGCTGGAAGACGTTTCTCCTCGCAGCTAGCACTCCGGCTGGTGCCGCCTCAACCTCCTCCCGGCCGCCTCCTTTGCCTCCTTCCCCTCCAGGAGCTGCTGATCGGGCAGGTGCTATCCAGTATCAAAAACTGGCAGTGATCTACCACACTCTCAGGCCCGGTGCTAGGGCTTTTAGCGCCCTAGGCGAGGGGGCGGGGGCACGTGAGGTAATTGCGCATGATGTAGGTGCCCCGCCCCCTGCCGCCGCGATTTTAGCGAGCTCCGCTTCCGGAACTCAGGAAGGGCGCAGAGCGGCAGGGGCGCGCGGCTTAAATGACCAGCTCGCGCGCGGCTTGAATGACCAGCTCGCGCGCGGCTTAAAGGACCAGCTCGCGCGCGCCCTGCCTCTCTCCACAGAAGGAGCAGACGCGGCGCTTGCTCCCTCCGCATCCGCCCCTTCTGCGGAGAGCAGCCGGGCGCGCGCGGCTTGAATGACCAGCTCGCGCGCGCCCTGCCTCTCTCCACAGAAGGGGCGGACGCGGCGCTCGCTCGCTCTGCATCCGCCAATCCCCGCTACCGCCACCGCCGCCTCATGGCCACGGGAAGGGGCAGCTCCGGGTGAAGGGAGGGAGGTGGTGGTGGCGGCAGCGCCGCGGCGTCCCTGAGGGGGAGAAGGAGGCAGCGGTGGTGACCAAGGGAGGCGCAGCCAGTGCAGGGGGGCGCGGCGGCCTGGGCCACGCCACCCACCTCGGCGGGAGCCCGCCCACCCTCTCAGCCCTCACGTGGGTATCTAGAGCCCGTTATTAACGGGCTTAATTCACTAGTCCTATATAATAATTCCCTAATATCCCCACGTCCGCGGGTGTGTGTCAGTGGAAATTTTCCACTGCGCATGTCGGAGACGGACGCAGGGATTGGCCGACGCAGAGACTTTGGGCCTCGGATTGGCCGGGAGCGGACGAGGGCGGGGCTGTGCCTTTCTAGGGTTGGCGGCTCCTCCAGCGCTGTTGCCAGTCGCTCCAGAGAAGCCTCAGCGGCCCGAGAACAGCAGCGGGCTCTCCGGCGGGGAGAACCCAGCTGCAGCCGCGGCCACCGACGCGGTCAACACAAAATGCCGGCCGCCCTGACAGGAACAGGAGCGACGAACCAACCAGCGGCGCCCTCGGCCGCGGTGCGCATGCACCAACGGCGAACTGCGCGGGGGGGAGGGAGCGGGAGATCACCCTGAGGAGGCGTTCGCCACAATGGCGGCTCCGGCGCCCGCTACCGCTTCCTCCCCCCCTGCTGCCGCCACCGAGCAGGGAGTGAGCACCGTCTGCCATGCTCGCCCGGCTCGGGAGGCAAAGCAGCGGCTCGGGGTCCTCCACCTCCACAGACCGAGCGTGCGCACGGGCTGCCGCGTCTCCGTCTCTCTCCTTTTCCCCCTGAGGGACACGTCGTGAGGAGATGGGTGGCGGCGGCCGAGGCAGCCCCTTCTCTTCCGAGACTTCCGCCGCGCTCCGCCGCGCTGCCAGGGGAAGCCGGAGGCGGCCTGACGGAGGAGGAAGAGGAGGGGATGGGGAGGGACACAGAAGGGCGGCGCTTCAGCGGGCGCCGCGGCGCCGCAACCGCCTCATGCCGGGCTCGCGGGCGAACCGGGATCGGCTACTGCCTCCGCTGGTCGAGCAGCTCCAGGCTGCGTGCCGCTCTCCGCTTGCCCAGGCAGGCTTTGCCTCCCCGCCTCTCTCGCCATCTCCCGCTCCCGACCCGCCCCTTTCCCCGATGCGCCCACCCGCCTCTCTCGCCGGCTACACCCCCCTCCCCTTCGGCTCCCAGCTCCAGATTTACCGCCCATTCAATCCCCCCACCTCCGAATACCTAACCCTTCCCATTCGTCCATCCATCCACTCGGCCTTATGAAAGGGAGAAGGAGGAGAGAAGCCCCCTCCCCCCCCCCGTGGCCAGAGAACCGTGTGTGTGTGTGTGTGTGTGTGTGTGTGTGTGTGTGTGTGTAAAGGGAGGAGGAGGAGAGAGGCCGCCTCCCCCCCTCAGAGAGCCGTGTGTGTAAGTGTGTGTAAGTGTGTGTGTAAGTGTGTAAAGGGAGGAGGAGGAGAGAGGCCGCCTCCCCCCCTCAGAGAGCCGTGTATGTGTGTGTGTGTGTGTGTGTGTAAGTGTGTGTGTAAGTGTGTAAAAGGAGGAGGAGGAGGAGAGAGGCCGCCTCCCCCCTGTCAGAGAGCCGTGTGTGTGTAACTGTGTGTGTAAGTGTGTAAAGGGAGGAGGAGGAGAGAGGCCGCCTCCCCCCCCGTGGGCAGAGAGCCGTGTGTGTGTGTGTGTGTGTGTGTGTGTGTGTGTGTGTAAGTGTGTGTGTAAGTGTGTAAAGGGAGGAGGAGGAGAGAGGCCGCCTCCCCCCTGTCAGAGAGCCGTGTGTGTGTAACTGTGTGTGTGTAAAGGGAGGAGGAGGAGAGAGGCCGCCTCCCCCCTGTCAGAGAACCGTGTGTGTGTGTGTGTGTGTGTGTGTGTGTGTGTGTAAAGGGAGGAGGAGGAGAGAGCCCGCCTCCCCCCCCGTGGCCAGAGAACCGTGTGTGTGTGTGTGTGTGTGTGTGTGTGTGTGTGTAAAGGGAGGAGGAGGAGAGAGGCCGCCTCCCCCCCCCGTGGGCAGAGAGCCGTGTGTGTGTGTGTGTGTGTAAGTGTGTGTGTAAGTGTGTAAAGGGAGGAGGAGGAGAGAGGCCGCCTCCCCCCTGTCAGAGAGCCGTGTGTGTGTAACTGTGTGTGTGTAAAGGGAGGAGGAGGAGAGAGGCCGCCTCCCCCCTGTCAGAGAACCGTGTGTGTGTGTGTGTAAAAGGAGGAGGAGGAGGAGAGAGGCCGCCTCCCCCCTGTCAGAGAGCCGTGTGTGTGTAACTGTGTGTGTGTAAAGGGAGGAGGAGGAGAGAGGCCGCCTCCCCCCTGTCAGAGAACCGTGTGTGTGTGTGTGTGTGTGTGTGTGTGTGTAAAGGG